>VXAA01001786.1:310994-355428 GCA_013399115.1 Anseranas semipalmata | reverse complement strand
TTTTTTTTTTTTTTAGCTATATGTATACAGTCATTTAAAGAATTACATTGCATCTCTCAGCAACTCTTTTCTTGTTACATCAGGCATATGTTTTTGTTGTTTGTTCTGCTAATGTTGAATGTCCAAAGACATTTTTGGATGATAATGGAATGATGAGATGAATATAGAACGCCACAAATTACTACCAAATGATTAAATATATATATGTATATTTCCATAGAGGATATAAAGCTAGAGATGGCACAATGACCCTAACCTTCCAGAACTACTATGTATGACATCATTCTTGATTGGTTTTGCAACATATTACAAGTGTTCTTGAGTCTTCAGGTACAGAAGTGGAGAAGGGGGAAAAATGGGAGCAAATGTAGCAGCTAGCAAAAAGTGAATGTAAGATTGAGATTCCAGTGTCACTCATCTGCTTTGCTATTTTCCACTAGGAGGAAAGATGATCCAGAACTATCTTAAAAAGTGAGGGTTATGGAATGAGATTTTGTAAAAATTCCAAAAGAGAGAAATAATATATCCTCTTTTGTCACCTCAAGATAGTTATTATTCCGATGGTGAATGACAGTATTATTTGTGTAAGAAAAATTTCATTTGTGATCCAAGCATGAGGTGTATTTTTAGACAACTAAGAAATTCATATCAGTGGAAGTTCTCTTAATCTCAGTAGGACTGAAATTAGACCTTTAAATTCATTAGAATGGAAAATTCCCAATAAAGACAGCTGCAAGTTTTGTTGTTGTTTTTTTAACAAGCCTGAGAGGGAGTAGCTTTATCTGTACCAAATAGTTCCCCAAAGCTTATTAAAGATATTGCTGAAGAAGTAAGACTGTTCTTCTGATGCCAGACATTTAGCTTTCTAACATAATCAGAGAATAAATAACAGAATGCTGATGATTACTCATGCAGTTAGTAGTTGAATGGAGTTTTTTCCATGTCCATTTGTGCCAAAGTTAGAGGTTGTGTCAAGTCTCTAAAATTTGAGAATTAAAGGTCTTCCTTTTCTCTCAGGCTTTGAATGACTTTAGTCTCCAAATGTGAAAGAATGGGTCAGACCCAATGCTATTGCTTCAGGATGCTTTGTTTTAACCTCAAAATGAGATAAATGTTTTATTTTTGAACCATTTTTTCTGGAAAACATGTACTTATGAGGAAATGTACATGTACAAAAACATGTACAAATGAGGAAAGTAGTCTTGCTGGTGTCTTTTCTTCTGTATTTCTCACCAACTGTTTAAGTAAAGGAAAAGACCTCTAAGAGTACAAGCCAGTCTAGTCTAGTAGGAACTTCCACACATCAATAATGTGTCCAGATTTTTTTTTTTGGTAAATGTTTTTTTTACTCATATTTACCTTCATTTTTGTAGCATACATGCAGGCAGCATTTAGAATATAATGCTCAAGAAAAATTGTTTGTTGCTAGGGGGTGGCAGACAATTGAGACCATGAAGTTGGTGAGTTGGTTTTGATACAAACTTATTCGGAAATCCAGAATTGAGAAAAAAGCAAAAATATCCCTGACTGGCACATCAAATAGGTCTTCTGAAAATCTTCCTTTATTATCCTTCCAGCCTTAATTCTACAGCTGCTGCACTGTTGAATTGGTGTGAGAAGCATGCTACATTTCCTACAGCATAAAAATGTATATATGGTCAATAGGTTGTGTTTTATTTCCTTATTCCTTAGTTTCAAGGAGAGTGAAAATATTTGGATGTCTGTTAGGCAAGTTGCATGCAATTTATTGGTCAAATCATGAGGGCATGACTACATACTTGTTGTCCTCAGGCAAACTTGCCACTGAAATCAGTGAGAACACGCAATTATAGATGTCATTTAACTGAAATGAAGATGAGTGTTTCATAGTTGGCTTCAGTGGCAGTTCTGCCCGGGCAGGTACTATATCAGTAGTTCAGACGCAGGCCCGTGAGAACGTACTTGCATATGCGCAGTGCCAGTTCCTCTTGATTAATTTATTTAGGCATCCATAAATTTTGTATTGAGTTCCAAAGCACTTTAGCAGCTGTGGGTAGAATTTCAAGATTATTTAAGCACAAACTGCAAGTGAAATGTGTTTCTGGTAGTGTATTTCAGGTTCATAGATGGAGAATGTAACATTAATTTTATAGTTGAGGAGATGACCCAAAACATTTTTAAGAAGTGAAGGATGTCTGGGTAAAATACATTGTTTGTTATAATCTTTGAATATTATTTTTCTAAATATTCCTACATTACTAAAATGTTTAAAAGGTAATACAGTACTATGGAAAACTTGCATTCCTGTACCAGTAAAATAAATGTGGCAGTCTGTAATGGAAGTATAAAATATTTACAAAACACCATAGATGTCTGATGTCAGAAAAAGATAAGTTTTACCAGCTAAAACATTTATTTTTGCCTGGGTAAGAGCCATATTTTGTAATAACAGATCATATACTATATTTCAAACTTTGCCTGAACTGTATAATAGTTTTCCAAGTCTGTTTTAAATTTTTCTATTCCAGCCAATAGAGGCTGGCATACCTTAAAGAACACGAAAGGTTAAGATAGTTTTAAAGTAAATTTGGCTAGGCGTAGAGCAACAGTACTGAGGAATGCAAAGCTGTGAGATATTCTCCCTCTATGGATGCTGTTTAAACTGAGGGATTTTTGAAATGTGAGTGCTCCTTGTTGATATACCACTTTTGCGCAGTTACTTCGATATATTTTTTTTTATGTATGTAGCAGCATATCTGGAGAAATATCTGCAAGTATGCAAAGAATTGACTAAAAATTGTAGGTTACACAGTAGGGTCATCTGAAAAGCACGCAGCAGTTGGAACAGCAGGCGCTCTCTGTTCAGGAAGGTGTACAGGTAGGTGCAGAAATAGATTTTGCAGGGCAAGATTTTGCGGTTGCAGAACCATATGGACTTCTGAATATTTTCTAATTCTCAGCGTTCCACTTTCATAAGAATTAAACCCATCCAAAATTTCAAAACCAAACCTTTATAACGTTTAATCCAATTATTTGCAAATTTTTTTGTACTCTGAAAAATACGCAGGTTCCTTTGTAAGAGAATTCCCTAGAGCCTTTGCTGTGCCAAGACAGAAATATCTAAGAAATTAAGTATCAACATCAATGTTGCACCATAGCCAAGCAAGCAATACTTCTGAAATGAAAATGATACTTTAGTTCAGCCAGTTGGAGAGTACTGATGCAGTTAATCAAATAATCAGTCTAGCTGCAGAGCTCACTCAATATTGCAGAGCCATCCAGACATTTCCTGATGTAGCTTCAGTATCTCGACAAAATATGTTGTAGCTTATTTCAGTGCACATTTGTGCTTGAGATGAAAAGCTTTATATTTATAGCTTCCATTTGTTTCTCATCTTTGTATGGAAACAAAATTGGTTTTCTTTAGAATGTGTCAACCATTTATTTCGTGTAACAACCTTTCATTATATAAAACCTAGCCATTTTTTTTCAGACAGGCCTGAGGTACAAGGAAGAGCATTTTACAAAAGCTGAAGGTAATCAGAGGGTTAATGGATACACTGTGCTGTCTAATTTGCATGTAGGTTTGCAGTGGAATTTTTCTAGAACAGAGCCCTACGGGTTTTTCAGCCTCATTTCTCAGTAGACTGCACAACTGGTGAGAAAGTAGGTATTTTGTCTGACAGCCATTAGAGTCTCATTATTCAGCAAATGTGGAGATAAAACAAAAAAGATTTCAAAATCCCTTATCAAAGTTAGCTAACTCTGTCTTAATGAGTGTCAAGAAGTAATCTAATGCTCTTTGTTGTTCTTTTGAGCAATGATGAGATGCAGGACAGAATACTTGCAAATGCTCTAAAGGTTGTGACCACTAGTGACTTAATTGCTCTCCTGCTACTGGCTTCATGCCATATTTTACTCAGTGTTCATCTTTTTCTTCATAAAAAGGATAATTAATTGTTTAAATGCATGCTTTATTCCTTTATAAAAGTGTGAGCCAGCAGAAGATAAGACTTTCTATGAAGAACAATGGTTTGATGCTTGCTATTAGGCAGGCTATTGTCTGGCTTTCTATTCAGTAGAGTTTTTCTACTGATATATTGAGGAAGGGCCCTTCTTGTCCTCCTGTTAATTCAGTTACTGATCTTCTTCTCCCTCCATATCTTATTTCAGGGCAAACAGAACTACAGCAACTATTGTTTCCAGTATGATGACTTGTGAATCGTCTTCCTCTGCTCCCAACCTATATGCCAGGGTAGATCCTAGGGTTTGTAGGTCCTTCAAGTATGATGTGGCTGAATAAGCTTTCCCCACCTTGATTTTATTTTCTTATGGTTTCTTAACATCTCTCTTATGACTTTCAGACAGCTTTGCAACTTCTTTGACTATTATCTCTCTACTTTTGTATTTTTGTCTTAAATGCTGTGAATTTTGTTACAGTGTTTCTATGACTCAGCTTTTAATGTCCAGTCCTTTCTTCCCCTTACCATTTCTTGCTAACATTTTCCATAATTTTCCATTTTCAAAATGGCATCCTTTTCTCTGTCTTTGACAAATGCAGCTACCTCAAAGTCAAGTATGTTCCGGAGTGATGCTGCAGGGATTCTCTTGGACTCTGAGGGAGGAAAGCAGTAGCTTTTCTATGTTATTTCATATTTTATCTCCCCAAACTAAAGCTACTGATTTTCTCTCCAAATTCTTCAAGCCCTTCACTTTCAAAGCTCTCCATACATTTTCTGTTGTAGTGTGCTTTCAAGGTGCTGACTTGTACCTCCCGCCCCTCAGCCATTGCAACCAGCTTCACACCTTTCTCTTTGTGAAGATCTTCCTACAAACAGTTGCCAAACTTACTTTTGTTACTGTCACCTGTGAAAATTTCTTTTTCTTTTCTGTGATGGACTGAAAAACAGAAGAAAGCTTATGAGAAGTTTGGCTGCCTACGTTGGTGACCTGTTGTTCTATCTCTTGTGATTTCATATCTGTCTGTCTGCAGCTGTGATTTCTGCTCTTATCTGCAAATCATTTGGTCTGAGGACCGTCTTACGTGTGCAGAAAGCTTAGAACAGCAAGGTCAAATAAAAAGTGGTAGTAATACCAACTGACCTCTTTTCAGCATTGTCAGTTTCTGTATTTTATAAAGAAGAGTAGGAAGAAACTAAGTGTCACTGCTTAGTTTTGTGTCAGATGTGTCAGGCCAACCATCTAAAATGTCAAGTTTTAACTGAGCTAGAATTTTATCTTTCAGTAAATACATTTTTATTCTGTCTTATTGATGCCAATTTAACTACAATGATGAGTTTTTCAGCAAAATTTCTTGGATTGTATATGGCTGTAATTAATGTAACCGATTTTATCTTTGCTACACACTTGATCGGGGAAGAACATTTACACAACAGTCTGACAATGTAGTTGATTTCCTGTTCCTATTCTGCAGTCACTGAATGCTTCAAAGGTTGTTTAATGCAGCCCAACAGTCATAGTCATATTTGGAGCTGTTGAAATTACAGGGAGAACCTGAAAATTGGTTTCCCTCAGTACAGCTCTGCTGGTTTAGGAGATATGCCTACTTTACCTCAAAGTCTCAAATAGTCTCAAAAATCAACACTTCAGACTAATACCGGTGCCCGGTAATACAACACGTGTGAACTCAGGGCTGTCATACCCCTGTGCACCTAATTTCCAGTGACAACATAAAGCTGTTAAGGATCAGTGCTGTGAAACCTGTAAATAAAACACAAACCCTTCCTTTCAGAAATCACTTCTGTTTTTAGTTACCATAGGAAATGGCATAGTCAGAAATTAATGTAAAGTGTTCAGAATCATCAAGCTGTCCACGTTCTTAAAAGTTGTTTTTTCAGTGGTGATGTGGTGTTTTAGCATACAGCTGTAAACAAGGCTGATAGCGCCAAAGGCTTTGCACCTAACCATGCATCATCTGCTCTCTGGTAGCATGGCATTGATAACCACTCAGTGATTGAATTGTACTTTATTTGTTCTCTGTGTCTCCCCTAACATAGCTGCTTTAGGTTGGAAGTTACATTGGAAATCACATGGCTCTTTCCTTTATTTTTTTCAAGAAGAAAGAGACCACAAGTATTTCAAGTATTTACTATTTTCTTACTTTTACGAAGGAGAATCAAAAATATCTAGACTATCAAAACAAGCTTTTCCACCGTGCTCTTTTCCAAGCTGGAAATATGTTTTGTTGCATGAGCAGGTGAAAGAATTACAAAATCAAATCTTCACTTATGGGATGAGTAATTAGCAAATGCCTCAAAAGAGCTTTGGTGCAACGCTGTGCAGAGCAGCAGTGGCCACTTTGCAGGTGGTGTACTGTGTTCAGGTTGTAAGTAGTCTGTGTACAGCTGCTGCTCAGCTGGGGGATGCTGTGAATGACCAGGCACAAAGATGGGTGTGAAGCACACGTGCATATGCACACACACACAAATGTATTCTCAGTAAAGAATATATTATTACTTCTGAGCAGATTTATTTATTTATTAAGTGTAGGCAGAAAATGTACATGATGGTTTTGTAAGGGTTATTAGGATTGTAGCAGAACTCTCCATCTAAAAGCTTTCACATATGTGATGGAAAGGGCTCCTGCAGGTGTATCCCATGTATAATCTTTATCTTGGATAATCTGTTAATTTTATTTTGGTTGCTATTTGAACAAGCTGTAGTGAAACAGAAGTTTATTGCAAAGATATATTTTGTGCATCTTCAGTGATAAAAACTGCGTGTTGTAGGATGTAAGTAGCAATAACTATTATTGAAACAGAAAACCTATCTCATTTGAATTTCTAGGTTTACATATGAGTTTTAGAATTCTGCTTGTTTTTATTTTTATTAGGAATCTGAATTCTGAATTAAGAAACATGAATTTTAAATTACTTTTCCATTGAAAATAGTACCTATATTCTCATCATAAAGTCCAAATGAGAACTTCTGTCTAACATGTATGAAAATCATCACTCACACTAAAGAAAAAAAAAAGTGTTTTCCTAGCTGTAGAAAGCAAGACCTATTGGCACATTTTTAGTATGGTAATAGATCATTTTAAAATATAAATTTCTGATGTACAAATATATATATTATAAAATTATAAACACTTGACACAAATTACAAAGTAAAGAAAGTGAACTCTCTTAAAAGTACCTTGTTAACCAAACTGCTTAATGAAATGGTTAGGGAAAAGAAAAATTGTTTTGCTTTCTCTATGGCCTGCATTGATGGTTAGCCTGTGCGTGGGGACGGAGCATTCACACACAATTGTCAGGAACCAGGAGAGGGTACAACTCCACAAAGGAAATGCAGGTTGAGTGTCACAGGGAAGAAGGTGTGTGGCAGTGTTTTTGTCCACTCTTAAGCTATGCAGTAGCAACAGTAGTGAGAGCAGCAGCATCTGCACAGGTCGGTACATCACTTGGGCTGCTCTTGGGCTGGGAGGGAGCTAGAACCGGTTAGATTTGAGCTTGTCAGATGTTATCCTACTCTGTCTTGGATACATAAAGCCAAAATGAGGCACTACTAATTAGATAAATAAATCTTGAATTCTAACATGGTGCTGACGCAGACATGAGGCAAACAACCACAAATATATGAAAACAACTTCAAAGCAGAATTGGAACAATGTAAGTAGGCAACAAGAGCATTGATACTACTGAGCCCAAAGCAATACTTAATTAGCTTGCTTTATTTTTTCCTTGGGCTCTATTTCAAAATAAATTCAGGCTTCAGTAAGAACTCGAAATGAACCACTGATTTATTTCTCTGGAGTCCTGGGGAAAAGGGAGACTTAATTTAAAGACAGAAATTTAACACAGATGAAATATGGTCTTTCTGTGTGGAAAACAAACATAGTCCCGTACAGTGCAACAGTATGGGTTAGATTTTCAGTGAACGCGTTGCATGGGAGTTGAGATGTGAGCATTTCAAGCTGATCCTGAGTCAGACTGAATCACAGCTGCAGCTTGCTGGGAGCAGATTGACACCGTCCTGGTCTTCTGCTTCCAGCTCCCTTCTGCTGAGCTGCAGGATAGTGATCTTCTTCCTGCTTTCTATGTACATATGATCTGAATTTCCTGTGCTTTGCACAGTTGAATACTTGGTAGGCATTTGTCTCAAACAAAACTGTAGGTAATGGTGTTTTGAATTCCGTAGACTGAAAACAATAAGCTATTATCCAAAGCCCATTTGGGGAAGTGCAATTTTCTGATTTAGAAGCCAGAAAAAAAACAATTCTGGCCCCACTGCAGTGATAAATATGCACTTAGCTCACTGTACTTTCTGTGGGAGTTAAACTGTCTAATAACCTTACAATTATGATATTTGAAGATGTTCTGCATTAAGCACTTACAGTGGTGGAAGGAAACATCACTTTATAGAGGGGCATATGTCTCTCCATGTATACGTATAGCCACGTGGATGAGGAGCTGATCTGTGTCAGGAAGCTCTCCAAATGATGGAATTACTATGTGAACTGCATTTCTTTCCAAAAGCCAAGATACTGACAGAATTTTGCCCAGCTGGATGCTGTTAACTTCTCTCCAGTTTTCCAGAAATTTTCTTGTCAGCCTGTTACGCATTATATGCTCTAGAATTGCTTTGTATTATGAAGAATGAAAACACTGTAAATCTAGGGAATATTTTAAATTTTGACGTACTACATCAGCTGGCATTTGAGGCTCAGAACTAAATATCCCTTAATGGTGGCTGGCGAAGTGAGAAGTGGGAAATGAAATCTAGCATTTCTCAATCAGCTTTTAAATTCAGCAATGGGAAGCTGTCACTCTCTGACGGTGATTGGTGGCCTGTATTAAATGGAGTCTTACTCCATTGTTTAGGATTGTACTCCACAGGTGCCTGATGGCAAAATCCAGAACTGCAGGTCTGCTCCCCTTGTTACAGAGGGGTTGCACAGAGCAGCTGGGGGCTGCAGGCAGAAGAGTCCTGCAGCAACAGGACAGGCAACGAGGGCTGTCCCGCTCTGCTGGGCTCCCCTGTGCAGAACGAGACCATCTTTGTCTCCAGGGAGTGTTTCTAAAGCACCAAGTCTGTGCTTACATTTAAAAGAAAAAACAAAAAACAAAAAACAAAAACAAACAAACAAACAAAAAAAACCATGGGAAATGACATAAACGAGACCCGAGTAGAAGTATAGTCTATATATACTAACATACAGCTTGCAGTTCTGCAGGTGTATTATTCTTTTATGGCCTGAAATGCAAAATACCAAGGAACCTTCCTTTGCTGGATTCAGGCCCCCACACATTTGAACATGATACCTCTTGCAGTCTGGCAGTGTATCACATAGAACAACAACAACAAGTCTACTTTCCTGTAATGTGAATTCACAAATGTTTCCTTTCTAGATGTTAACACTGCTGAGAACTTTCCATACTGAAAACTCTTTAATTTAGAATGTTAGCAGATGTGATTTATCAAAACCCTCTATTTTATGAATACTCACAAGTCATATAATGTTTGAGGTTTTTGCAGATGTAACTGATTACTATAGTGACATTAAAATTGAATAGTCTATGAACTGTGATTTAACATCACTTTCTTTTGTCATACTTTATCAATCAAAATACTTTCAGAATCTGGCTTTATAATAAATTCGGTCCTAATAGCAGGCTTCATACTTGATCATTTTATGTCTTATATAGTTCATATTGTGTAATTTCAAAGTATTTTTATAGCTATTTTAAAAAATAATCAATTCTTTTATTAGAATTTCCTTTCTCCTGGTTTTTAACAATTTAAAATTGATGTACTGCAATGCACTTCTGGGAAATGTGCCAAAAGCTGTGCGTTTTGAGTATTAAAATGCCTATTTATGGTTCATATGCACTCTCAAGTGCTTGTTGTATGGGGTACAATCCTGTTTTCAGAATTCTTGGTAGCACAGCATTGGGCTGATGCACGGAGTGGTGTTACAACAGAATCTGGTAGCTGTAAACATAAATTGCAAGGGGACATATTTAAAAATAACAGTGTTCAAAATAGAACCTATTTTTTAAATTGGTTCAACACATTTAAAACTATGCCATAAATTTCAGATAGTATATAAGTAGTTTTTAAGGGGTTACTGGTACGTAGTTGTACTTGTTTAGAAGTTGGTTCCTGTTGCAGTTACTGCATACTTAAGTGTTCTTTGAATCTGAAGGACATGAAAGTGTCACGGCTTAACCAGAACAAAACGTCCTGTAAGTCAAGGCAGAATCTAGGAGTGGTCATAAAGAAAGACTAAGGACATTATTTTAGCTATCCAAAGCCATTTAAATATTAATTGCTGTGGGTGAACAAGTAAGGAATGCTCTTCTCATCCCTTTCCAGACATTCTTCTCCAAAGTAGAGGGAACAGTCATCATATGGACTTAGAGAAATGACAGTAATGATAAATTTGCGGTATTTCTCACTGGGGATGAGGTGTTTTGAGGTATAAAGTATAAGCAATGAGTGTGAAAAAAATACAATGTAAATGCAGCTATATAAGTTTCTAATTTGTTCTGACGAAACAGGAAAGAAACCTTAATTTTGCGAAGATGCTCATCTGCATCATTATATACATGTTACTTTATACTCTCTGCCCCATGTATTTTGTATCATGCCCTCTTTGTGTTTGTGCTGCAAGTGATTGAACTGTGATTAATCCCAAATGTAGAGCTGGCCCTTGATGTTGCATGAATCTCAGAGACACAGAAATGTCTAGGCAGAAATTGGTTGGTCTCTTAACAAAATTAGATCTATAGTCCTTTTCTACTTATTAAAAAAAATATAAATAAAAAATATTAAAAATGCAAATTGTCAGGTGCCAGTGTTATTTGATAGAACTGAAAGTTTGTGATCTTTTGTTCTGCTGATGGTGGCAGTAGTTCAGAGTGACAACATGTCTCAGTCTTAGGCAATCATGTCATGTGTCCAGTTTGTCAGGGCTGCTCTTACCAGAACCGCTGTGTTTTTCCCCCTCCCATCCCCTGTTCTTTGTAGGTGAGCTTGTACAGTATGGCTTGTGGTTACAAGAACTGCAACTGAATAGCTTAAAATGCAATGAGTTCTTGTAGACAACACATAGGCAAGGAGCATTTGAGTATTGGCTCTGGCTCAAAGTTCCTCTTTAGGCACATTTAAGACATTTAATCTCTCTGCCCTGTGATCACCATCTGTAAAATGAAGTAATACCTGCCTACCTGTCTCATAGGAGCACAGATTATTGATTCATGGTTGTGAAGTGATACAGGAATATGCAGAATGCGCATCAGAGCCATCAGATCTCCAGACATATCGGGAATTGTTCTTGGAAAAATCTAAAAATATTAACAGCTGTGCTCATGTGTAGCACTATACTCAACTCCTCTAGCTGAAAGGAGGGGTATCGTATGACAAGACAGTGCTGGAGCCTTTGAGCATCCTCCCAGTGACTTTGAGAAATTTGAGCCATTCCAAAGGCAATGTATTGCTTTTCAGGAGTATTTTTGTAATTCCCAGTGCATAGCCTTGCATGTTTCTAACCACTCTCCAGTCTTTAACCCTGGCTGCCTTTGAGCTTTCTTGGGCTCCTTTCAGCTGGCCGGACCTGCAGCATGATAGTAACAGCAGCTGGCATGGATTTGTTGAAGTTGTTGGTACTGGTAACCTTAAAAACAGGAAAGTCATCCCTTCCATCAAATTACGCACATTTTGTGGGTGGATTTTAACAAGCTTTCAAGGATGCTGCTGTCCTGTATAAAATTGGATGAATTAGGCCCCTGTTGTGTTAGGTTCACTAAAACCACGGGACTATTACTGTATGATTGTTTGTGTGCAGCGTATTTATGACATACATATTTTGCTTCTTTTAGAAGATGAAGGGAAAGCAAAATCCAATAGTGCAAGTCAGCATTCCAGTACAGAAGTGGGTGCTTTCCTTCCCAAACCTGGATTGGCAGCAGTGGCACCTGTAACACCTGCATCGTCCTCCAAGAGCACGAATGGGGCTCCTAGCACAGTTTCTGAGTCAGAAGAGGAAAAAGCCAAAAAACTACTTTATTGTTCATTATGCAAAGTGGCCGTGAATTCCCTGTCACAACTAGAAGCGCACAATACAGGTGAGTACGTACACAATGCGAGTGAATTGTGTGTTAATTTTTAAAAATTCAATGTAGCAAGCTGTTTTTCTGACACTGTGGTAGCCACATTTTACTGAAGAGTCTTTTAGTTAAAACTTACAAAGGCAAGTTACAAAAACTTTTCCTGTTAATGGCAATTTGATGCATGGTGTTTGATATTTTATTAAAGCTCTCTATAAATTTTTAGAACTGTCCATCATGTACTCTATAAGCCTTTAGCTGACAATATCCCTACAGTTCATGTTACCTAATCATATTCCATGATACCTCCATTATGGTTTCTGTAGCACCAAGGTTTCTAAAATGTCAGTTCTGTATCTCTTTCGTATTTCAGCTGTCTGTCTCTGGTGTCTGCTTTTTGCTGGCACAACATTTAGTAACTTTTGTTATTTGATATCTTTGCTATTTTTAGGGTGGGCTCCTTAAATTTCCTAGGTCCTAGAATTTTTGGATTATTGAGAATCAACTATGCTCTCCTTATTCCTCTCGTAAATCTTTTAAAAGGCCACAAGCAGCGATCCCTAATGTATTTGGCTGCTCTGTGATGTGCGGGTGATGTAAAGCTTGTTAACAAACCATTGAAGCTGGTTTTACAACCGTGAGCCATTCTTGAAATGGACAAAGCAGCCACTTCCAAATCTGAGGATACTTACTGCAGTCTCTATCACCACCACCACTGATAACAACCTGTGGTAATAACTGTGTGCCTGTAGAGTCTCTCATTTTACACCTTCCTGGATGGTCCCATAGTCACTATTCTGTTTAATTACTAAAATTATTAAAAGTATGTGCTGCTCTTAAATGTGCCTTCCTCTACTTCATCAGAAGTCAGTATAGATTCATTTTCTTTAAGGCACCTGTACCAGATAAATTGCCATGATGACCTGTGCATGAAAGTTTTCTCAAAGACATTAATCCAGAAAATTCGTGTCTCTGGTTAGTATAGTATTCCTCTACATTTCAAGCACTGGGGTGATAAGGACTTCCAAAATTGCATGGATTCAGGGGAAATCTTTAAGATCAGCATTTCCTTGTTGATCATTTATCAATTCCCACAGTTAAAGCCAAGGGTTGAATTCTGGCCCCGGGTAAGTCCATGGAAAAAATTTAATCCAAGTAACAGAGCCAAGATTTCGAGCAGTGTCTTTTCTTCCACATATCATCTGTATTGTGGTTACTGGCTTAATCATAGGTTCCTGTTCCTAGGCAGATTTTGAGCGATCATTCTGTTTTTTTCTCCCACTCTTGGCTAATGCCCTTTTCCTGCCGTGATCCACTGGCTTCTGGATTTTGGCAGAAGGATTTTGACAAACACCCATACCATGCAGCCACACGCTGGCCCCAAACAGAGGGGCAGCAGTCCAGTGCACCTGTAACTCCCTTTCTGTACAAATGCTTCTTCCGTCATTATGCTTCCTCTTGGATCAAGGAAGTGGGAACAATGCTGACCAAAAGCAAGGTCATTGTTAATCCTGATCTGTGGTAGTTTTGACTATTCTGTCTTGAAGATAAATGTGTTACAAGTTACTAACGGACAAGGTTGTGTGATGCTGATCGTTAACTCATCTGCATTTGCTTGCCTATGAGGCTCCAAGCACAAGACGATGGTCGAGGCTCGAAATGGTGCTGGTCCCATTAAGTCTTACCCTAGACCTGGATCCCGGCTGAAGGTTCAGAATGGCAGTAAAGGCTCAGGACTGCAGAACAAGACATTTCATTGTGAAATCTGCGATGTCCACGTTAATTCAGAAATTCAGCTTAAACAGGTAGTTTGCATGTGTCTGAGGCTTCTTTGTTGTTTCTAGTTACATTGCAATATTATAGGTGGGATATAGGTCTGTGTGAAGATGTTTTGCCATGAAATGAACTTAGTATTTCTTTTCCATCAGCCCACAAATATTTCTAAAAGTCCATCAAATTCACCTAGTTGTTTCAACTGGAAAAAAAAAATGGGCTTGAGAGTCGTAAAGTAGGGGTAGACAAAATGTCAGTATCAATGAATAGCGCAGTAGATCTAATTTAAAAGTTTTCTGTGGCTCAGGAGATTTGAACTTTGGTCTCCCAATAGCCAGAAATCCTGGGTCAGCTTCTCTGAATTCCTATTTTGATGCTGTTTTAATCTGCTGGGATATTTTTTATTAATCTTTGAATCCAAGAGGGAGAATGTGACTTGAATCTATTGGTTTAGGACAATCAGTGGGAGGGTAATACCATGGATATGTCTGAACTGTGTAGAGCAATGTTATCATTAGTGCTGCAATATCAGTGTAGCTGCGTGAACACGCAGCTCTGCTCTGACTGAGCCAACAAGCCCTGGGATCAGAGCAATGCAATACAAATGTGTTGTTTCTGGTACCCGAACTGGCATCTCCAACTGGATGGTGCTGTGTGCTGTGTGAACATGTGCTCTCATTCACGTTATTTCAGTTATCTCTAAGACAGTATTAAATTGCATGGTGTAGACATATCCCTGGGTACTGGTTCTTCCTTCAGTTAATATTGAATTATTTATGCAACTGAACAGCATCAGAGAGACTGAAGTTCACCTCCTACTTCTGAATATCACTATGACCTAGTGATTACATCTCTGCCTGGTTCAAAGCTCCTCAAGTAGTAAAAAGAAGTACTAACCAAAATACCAATAATTTGTAGAGCCTGTCTCGGATCACAGAATTCGCTGTATTTGATTAGTTTCTGATTCTCTGTTTGATGTGCTCCAAATGGTTATGTTTAATTTAACAAAACTCATCTTTGCTCTCTCTAAAGAACCTACTTTATCTTACAAACAGGGGCTTAGGCATACCCTGCTTGATAAATCAATGTCAAAATTCAGAAATGTTTAAACAGTTAATTAAATGTGAGGATATTTATTTCAGCACATTTCCAGCCGAAGGCATAAGGACAGAGTTGCAGGAAAGCCTATGAAACCTAAATATAGTCCTTACAACAAACTGCAGCGCAGCCCAAGTATTTTAGCAGTAAGTATTTTTATTTCTCATCACTGTCTATGTGAATCTGTGACCTTGGGGAGTTCCACCACAAAGAGACAGGAACATGACAGACCTGACACTTGCACAGAGCTTCTCCCCCTGCAGGCTGAGTCTGTGCTGGGATCAGATTTGAAGATAGTTATGTATGCTGTCTGCCCCGTGAAAGGCATGCGGACAACACTGGGAGGAAGTTTACTGCTAGGGAGGAGGGGATAATCAGTGGAATGTGGGATGAACCATGTGCCCCGTGGAAAGGTATCAGCTCTGCTGTGTTGGTGCACTTCTTGGAGTCTGAAACATATCTACTCTGTCTTTTTAGGCACCTGAAATAACTCTGTTATGATGGATGCAGTCAGGGAAAAGGACAGACAATGTTAAGATATAAAAATACTAATGCTTATTCTCTCCACGCAGCAAAACAGAGTGCTGTGCAGATGTATTATGTTGCTGCAAAAGAGTTATCAGTTGTTTGGGAGAATCAATTGCCTATCTGGGTGCTTGGGCAGTGTCTGTCACTGACTATGAAAACACCTCACCTGCCTCTGTGCCCCGAGCTGTTCCCCTCTCACACCCACCTGCATTTCCAAGAATTCCCAAAGCTGGTTCTGCCAGTCCGATGCAGCCCCAGTTCAGGCTGGCTGCAGCACAACACAGATTGTATGTTTATTTGCTTGTGACTCAGCCTGTATTTTATTCATTAGGGAAAAGTGCATGCCATCTACGGTGCAAAACCAATTTATAGGCTGGAAAGAGAGACATGCAAATCTGTGTGTGCAAGAGTAAGCATGTGAAAAGCCTTTAAAAGATGAGCTATTAATGGGTCTTTGTAATTCTATGGAGGCAAATTAAAATGCTGAGGAATTTCTCTAAGTCTGCCCATTCAATAACCTTCCCCACTTGTGTAGTGCATCATTTTATAATCTGTTGGGTAAAGAAAGACCTTCACTAATAAAGGAAGGATGTGAGCATCTTTGCCCCACAAATATGTGATTGTGATACCTACCATTTTCAGTGAAACTGTATTGAATATGTTTCTGGTTATTTTTTTCATGACAAGCACTAGCACCGTTGTAGATCATAAGCTGAGCAATAATTTTTTTTCAGAAAAGTTTTATGGTGTTGATCTTGAAATATATATATGTATGTATATATTGGTAAGAACAGCTCTGCATCAGCAGGTAAAAAGCTGGCTGAACTATAATATTAGCTTCCCATCATGACCACTATACTTTTCCACAATTCATTTTTGCAAGTGAAAAACTTCTTACATTGAAGTCTAAATTGTGTTTTTTTTAATATTTCTTGCACAGTAATGATTTATATAATTTATTGTTGCTCACTTGCAAATTATGCTCCCGTCTAAACACCAGCCTAACTGCCCTACTGTTGAGATTTATGTACCATGGAATATAGTTCGGTTGCTTTGATTGCCTCGAGAGTAAGAGGGCAGTGTGGGTAACACTCCTGAACAGCCGACACCAGGCTCCGTGCGTTGGGGTTCGTTCTTTCCCCATGAATGTTCGTTGGGAGAACAGTATTTCACTGCCTTTTTGTTTGCTTTATTCCAGGCAAAACTTGCATTCCAGAAGGACATGATCAAGCCTCTGGCACCTGCGTTTCTCTCCTCCCCGCTGGCGGCGGCCGCGGCGGTGTCGTCCACTCTGTCCCTCCCTCCCCGTCCCTCTGCCTCCCTCTTCCAGGCGCCTGCGATACCCCCAGCTCTCCTCAGGCCGGGCCACGGTCCCATCCGTGCAACACCTGCCTCGATACTTTTTGCACCATACTGATCTTATTGATGTGACAAGGAGATAGCTATGGCCAGTAGAAAGGGTAAAAGAAAAGCGAGCAAGGGGTCTTTCTCTTTTGAAATGCCATTCGGCGTGACACCTCAACCAGCCGCACCACAGAATTCATCATTGATGGTACTGCATTTTGGAGTCTAGACAACTCTCTTTCTCAGTCTCTCTCTCTCTTTTAATCCAAATAGAGAGTGATTTATTAAAAACTTAATTGCTCATAAAATTATATCATTAAAGATTCATGCATCTATTATTTTTTTGCAATGTGTATGACGCACCTTGGAAACAAGGAACGTAAAATATTTTCCTGACAGACTTGAAAACTAGGGTCTTCCTCGCTCATACTTATGTAAATAGCTCTCTGAAAACCAATGGTATGTAAGCTAGTGTGGAAAAAGGTAGATGAGCGAAGTGCTTGATCATGAGTAACATCTCAAAAATGAACTGTGTCCTTTTCTTTTCAATGTGCTCTTGTTGACAGGGATTGTATACTGTCCTAGGCCCCAGTACTGGTGTATCTTGTGTAGTACTGAAGATGTATCACATGTCTGATTTTAAGATTTTTAGTTTCTGTGCAGATGTTTGAAAGCAATGCAGCGCTGAAGCTTTTTTTTTTTTTAATTCTTTTGTGTCACACTTTATTTAGAGAGATTAAAACTAGAAAGCCATATAACATATAGTTAAGATTACTACTTGTTTGCTACTTTCATTTAACTTATTTTTGTTGTTTCCTCACTGGTGTTGCTAAGCAATGTTTAAAGAGAAAAAAAAAAAGCTTTTCAATTGCACATTACCACAGCTCACATGCATTGTTCAAGAAGACAATGGATCCATGTATTTGTACGTAAATATCCTTTTTCTTCATTTCTAACTAGTTTCCTTTGTAACAATGCTGCATAATGTTGTGGCTCCCTAATGCAATAATGTACAGAACATAAAATATTTATAATTGACTGTCTTATCTGTTTAATGAGTATATCGCAGTAATGCCCCACCTCTCTTCTTACCTCCCCAACCCTTTTATAAAGGTGATATCAATATGCAGTACTCAGACTGAAGTCATTATGTGACAATGGAGACAACATGTGGAAGAAAGAAAATATATAAAATTAACTTTTAGAGCATCTTTATCTGCAATCCATAATAGTAAAATGTCTGTGTATTTTTTTAAATGTATCTTTTCAATAAAATAATAAGGAAAATATACTTGCTTCTTGTGTTTATTTGTTGGTACAGAAGAAAACAATTGGAACAAGCAAATTTAGCTAAAGGAGTCTTTAGGTGCAAGCAAAACATTAGAGTTGCAATAAAGTATAATTACAGAACCTGTATTTACTTCCCTTGTGTCTTAATTTCTTTTCCTTGCTACATCCTGTTACAGCCTTTACTGAGTTTTTTTGTAGTAAGACTGTAAACATTCAGTACATTGGAGAGTCAGAGGAAGAAGCAGGAGAGCCAGGTGGGCAATTATGGCTTTTATTATTGCACCACCAATGTACTGTGACATGGTTATGCCATCTCTTGATGAGGTTAAGGATTAACTTTAAAGCCAGCCTGGGCATACCTGAGGCTGCAAGCAGGTTGCTTTGTAGCCAGGACTTGCTCTGAAGCATGGGCAGAGCAGGCAGCTGCTTGCCACAGCAGGCTGTTGAAGGCAGGTGTTTGGGGAAGCTTTGAAATGATCTTTTCCCCTGCTGAAAAGCTTGATCTGTCCTGTAAAAATCCTTTCTTTGTTAGTACAAAGAGAAAGGTAAGGAGTACAAGAGTAAAAAGACTTAACTATTGGCCTGACAGTACCATTACAAGTCCACAAAGGCCAAGGAGTAAAAGTGTCAGGTACTTTACAATACAGAATTTACAACTAACGTATACCTCATAGTTGCAACATATTAGAGAGCATTTTCTGCAAGTGTAATTCTGCCCAATTTCCCTTATTCAGTGGAGCAGTCGACTGTGGTATGAGAGGATAATTGGCTGGAGAATCACCTACAAATGGATAGGAAAGGGAGTCCAGGCTTTTACCATCCTCTGGGGAGGCAGCTACAGTTGTATTAATCCTGTGGACGGTGAGAATTACAAGGCAGTACAGAGCCACTCCTCCATGTGCATCTGTTTGTGTCTGGTTTTGTAACTCATGCTTGGATGAAGTCAGGTTCAACCACTTGGCTCTTCCAGAGGAGTGGCTTGCGTGAGGAGTTGACCTCTGTTCAACAGGAGGTGGGTTTGCAGGAGTGTGCATTTTAGTTGGATGTTCGGGAAACAGCACGTATCCATGACTTGAAAGAATACTTTTTCTGCTTTTGGTAACTTACTATTGGTGGTGAGAAATTGAAAACAATTACAAGTTTCTGCCATTGAAAATGTTCCCATATAAAATACAGAAAACCTGTACTAAGGAGGGGACTGGTCAGTGGTATGTAGATTTGTTGTACAATTGATTATTTCAAGGAACTTCCTACATGGGAGAAAAATTTAGGTCACTAGGAGTGAAAGACTGTGTCACATCATCCAGCACCATGTGGAATTATTTAACCTATGCAATGCAAGGAGCTGAAAGACTACAATTGTGAGCCAAGGAAGACTCATGTTCAGGGTTATATTCAAAACCCTTTGTACTCTTTGCTGTGTTAACTTACATTTAGTGTCCTGTAACTCCATTTGCCATGGAAGTGTTGTCCATGACACACAGGATTGAGCATTTGAGATAATAATTAGAAGATAAATGGCAAACCCTCCCCTTATGCCTGCTGGTATCTTGAGTTTTAGAAATGAACTCTAAATGAGAAGAAAATTTGTGTCATACTTGTACAAAGGCTATCAGCTGCTTTTTTGATCTGTTAGGATGTTTTCTCCTGAGGTGTAATATCACAGGTAGCTGGCTATGAAATTCATGGATTTGTTTTAACAGAACTAGTTCTGAAATACAATATTTGCAGTGCAGTTACCATTTTGCATAAATACATTGAATGCACAAACCACTAGCTGATTGTTGTGGTAACAGGATCCGATCCCCTCATATGTCTGCTACTGTAGGTCTGTTCACTGCAGCAATGGCCACGGTGTGAAGGGGCGCTAATGCTGGGCACCCGTTCCACCTCTGCACTGCACGTTCCCGTGCAAGAAGTCACGTTTGTGCCACCAGAATAAGGCTTACAGTGGTCACTGTGTCAGCTGGGATCACCACCTGGCACTGCCATCTTCCTGTAGCAGAAGGAAGATCCAGACTGGACACAGGCACGGCAGCTGGATTTCTTTGCTGACACCTGTGGCTGGACCATGGTCCCAGTATTGCAAAAGATTTCTAGAAAAGCTATCAACTAGAGGATGTGGTCCAGTAGTCTATGCAGATAACCATTTTTAAGACAAATAATAGAAATAAGATCTTCTGTGACTGCTGCAGGATACTTGTGTGCCTCTCATTTCTGCAGCTCAGAAAACTAACAAACGTTTTTGCTTCTTTGGTCAGATGGCAGAAGAAAGAAGACAGAAGCTAGTACACAGTACCCTGGCTATATCACCACCTGAACTCCTATGATAATGTTACACTGGGAATTAAATTCCATGTGCTGATGACCTAATAAACATTTCCTGTAAGAAAGAGATTCTTTCACTAAAAACAAAGTTACCTTATTTTACATCCTTACTCTTGAACTGTAAATTTTATACTCAGAAAAGTTTTGCAAAGAATCTGTCACCTTTGTCTGAAAAAAGGACGTGGTTGTTTTAAGCTCTCCAGAAAGTATTTCACTATCTTTATGCACCTGGCAACTACCCAATGGGCCCCACTGTATATCTTTTGAAGATGTCACCTTGAATAAGTGAGGTGCTGTACTATTTATTCATGCTTTGTTGGGGAGTAAATCTCCATAGCTGTCACAGTGGTCATGACAATTTTCTAACTATGCCTAGTAATTTTTTTTTTAACTGTATGTTTTTTTCTTAACATTCTTGTTTCAAGTGGCATCCTAAGCATCTTCAAGTATTTATTGGAATGAGCAGCATTTCAGGTGAAAGTGTATATTTTTAAGTATTTATAATTCTTAGATATAATAATGTTTCGGGGTTAAAGTAACATTGAGTTAGAAATGTTTCTATTTGGTTTAGTATCCTAGTCATATTTATTTGTATTGCTGGAGTGCAGTGCTAGATACTGTGCAGACCCAGTGAACCTGTGCATGTTGCAGAATGCCGAGACTAAACTCCTGCCAAGCACGAGGAGTGGAGGAGGCTGTATCGAGCCTGTCATCTTTGAAAGGTTGCTGTTGAGGGAGGACCCCAGTGACTGCAAAAGGGACAATGTGAAGCCCATCTTCAAAAAAGTCAAGAAGGAGGATCCAGACCTATGAAAACAAATAAGTGGTTAGGACTAGCTAATGTGGGTTTACCAAAGGCAAAATGATGCCAGAGCAGCCTGATGCTGTCCCTGATGAGATGACTGTCTGTGTGGACGAGGGGAGAGCAGGGGATGCCACTACTTCACCTGCAGTAAGGCGCAATGTGCTCATCATCAACCTGTGCAATGGGATGGAAAGCACCCTCAGCAAATGCATGGTACCGAACAGGGGTGCCCGCTTTGCCAGGCGGCGTGCTGGAAGGCAAGGCTGCCATCCAGAGGGATCTCCGCAAGCTGGAGAGGTGCTTGGACGGGAACCTCATGAGGTGCCAGACAAACGCCAAGTCCTGCATCAGGGAAAGCTTCACCCCTGCAGTATTGCAGCCTGGCGGCCGCTCACCACAGAGCACCTTCCCAGGACAGGGCCCGTGGGGGTACACCCAAATTTTGTGGTTGACAACTTGAACACAAGTCTGCAGTGCACCCTTGTGGCAGCAGAGCTTAACTGAATATTGTGCTGCGTTAGCAAAACCATGGGCAGCAGGTTGAGGGGCATGGTAACCCTCCTCAGTTTGTTACTTTTGAAGCTGCACCTGGTGTCGTGTGTCCAGCTTGGGGCCCCGATACAAGAGAGACGTTGCCAAATTGGACCAGGTATAAGAGGTTAGGAAATGAGCGTGCAGTATACAAGATTGAGATGGGTTTGTTGAGCCTGGGGGTGGCTGTGACAGTTCTGGCTGCTGGCCCCTGGTGTCCAGCTGGTGCTT
The DNA here is from genome assembly GCA_013399115.1 of Anseranas semipalmata. Lineage (NCBI taxonomy): Eukaryota > Metazoa > Chordata > Aves > Anseriformes > Anseranatidae > Anseranas > Anseranas semipalmata. Next base: position 333,447 of record VXAA01001786.1, on the reverse strand, counting down.
GCGGAGAAGAGAGCCAGATGTTTATCAGAGCAGCCCCACAGAAGGGTGAGAGGTGGCAGTCACAAGCAGCAGGAAAGGATGTTCTTTCTGACTGTATATAACAAAAAAGTTTTTGCAGCAGAAGTGGCTAAGCCCTGGAGCAGGTTCCCCAGTCAGGTTATTGCAATGTCCATCCCTGGGGAGGCTCAGAGTGCAGCAGGTCACAAACCCTTGAACTCTGTGGTACTAAATAACTGAGCATTCGTAACATAGTGGGACTGGCTATGAAACACTGACAAAATGAAGACCAGCATCTTATCTGTAATAGGCTGAAGAAGGGGAGCTAAAAGGAGGCTGTATGTGGGAAGATGAGAGTGAAAGTGACAGGGTGGGGAAATGATTTTTACTATAGTTTTGTGGCAGGGTTTTGGAGGGTCTGAGGTTGTATTTTTCACGCCAAAAGAGGGACATTGCAGTAACTGCAGTGTTGTGTGTTTTGGGCCTTGGTGAGTTTTGCTAAAATAATTATGTTTTCACAAAGAGGCATTTTTTTTTTTAGATGATCTAAAACCCCTTAACCTGAAATATGTTTTGCTGAAAAACTTCTTGCCAGTCTTGGTCACTTATTGTGTTTGAAGCCAAGCAACTTCCATCAGTGAACCAAGTACCACGACCAACACCTGCTCTGCATTTATCTCTGGGTACGTGTGTTCTGGAGCAATGGACTTTTGGTTTTGAATTGCGTATTTCTTTTGCACCCTATCAGACCTGAAAAGGAAAGATTTATATAAAAATTAGTCATGTTTTTTAGACATGGTCTGTTAAAGGATATGTTGGCAATGTAGTAAAGTAGCAGCAAGAGGATGGATTACAGTAGGACACTGCAACAGACAATAAGGCCACTGCTAGCTGAGTCTGATGAGTATGCACTAGTTTATGCACATAATATTTTGAATTATGCAGCTAAGATTCTGAATTGCAGCAGAAGGATTACAGAAGCTAGAGTCAGCTTTCTGTGTCTGGAGAATTGGCCAGCAAAATCTGCAGGACATAGATGAGCTGTCAAATGTAAATACACCGTTCAAAATTTCTCTCTCTAAAAACAAAGTCAGATTTGTACAACCATACAAACTGGAATGATTCCTTTCTTCCCCCTGAAATAAACGTAGTCATATATTGTGATTTTATTGTGCAAGCCAGATGAAAATGGAAAAAAACTGAAAGCCGGAGTTCACACCTTAGCAACCCAGTTATATTTGTCTAAGTTACATGCAATGTAACAGCAAAGGTGATGTGTTAACATCACAGCTTAGGTGGGAGGTACAGTGATTCTTATGAAATTGAAGTAAACAGTAGTAAAAAAAATTCCATCGGCATAAACCATTTTCATGTGTTGTGTGGAGGGGCAGAATCAGGCTAGCCCCTTTACTTGAGACTGGGTAGGTGCAGGGGTCTGCAGTGTCTTTGCTGGTTTAGAAACCAAATACAGCTTCCTCTTGCACAGAGGCCCTTCTCCACCAGGCGTACCGAGGACAGGAACAGGCATAGCCAGACTTGCAGCCATACAACACGGGCAGCACAGGTGCCGGGACAGCCACGTCCAGACCCGGGACGCCTCTTGCATCAGGAAGGGCGTGGGCAAGTGCAGGTCAGTCTTACACGAAATCATTTGTCTGTGGTGGTGTTGGAAGAGGCATTGGTCAGGCGGTGTGAGCTGCTGTGAGCTGCTTCTCTAGGCTACGTGCAGCCGGTGCTACCAGGCCGCACAGGCTTCTAAGACTGTGGTTTGTACTTTAGCTATGCAATGTAATTTTGCCTGATTTAAATGCTCAACATGCACAGCAGCCTGTTGGTACTCTCAGAGCACTAAATATGAGCCCTGGTTTTCAGGATACTTCAGGCAATGAGCAACCCTCCTGTGTTGCAGACCCAAAACCAGTTCTTCTCCAGCAAGTGATATTTCCATTTCTTTTCCTCAGGATTTTGTGTTTTCTTCAGTAACTCTCATGCTCATAAAAAAAAAAAAAAAATGCCGTTTTTGGTTAAGCCTTCCCCACAGAGCCATCCATCCAAGTGGCTTTTCTGTTCAGACACTTCCTCCACTCCAGCTGTAAGAGGGAGGATTTTCCCCTCTGTTCAAGGACCGATTTCTGTCAGCCAAGCTCTTGCCATCTCATGTCTCAAGCTATTGCAGCATCATCCTGCCTAGCTTTCTGATTGCATCGGCAGACTCTTTGATCCTCTCTCCTGCTCCTTCCTTGACCACATCAAACCCTGCCCCTTGTTTCTCTGTCCCTCCACCAGCCTCCTGAATATCAGCTCTCATAGTCTCCCAAGACATCAGCTCCCTCCTCCATTTTGTGACTGAAATCCATCTTCATTTTCTAGCAAGTGCTGCTGAGGTTTTTCCATTCTGCCCTTGAACTTGAAAGCAGCTTCCTAAATAACAAAGTCACCAAACAGTCCAACTTCAAAATCCTCCTGACCACCCACTTACAGTAGCAATGCCCCCTCCCCCCAAAACAAACAAACAAACAAACAAAAACAACAGCAACATAAAACACCACCACAACTCCTGCAGGAAGAGTAAAGCTGGCAGGAGATTTTGTGATGTCAGATTTCAGCACATAAGAACACCTAAGAACAGGGGACAATACAGCCATGAGCCTTCTCATTTCATCTAAGCTCTGTCAGCCTTGGCTGCACTAAGCACATTTTCTGGCAGATCTGATGCTTGCTTTAGAGGGTCAGTGATGCCTGCAAACCCTTCCTTTTGGGGATGTATTATCTCCTCAGGAAGGCAGATGGTAACTTCATTCAAAGTTAATTCTTGTGTTCAACTGTGCCAAATCAGGTTTTCACAAGTGATTTGAATTTTAAAATGTTCTCTAACATCCTCTGCAGAGGCTGAATGAAAAATGGCTCTTCACTGCCTGACTTCACTGGAGCTGCTCAGAGGCTGTCACGGTCAAACAGTGTGATCCTACCCGTTGCCGAACAGGGCAAAGGAAATGGTAGGGGTTTGGATGATGTAAGAGCAAATACACTGGCTCCACTCTTGCTTTTCTTGTCTGTGTAACTCCTGATGTGATTACGCAGAGACATGCTCCTGTTTTGAAGGCAGTCCACCCCCCTGCATAACAGCACTGGTCTGCCCATGGTGTGGGGAGGAGGATGCATAAGGCATGCCTTATAATGGGTCTTGTGTTTTTAAATTCCTTTCCTGCTAAATATCTGAGCTGCACCAGAGGGACAAGAGATCTGCCTCCCACCGCCTGTCTGCCACCAAGCCCAGGGCTACAACAATCCCCTTTTGTATCTTGAAAAGCTGGTCCTCTGGAGTGCCTCAAGTCNTCACAGTTCCTTTACCAAAACCCTCCAGTGTGAGATTTACCTGTGACTTTCACAGGTGAGTGTTTGCTGATGAATTATTCAGCCCCCAAGGAAAAGAAGATGGGAAGAGGAACACAAGTCTGTGTGACACCAGTTTGGACTTCATTAGCGAATGCTTTTTGCTTGTGTCAGCTACCAAACCGTAAATCCCACACTCCAGTTCTTTGCTGATGCTAAACAGACTCTAGTTATATTCCCTCCCTTCTTTGCTACCCATCTTTGGAATACATTAGGGGTGGGGGGAACATGCAAGGGTGGATACTTTCTGCCATATGAGCTATTTGTGCTGCCAGATCTGGCACCAGGCTCATGAATCAGCTTCAGTGGTTGCTCTCTGTAAATGATTTAGTGCACGAGATACTGATTAGTGGTAGTAAAGGCACCAGAACTGTTTGAATGGAGAGAGTGATAAGAATTATATTCACATTTTCAAATGTAAAAGTTAATTTTAAAAGTTACAACTTGCTGTTCCCTCTCTGGGACCGAATACTGGGAAAATGCTCTTGTGCCTTCTAAATCATTGCAGCTTGCCTGCTCAGCAGTCCAATGTCATGAAGGAAAAAAAAAGAAGCATTAAACAGTTTTAGCCTCCTTCTGAAAATAGCTCCTCACATATGTTGTCTGTCATCATTTACATCTACTTTTAAAGGAAATTAATGGAGATTTGAGATATTTTATGTTTAAATCTTCATCCTTGTAACTGCTAGCCATGTCCCAGGATGATGCTCCACCAGCACAGAGAGGAGGCAGATCAGTAACTGTCCTGCTTCTCATTTTAATGAGAGTGGGCAAGGTGTGGGGTGCAAGAGGAGAGGGAGCTTTCACAGCACCGGCTTGGTTTGTGAGCTGCTAGGAGGCACAATGCACTCACACATATTTAAGGAGGAAAATGGGCTTACGAAGGTGTGTTTTCAGACTGCCAGTGTTTGTTTTGCGTTGTGAGTAATCAAGAATTCAGTTGTGATTTGCAATGCACTTCTGTGTTGTGACTTAAAGAATATATAACTAAAGAGTTAAACCAAAAAGCTTATTGATAGATCTTATGGTCATCAAGGAAAGGACTCTACTCAATGCCAGGAACTTCGCTTGGCCACTCTAACCAATTCTATTGGCATCTCTCTTTCTGTGCTCTCTGTGTTGATCACCTATACAGTATAATTACACACTAAAATCCTTAAGATTGTTTTCTATTTTTATCTATTTCTATTTCTTTTTTTCTTTCCAGAATTTTTATTGCTGAAGCTACAATTTAAACAGCCAGGTTTGATTATATGGCTTGAAAAAAGCAGAAGAGGAGTATTCTTTTTCCACAAGACACACTTATATTTACTGACAACATCTTGAGATTCAGCAAATATTTCAAGTCAAGAAGTTACCAGAAAACAATGAAAAAGCTTGGATGGTGATGTTTACTTCTTTCTACCAGTATGTCCATTGGATGTGTTTACTCTAAACATTCAGCTCCACGCTACACTTCTGTAGTAACATAGAAAATTGATAATGAAGGTGGAACTTTAAGACTACTAGAATTTGTCAAGTATTTCCAATACTTCAGTAAAAATGTTGGTGAGCACCAAAAAATAATACATTTTCTTTTTATCATGAGAGAGAAAGGACATCTCTCATCCTGATTCATTGGCATTGTTTGACCTTGGCTTAAGGAAGAAATAAACAATAAAAAAATGCTATTTCATGTTCCTCAGCCTGCACGATGTGGTTTGGAGGCTGTTCCACTGCTAATACAGACATCAAGTAGGCTGACAATTGTTTGGATGGGGTAATTGTTCATATTCTTCAATGTATCAAAGAGGAATACCATTTAAGTGGTTACCAGACAGAATTTAAACACAGTATGTCTGCTTTACAAACAGAAATCTTCTCACGACTTTATTAACATGACCAGATATCATTTTCTTTGAAAAATCATATGTGGCAAATTTATTTCTGCCTTGATCGCATCCTAAATTATCTGATTCTTCTGAAATACATGTAGAGGTTTTCAAATAACTTCTGGAGAGGTCAATAGAAATGTTGTCTAAATAGCAAAAAAAGTTTCTTTTAAGAAGGTATGAAACAAACAACAACAACAAGATCTTGCTCTTTCATATTAGAAATATATTTCACCACATCATCAAAGGAATTGTCTTTTCTTATCATGATAGATAAAGAAGATGAAAATCATCAAACTTCTTTTGCTTGGTAATTGGAAGGCTGATAGCAGTGATTGCTCCCGTCTGTTCTCAAAGTTTGGCTGTGTGTTTTCAACAAGCAGTTCACACAACGATGCATTTCAACAGATCACCCACTTGCTTTCTAATTTCATTTAAAATAAGAAAATTTTTCAACTCTGCAAGTGTCTTATTCATATGTAATTGAGACAAAGGGAGTTTCTGGTATTGCCTGCTCATGAAAAGAAACACCATAACCTTTAGCTAGTGATTCTTTGCAAAGGGGAAACCATGAACAGTTCTGCTAGGATTGAATCAAAGCAACCTGTGAAATCCGCTGCCAGGCCTCTGTGTTGATGGGAAATTAGGCACACCCATTATCTGTTATTAAATGGAAGAGCTAAGAGAGCAAAATGGAGATCATGTTATTTCTTTTTTTTTTCTTGGCCTTACAATGGCAAGGAGGAAAAGATGAAGTCAGTCTCTTCAACTAGCTGAGTGCCCTGGCCATAACTCTTGGAAATCTTGAATGTTTGGCTTCTCTGAGCTCTGGAAATTATCCTGCACAAGGCTGGTTCCTTGTGGTGGAGGATCCTGAGCCATGCAGCAGCTTGGCTTCCCAGATCTCTGGGAAGTATGTACAGGTATTGTAAAGAGAAAAATCCAATTTTCAAAGTATTTGAGTCTGACATAGAACAGCAGACCAGTCTGATTCATGTTCTTGTTTCTGTGTACTGTTAAAAAGGTGTGATATACTACTGATGGTGAGATTATTCATATTTGATAAGAAGGAGCTTCTTATTTCTAGCAGCGTTAAAACAATAAGCAAACAAAACACATTTTTACTTCAGTTTACTGTTAAAAGTCAGTAGAACTGTTTGCCACAGAACCTAACCAGACATTTTAAAAATACAGTATAGAGTAAAACATTACATCTTGTAACAGCATCTTGTAAAGACACATTAAAAACTTTGTTAGTCATAACCCAAAAAATAAAGGAAAAAAAAACTAAACACCCAACAATGAAAGATACAAATCCTTAACTCTGGAATATATTCTGGATCCAGAGTACACTGGGCTAAGTTCTCTTTACATCATGGTATATGTACATCATGGTATATCTCCATTGTTCATAGTATTATGAAGTATAAAAATTTTCTAAGAATTTCTGTTGAAAATGTTCCAAGTTGAATGTAACTATTGAAGTTGGGGGGGGGGGGGTTGCAAGACCAAAGAACATCTAACTGGAGAATCAGTTGTAAGACAGATGGAAGACAAAAGAGCATCTCTAGTTGGATTATTATAGGTTTGCAACAGAAATTCAAAACATAACTCATAGAGTTGATGATTGAAGAGGAATACAATTTGAAGCAGCTTGTACATCTTTTGTTTCACCCTGGATTAGGGTTTTTCCTAGAGCCAGCATACTAGGGAGGTGCAGCACAGTTGAAAAGGTTGCATGGTTGCACCATGATTGCAAAAGCTAATCGCCCATTACAGATCACATCTAACACAGCAGTTCCTGCATAACAGCAGAAATACCCTTTGGAAGGAGCCCTGTGATCCATCTGCCAAGTCCTGGCCTTGAGTGCTTGCCCATGCAGGAAAGAAGCAGGTACGTGTCCACAGAGCCACAATCTTTTGAGCCATCCAGAACCTCTGGTGCACTTTCTGCCCCTTGTGTTCTTGGGTCCAAACAATAACAGACTCAAAGAGAATGTAAATGTGTACATCTCTCTTAATATGTATGCTATATGCCAATTTAGACTCATTAGCCAGTACATAATTATACCTAATTTCACATCACTTCTGAACTTGGTCCGTTAAAAAAACTTAAACTAGTATAACATATTCTCTGGGGCAACAAGAATCTGACTTAAAATGAACTGAATATGAAATTGCCTGGTGACTGATATTTTTAAATTTAATTTTTTTACTTTAGAAGTTAAATGTAGCACTTTGCAGGCTACTGAATCTAGGTCAAATAGATAGGATATTAATAATAACCAGTTCTGTGTAAAATCTAGGGGTTATATTTAACAGTAAATTCAAACTGTAGAATCCTGCAAAGCCTGATGTTCATGTAAGTCTTGCACAAGACAAATCCAGAGTTGCCTGGACTTCTGCAGATATCTGAAACTCATCCAGAACCATTCTTCCCCAGTATGCTTGCCTCCTCTGTGAGCAGTTCTGGGCATCGCAGGCACAAAAAGAAATAGAGGGTCTCCAGGTTGCAATTCTCCTTATCCTTGTTTAATTTATTTTCTTTCTACCTCTGAAGAAATTAAATAAGTGAAAGAGGCCCTGCTAACTGCCTCATGTAAGAATAACTACAAGCGAAGACGTGGGTGTTTCTCAGGTCCAAGAAGAAGGCAGGATCCCGTGCTGACCTGGGCAGGAGGCAGCTGAGCTGAAAGGCACTGGGTAACACCCAGTCCAACCCAGCTGTCTCAAAAGGTACAAATCTAAAAAGCAGGCCTTGCAGGAGTTTTGTCTTGTGTGAGCTGAAACAAAATAACAAACTTGGAAATACATAATTCATTTGCTTACTGGACCTCATTTGCTTTTTTCTGAAAGATACCGGAAGTTTTGGTGACACTGTTTTTCTGCAATGCGCTCCGTAATTTGCTGATTGATGATATGCACACCTTGGGCTGGGTTTGCTTCTCCCCCATGCATGCAGAAAGTACTACCATCCCTCTGGGAATTCGGGGCAGGTTTATTTCTGCACTTGACAGATAATGATTTTGTACCAGGGATCTGATTAACAGCCCTGGTGACCGCCAGTAATTTATTTAAGTTTCTGGTCCAGATGGCTTTAAAAAAAAACTGCATAGCAAATAAGCATAGAAATGAAGAACTGGACAAATGACAGAAAGGGGCATTTAGATTGTAATTGGTAGAAACAGCATTTAAAGTTTTTGTTGAAAATGTAAAGACTTGAGAAGCTAAAGATGGAGGACAAAGAGTTGCATTTGCTTTGAAAAATATATAGATTTAGAATCTACAGTTTTAATTTTTTTAAGTGAAACCTGAATAAGTATGTCCTGTCTGGTGCCTGTTCGGGTCATGCTTTTTTCATCTTGTAGATGCAGTGTAAATGGGAGCTCTGATGTCTTGCTGAAATGCCAATACAGCCAGATGCAAGGAAGACTTTTTCCAGGCATGCTGGTGAGCGCTGTGTGTCCAGAGTGGCTTTAGAGAAACTCCAGATTAAATGGACGGTGAGCTGATGCTAACCGCCCGCGGTGAGGATGTTTGGAGGGTGCTATCTGCATCTTGTTGCTCTGATACAAAACATTAGCGAAACAGAGAAAGGCATGGGGAAATCGGAAGTGTGGCCCTCTTACTATTGTGTGAATGTGTTGGCAGCTAACGAGAATTTCCCTTTTTTCCCCCATAATTCCCAAATCCTGCAATAAGCAGAGACACGGTGCTGGTGGGAGGTTTGGTGACACCTGGTGGCAAACGGGGATAATGCGGCAGAGAAGAGGACACGTGGGTGACACTGGGGTCACTGGCACTAAAGGAAAATGAGATCCAGGGGGAGTGTAATGTGAACTAGAGGCTGACAGCAAGAAGTGCGAAATAATATGTTGTGAATGGGATAGAGAAGTTTAACGACATTATTTTAAGTAGCAAAAACAGCTCTGATATATGTATTGCGTATCTTTATAAAATATTCTGTATAAAGAAACTGTAATGGGCTCTCTGGGATCGGTTACCACCTATTTAGAAGCAACTGCAGATAGCAATAAGATATGACCAATTAGTTTAGCTGGGTAAAGTTGTCTCCTTGGATACCATTCAAGTGACTTCAAGCACTGTTCATGCAATATAACCAGGAATACGATCTTCAGGGTGATAAATAGGGTGTTCTAGATAATATTTTGTGAAGTGAATCTAGTGGGGAAAAAACCCTGTTTCAGGGCAGAAGTTGGGGGGTTTACAAATGCCTGCACACACCTTGCAGCATGGGAGGGAGCCAGCCTCGAAGCATTAGAGGGGAGACCACAGCCTCCACAGGCAGCCTCAGTGAGCGCGTGGAGGCTGCTGCAGGATGCTCCCATTCATTTCTTCTATTGCCAGGCTGGATCTGTGAGCCTGTTAAAGCAGTATGCCAGCACTTCTGTTCTCAGGTATGATCCCTAAGAATGCCCTTTTACTGAAGAATTGTTTTAATGCTTTTTGATTTCTTTATTCTTCAAAAATAATCTTCGTGTGTTTTGCGAATGAGCTCCTTAGGGAAGTCCACCACCATTGTTACACACCTGCCAAACACACTAGATTTCTACCGTACCTCACACAACAATTTGTTTCACTCTAAAGATTTTTGGCACCTTTCTGTAGCTCATCTGTGTTGCACACTACATTTGTGTGCTATCTTCTGTTTACTCTATAGAAAAAGCCCTGAAATCACCTAGGAAGTTTCAGTTTAGCTTCCAGTTCCCATGTGATGACTTCTAATAGATTGCATAGATAGGGAGATGTTTACACAGAAAAGGAGGCTGTTGTAACCACGCCATGAATATCATCTTCTCCATCTCCTTTTGTGTGTCCTGTAATGAAAACACCAGGACCGTATTCAGCCCACTATCCTTATTGCTGAGGGCACAATCAAGTTATCAGTTTGAGATTCCTCAGTCAATTGAACATCCATTTAAAAATGTAATTTTTCGAGTTCATGGAGAAGCAGTGAAATTAAAATTGTTTTTCTCTTTGTTTTACATCTCTGAAAATTTCATGGCTGACTCCTTCCACATTCCATATTTCCTGTTAACTTAATTTGTATGCCAGGCTTTTGTTGTTTTTTGTTTGTTTTTGTTTGCTTTGTTTGTTTTAAAAAGGTAGACTCTTCCTTGAAATTATGGGTCTCTGAGTTGAAATATCTAATTATCTGAGGGCACCAGTATTAATATGACTTACACACAGCTCCATTTTTCTGTCAGAATGTCCTCATTTTCACTTTGCAGTATCACAGTTGGAGGTCAGCATCTGCTCCACTTTCAGGACTCTATGCTAGAAAAGAAAGCAAGCACTAAACTTTCAAATACTTTCTGCCTCCAACAACTTTCCAGTAATTTTTTTCTCCTGTTAGAACAATACTCCCAAACTTCAAAAGCCCAATTTGAGGTGCTTTTTTGTCTTATTTAAAATTTGTCTTGCTAATGTGTGTGTGTGTGTGTGTGTTTTTTTTTTCTGAATTGTATGATTAAATAGATCAAACAAAAGTTGGTGAAGAAGAAATAAAATATCGATATACTCGCAATATGCAAGTGAAGACTGTGCACAGAAGTGGCCAAGGTCTAGCCTGGGCAAGTTGGACAAGCTCTAGCCAAAGCAGGACTTATTTGTGCTTACAGGTAAGGAGAGAATTAAGCAAGTATTTCCAAATTAAAGAAGTCATATTTAAGGCCAGTACACAATTGAGCCTCAATGACAACAATCCTGGATTTCAGCGCTCTCATCTATGTGTGTAACGAGAGCCCTTGTGTAGGCTTGTGCTGCAGGGATGGCACATGCGATGATATGTGGCTCCAGGGCTGAATTAGCTCCTTACATTGCTGGACATGGTGCAGATCCCACCCAGACTTGCTGCCACTCACGGCAGAAGCTGTGCACAACACAGGAAGGGGCCTTCCTCACCAGCCCCTGCGCATCGCACACTTACAGGTGAAGTCTGTAAAAGGCTGGAGCAGAAAAGGAAGAAACAAAGCACTCTTCATGTTGACTGAGGCTAGCAGAACAGGTAATGAGCTTAAATTTGAGGAAGGAAGATTTAAATTAGACATAAGGGAAAAAATTCTCATGGTTTGGGTGAGTAAGCATTGGCATTGATTGCATAGGCTTTGTTCTTAAAACCTACAACAGAGATTTCACAACCTCTCAGCAAACTTTTGCCAAAAATGACTCACTGTAGAGTAATGTGTTGACTGGTACTTTAAGTTCCCTTGCCACTACAGATTTTAATAGTCTGTATATGCACGGTTCATTGATTTGCTGGTTTGTTCAATCATTTGACATCTTAGACCCAGTAATTAAATCAAAAGTCCTTTATCAGCCGCTAGTATGGTTGTATTACAGAGTTCTTTGATGCACTTTTACTAATTGGCTGCTTCCATATTATTATTTAAAGTTAGCTTGTAGCCTGACTCATAGAGAACACTTCAAGTGCAAGTACCAAACAATAATTAATGCTGTTAAAATGCACTGCAGCAAAAAGCAGAAACTGAGAGCACTGAGTGAAATATTTGTTCCTTTTTCCCCCAAAGGCTCCAGAGTTAAAGATTTTACAGTATCAACTGCTTGCATAACGACAAGGGCTTGTAGCCTTCCTGGTAGACCAATGCATTTCCATCAAGGATACACTTTTTTTTTCTGGAAAATCCTAATTATTAAAGATTTCAGAGAACCAGAGTTAGTATTACCTCTTGCAGTCTTTCTGTTGCTTTTCCTGCCACGTACCTGGCAGTGCAGAATGGGTGCGGGCTTGTGGGCAGTGACTGCTGAGAGTGGCTCTTCACTTGTGGGGGTGGCTTGTTAACAGAGACAGAAGTCACACTCATATCAAAAGCCATCTTCATTTTGTCTCCAGAGATTATGAGAACAGCTGGCTAGCTCATGTTGTGAAATGTGTCAGGAAAGCCACTGGGGCACAGTTTGAAGAAACTCGGTCCCACTTTCCCATTACCTCTAAATTAATAAGGATCCTGAGTTGTCCCCACTGCTCGTTTTGCAGCTGCTGGAAGGGTTTGTCACAAATACATTTTTCAGTCACAGGTCTATCTGATGGATAGGGAAACATAAACTGGGAAATAAATATTTATGATGTATAGTTGCTCACATTCTTTTATTTATAGATTGTTCAGTGCAGATGCCTATCACAACAGTAAAACTAAAGCTGAGCTAGATTTCAACATTTATGATTCATCTGCCATGGAAGGCTTAAATCACCAGTCTACTAAATGGAATGGCTCTGAACTAAATTGCAAAGTCTTTATAAATGTCAACTTTGCAAAGAAAAGAAATTTGTTACACAGTTTTTTACATTGACCGAAAAGGCTATCTGGAATGCAGGGGACTTACTAACTATCCCTTGAATACTTACTAACTATCCCTTGAATACTAACAGCAAAACTGAGAATAACTGACACTAGAAGAGTAGCTGCTGGAGCTGATGTTTTTCTAAGGAGACCATGTGGTTCACCAGCCATCCCACCTGGCTATATACCAAAGAGTTTCCAAAAGTCACTTTTGCTTTGAGAAATGCAGAGTCTGTCACAGATAAAGTGAAAAGTTGTTACGCTAAGCAAGAGAAATCAAGAGTCAATTAAAAGCATCCTCTCCAGACACTTCACTTCTTTGAAACTCTGGGTGCATATTTTTCATGCAATTTAAATTTTCTGAGAGAAATATTTATGCCTGGCCCTCCGACCTTCCTCATGAGTCTCTTGGTCTGCAGCTCTACCCTTCACAGGCACTGAAGGCAGCTAAAACACCTTCAGGTAAGGCGATGCTTCTCTGTGCCAGTAACAAAGCATCTGAGCCTAGCAGGGATGAGATCCTTCATCAGCTTCTCAAGTGAAAGGATAGCTACTTTGGTTCTACTGACATAAGCCAATCTTAAACAGATAAGAAATGCAGTTTCTTAAGTTAAACACAACATAGGAAAATGGTTTTGATGCTAACATAGTAAGTCATCTTGTTTTTAATGTACAGTGCTGGGAAAGCAAAACTTCTGTGAGACTCAAGCATCCATTATCGTCTTTTATGTGCTGATAGGTTATTCTTCATTTAGCCCAGCATTTCTTACTGGATTTGTATTGCAAGTCATGTTAGCCAGCAATCAGGCATCTGCTGTGTTTGTTACTGCTCACACTCAGAAATGATGATCTTGCCCCAGATAGCCTACAGCTTAGGTATATGACCAAAAAATAAAATAAATAAATAAATAAAAAAAAGGTCTGTGGAGGAAAATGAATAGGACAAAAGAACAGAGGAGAATAGTAATAGAAATGGCATTTCCCATTCTGTTAGCACGTAGCTATTGTACTATGACTGCATCTCTCTTCCACAGAAAGATCAGTCTGTTTTTGCCCATCCAGTTTCTTGGGATGTGTTCTTCCTGTGGCTTGTAGAGTAATCAGATTTTGTCATCTTTACCCCTTAGTTCAGATTGGTGCCTCTTGCTTTACGTGTCTGGCTTTTTCTGTAATTTTTCAGGTTACTTTAACAGATGCTGGTCTTTAGCCTGGGCAGATATTTTCTCTGACCCAGCACCTTGCACTCACTTGTTTACAAAGCCCTCTCACTGAGGTTTCTAGCCCTGTACTTTTAAAGAAACAAAATAATAAGTAATTGTATCTCCCACACGATGCCCTCCTCTGAATCCTCACTCACTTGTCACAAGATGCATCTTCCTCACTGAAACTGTGAACAATTTTTAGCATTTATCATTTTCCTTATTTTTCAGTTCTGAAGAGGTTCTTTTACCTTCCAAGACTGGGAATAGGCTTCAAAATGAGATTTATTTCAATAATTGATTTTTTGAAGACCAGATCCTCTGCAGCTCCCTTGCTACCTTTCCAAACGGGCCTTCGTTTGCAGGTAGGGGCCATCATTTACAGCTACTAGAGAGGAACAGTTTTCCATCAAAAGCTTTGTTACCTCTAAAGATGGATCTTCACTAAGCAAGTTAGAGCTTCTGTGTTTTTATAATGCATATTTGATGAGAAGTCGAGCGAGTCATGTTTCTTTGCGTTGAACTGACATGAGATCTCTAACACTTCACCCAGGCACAGTGCCTGTGGCAGAAAACAGTTTGATCAGTATACTGTCTTTCATAGACAATAGTGCTGTGTTGTCAGATTACTTTTTGTGTGTGTGTTTTGTTTTTTTTTTTTAATCTTGTGCCACTGCCGTAAAACCTGCCTAATCAACCCTCGAGTTTCTGGTGCTTTCACTGCAGCTTGGAGAGTGCTATTCACTCTGACCATGGTCAGAGCAAAAAATGAGTGAAAATAGCAAAAACATGTACTATGGAAATCACGTGAACAGAGGGTTAAAAAGAGAGACTTTATGGACTTTTTTTTTTTGATCAGTATTGATTCTACTGTTTTGGTGTAAGGTCAATCTAAATAGGAAGATGTGATTCTTGTTCTAAAGACTTTTTGAAAACTAAAGCTTAAGATAGGCATTTCTGTGGATGGACCCCTGCCTGAATGCCTGGGAGCCTCTGTGCCACACGAAAAGTCAGTTCCTGCAGACTGTTTCGGTTTGAAGTGCAGTCAGCGCTGGTTGGAAATTAAACAGCACATCTGATAACGCAGCTCAAGAGTTGTCCTTGTGCTGATTCTTTGGGAAATAGTCTCATTTCTGCTACTGTTTGGGTTTTGGTCCAAGTCAAGCTGTTTGGACACATCTCTCACTGTGATAATTCACATGCAATTTCAGTTTTCTTGACTTAATGAAGCTGAAATCACATCATTGTTGTTGAATGTATATACTTCCTGGGTAGCAAAGCTCTACCAAATTTTTATACATTTAGTTGGTAACTAACACTAGCAGGCTGTAATATCATTTGCTTATCTTGCTTTTTTTGGCTTCAGAAGCAAATAGCACAGAAATAGATTGGCTTGACTGAGGGAGACTAAGACTGTTCTGGTGCCAGTCTAGAAATTAGCTTTGGCTGCTACTTGCATACAAATGTTTGTCTGGGTGATAGGCTTGAAGGTCTGTCTTCTTCCTGAGGGCCCCAATAGAGACTTTTTTTGCAAAGGGCTCCAATAAGCCAGTTTTGGTGTGTTTTCTTGCTACCCTGCAGTTCTGAGCACTCTCAGTGGGGTTTACAAGCAACAGGCTTCCCAACAAGCAGGAGTTAATATGGACAGTCCCTCCACCTGCACCGTTCAGCAGAGAGGAGCCACACTTTGTCCTGTATTCCCTGCAGTATGACGCAGCCACCTCAGTATGCCCACAGGTAGCTATTAACCTGGCCCCCTGCTTTAAAAGGTCACTTTCATCCCTTCGTGATGACAGAGGCCAGCCTTTTTAGCTAATTGCCCACAGAAGCTGTTCTCTGAGTTACTTGCTCTGTAAGCGAGACTCTCTAATGTGATGAATCACTGAAGGGGAAGAGGCAAGTCTAAAATAGGGAAGTTTAACAAACTATTGCATCCTTACCTTAATTAAAGGTTTGGAGTGAGGCACATAGATGGAAAGAAGAGATAATGAACTTCTCACTTTAAAGGGGAAAGGAAAACCATCTGCAGGTAGTCTTGGTTTTAAACATGACTGGCAAAATCCCAGCCTGGAACAGCAAGCATCCTGTGTGCTCCATGAGCCCAAGGAGAGCACCTGGTCCACACCAGGATGCTGATACTTTATTTACCTGTTTATATGGAGGTCTATTTCCATTTTCTTTGAGCTTCATACAATTGAATTTCAGGCCTTCCAGGACTCATATAAAAACGTTAATTTAGCTGCAAGTAACAAAAGGGAAACAAGAAATTCTTTAAAATAAGAAAACCTTCATCTGATTATCCTACAGGAAGGACAGCAAATGTGTGATATGAATAAAGATACAGTCATAAGAAAGATCTCTCTTTCAAGTGTCAGGAGGTCTGTAGGACTAAGATCACCATGGAAATTCAATCCGGCAGCTGCTGCTGCTGCAGTGGAAGAGTTGACCTGTCTTGTTCAGGCTGGCAGCAACACTTTCACGTTTGCCATGGCTATAGAAAACGTGCAGTATCTTTGCAGCCTTACGCTGCCACAGTGATGATTCTTGCAGTGTTCGAAAGACTGAATAAAGAGATGGCTATGCATCAATACTCATTTGAGCCTCTTAAAATTCTTGTACCTTCAGCTAAGCTTTTGCAGTCCTGTTCCACTCTGCTTGCTGTAAGTCAGAACTTCCCATTTCACCACACGTTTGTATGGCTTCCCCTGATTTCCAGGACAAAGTGCGGAGACATCTGTGATTTATCACCTTCAGAGGCAAAGAAAGCCTCTTTTGGCAGCAACAGACTAGGCTAAGAGCAGCAAGCAGACGCCGATACTGGTACTTCTTAGTTGAGCAGATTCTTCTGCCAAGTTCAGGCAAACATGTGGATCAGGCTGGTTGCACAGAGCCAAAATGAAGCTAGCTCTTACACTGCTCAGCATCAGACAATGAAATACTTCCTTGCTTGGGAATGCCTGGAAACAGTGAGGGGGAGTCGCACCCTGTGGAAACTTGAGATGTGGTGTGTCACAGGTGCTCTGCATGGAAGCACTGGGATCCCACGAACCCCACTGATGGGTTTGTTGCTCAGGGAGGAGCCTGTGGGCAAGGAGCCTCCAGGCAAGGCAAGGTAGCATCCCGCAAATGCACAAAATGCTTGAATTGCAGAAATTACTAAGCCTGCTGAAAGCTGAGTTATTGTAGGGCAAGTTTCTTTTGGATCAACTGTCTCACTTAGAGGTCAGAGCAAAGAAGCAGTTCCAATGTTTCATCCTCTCCTCAGGCCTACTGAAACTGGTGTTCCTAGCTCTGACAACTACATCTCTTCTTGTTGTAAAGAGGAGCTGGCCTGCTTGAGAAAGGTCAAACACTGTGCAAAAAAGAATTAAACAATAAAATATTTGCTATACAAGCAAGGGATACTGAATGGAAGAAATCAGAGGAAAACAGGCTTCAGTAAAGAGATACTGCAATCGTAGTTCTGGTGGCCACCACCCACCGTGGCCTTTCTTTCTGTTGGACCCTTTACAAGGGTGGATGCTTAACTGAAAATTCAGATTAATGAAGCCCCAGTGCGCAACCTCTTCTCTTTCTTTGATGTTTTGTAAACATCCTTTTATTTTGCTTGTGTTTTTTCATAGAAATGCAAAATATTATGGTGGCAGACCTGCACCACCTCTAACGTTGTGGAAGAACAAATTGGATTTTTGTTCCAATGTTTTTAGTGAAAAAGATATATTGACAAAGTTTTTGAGGGACTCCTTGTCCTGAAATGGTTTTACCCACAAGCAAATATGAAAACAAAACCCACTGAGTTTGTGTTTTTTATTGGCAAAAAATATTTCAGTGGGAAACATCAAGTAAAATACTTTTTTTATTTTGATCAACATTTTCCATCGAAAATGTTCAATGAATTCTAACTGTCAGTATCTTTGCTCAAATGTAACATAAAAAACAATGTAATAATTAAGTACAGAAGTGAATGTTGGTCTCTGGTATTTTATACTTAAGACTCTTATTGCCTTGGAAGGTAATATATATAATAGCATCCTGATGAAACCCCGCTGTGTTATAGAGAAAGCTGCAGTGCTAAATTTTCAAAACTATCATAAATGTAATTACCTCCTGCTGAGAATCTAAATACTTATTCATAGCACCATTACTCTCAGTAATTAAGTCTGTAATTTCCTTCGGACTATGATTCGTTCCTTCCTAAATCATAAAAGCCAGGCCGAAAAAGTTATATTTGATTGGTCAATGTACAGAAATTTCATTAAGTTTGCTCCATGCCAGAACGTACATTAAATCTTCACTGTTTGAAGTGAATCAAAGCAACTTTGAAATTCTGCCTGAGGTGGTAGGGAGCAGTGAGGAAGGAGGATGACCCATTCAAGGGAAGGGTGTGTGTCTGTCTGTCTGTCCGTCCGTCTATCTGTCCCAGTGGTTTTTAACACCCGCCAGCCAGCTAGGGCAGGGTGCACAGACGTGCCTCTCCTCTTTCTTACGCAACAGCCAGTTGCTGTTTCCAGTTCAGAACAGTTCCCAGTTCAGCAGAAGGCGTGGGCAGGTTCATGGTGGTTCTCACTAAACACAGAACCCTGCTCCAGGTGAGGTTGTCTTCCCTGCGCAGTGCAAGGAACTATGCTTGCCTATGGAAATTTCAGTCGTTTTTTCTTTTACTGCCTCTTTCTGTCTGTAATATAGGTAAGAGAATATAGTCAGAAGATGGTAGATAATGCTTCTTAATGGTAGGCAAATCTAAACTAAATTGATCCTTGATTTTAAAAGCAGAGGCTGAGTTAGCTGTGCAGCAGTTGCTGGTTCATACAGCAAAGACATACCCAGCTCATTATGCATGTTGAATGTTAATACAGTATTTGTTTTTTTTTACTCAACTCAATTTGCTTCCAATTTTTCTCTTCCTTTACATGGTTTGTTTTTTTTTTTTTGGTCCTGTCACTAAAGAAAAATCTTACTGGTTGCTAAGTAACTGTAGCACTATTGCCGCAGATGTGCAATAGGCGTATCAGTTACTATGATGCTCTTTAGTTTTTGAGTAAAAAATATTTTTCAGTAAAATAAACTTAATTTTGAAAATAATGATGGCCCGATAAAAGAGGCTGTTTCTTATCCCAGATGTTTCCAACCGTGTATGCAGTCAGCTGACTGTAGAAGAAGTTTCTGGGGGGACTGGATTAGTCTACAAAGTTATTCTCCAAAGTTTTATGTGAATGCAGTGCAGGTGGCTAACATGGCAAAATGAAGGCCCATCGACTCATTCGCACAGCGCCTCATAAGTAGCGCATCTGTTGTTCAAGTATCATGGCTGTCCTTTCTGAAATCATTTCTCTGAGCACTGCAGACCTCCCTGGGCCCTGGGAAGTCAGGAGGCCCCACACCAAACAGGATTCCCCCATTCACAGCCATCACCTCACACTGTGGCACATGGGGCGGCATGTGGTTGTTTCCTGACTGGTTCATGTGGGTGACAACAGCCACCTCTGCCACCTTTTGCTCTTCTGTGTCAGAGCACTGTGCTTATTGGCACGAAGGACAAGAGCTAAAATCCAGTTGATCATTCAATTGGGAGAAAAATACCAGAATGCATACATAATAGAGAATGATTGCTCTACTGATAGATTTCATTTTAGCATTTCCTAATTCTGGCATGTTTGACTTTGTACCCACAGCAGGGTTTTAATGTTGATTTTTTTAGCAGTTATTATATAGAGATAGACTCTCCTCTCAGTGTGGGAGGAACAAAATAATTGTAATTGTTGACATTATTCAAAATTAATACATGGCATTTTAAAGATGTGGATATTGTGTTAATATTTAATTTATTGTAGCTGGGTTAGGAGGGTTCCATTTATTTATGTATGCATTTATTTATTATATTCAGTTCAATCAAATGTGTCCATTAAATGGACAATGTAGGATGTGGCATTTGGATTTCTTTAGAGTATGCTTGCAGGAGATCGATTTTTGCCTGTATTTGCAGAGAGTGAAGGAGTTTGCCCGTGTAATCTCCAAAAAGGTCAAATCTTGACTTAATAAATGTATGATTCAGGAACATAACGCTTGTTCTTTAGGACATCACATTAATATTTATTGGGGTCTGGATTCTACAAAGACCTGCTAATTAGCTACAGAGTCTTTTGTGTATTGGTTAAACTGGCTTAAATCCAGTTTTGCTCAAGAGGGATTAAAATTGCTCCCATTATGATAAGTCTGCTAAGCAGGGGTCTCATATTCCCATTAATTCCTATGGCTCAGATTAGTATACAGGTACATCTTTCTGCCCTGACTAATAGCTGGTGGTAGCTGGCATTTTTAATAAACTCAGAGAAGAATATTTCCAAGGAAAATCATCCCCTAATACTGATTTTGGAGTGAGAACTAGGTGGCCTTCCAGATATGTCAGTCTAAATGTTAACTGTAGAGAAAAATGAAGATGGCTACCCTATTGGCTACTACAGAAAAGCAATGCTGACACTGGAGCAGGGAGAAGGGTTTGCTGTCCAAGTAAAGGACTTTTACACGCAGCTATCATTGTGGTACTGCATAGGTGAGGGAGGATTTGTCTATATATCATGCAAGTTGGTATGGTACAAACTTCACCAGGCTGAACTGAGCCTGTAAATCCCCAAGATTGGTCTGGGTGAGTCAGCTCTATTTGCATAGCACTAGTTCTAATCAAATGTACCCTGCTTTTGGAGTCAGATCAGTTGTTTCTCAAATACCTTTGATTATAGAGCCTAGGGGGTAGGAAAGGATAAGATTAGACCAAGTAACTAGTAATCGCAATGTTTTCGTGGAGAGGGAAAGAGGATATACACCATGTAACAGCTGAAAAAGACTTAGTGCCCTGGTAGAAAAATCCCTACAATGAGTGGACTTAAGCTTGCAACTGAGAGCTCACTCCTTATGTTGAGGGAAGAAGCCGCAGAGTCAGAATTGGATTGAAAATATAGGGGTGGAAAGGACCTAAAAAAGAATCATATGTCACAAGGACACTAAGCAGTATCACCAGGATCACCTACTTTTTTTTTTTTTTTTCCAAAGAAATGTGGAGAAAACTGTTCACAGGCTTGCCACCAAAAGGAGGAAAGCAATGGGGGAATAACAATATGTTTTGTCAGTCCAGGAAGCCCCAGGTGATCCTGCTTCTTGACATGGGGGGTGGTGATATGGAGCACGACGGGGAAGATGCTGAGGTGCAGCCTCATATTTCAGGGGGCTGCTGAAGCAGGGGAGGGAAAGTAAGCACATATATATGTCAGAGGAAATAGAAGAAAGTGTGCTCAGACGTAACTTCAGTAGACCAGTGTAAATCTTAAAGGCACCTTCTGGACAAGGCAGTAAGAGGTAGGTACTAGTGGGACTTGCCTGACCTTGAATCAACAGAAACTTCTTTGTTTTCATAGAGCACATAGCATATGATAACAGTGATTCAGCTGGAGAACTTTGCACCTCTGTGCAGTATCGCCAACACTGTGGTAAGTCTGGGGGGATAACGAGATTTTTAAAAATACTTGGATGTGGCTGTGGCAATCTCAACTCCTGTATTTTGTTTGTTTGTTTGTTTTTTTGTTTTTCCTTATGACAGGTATTATTCTAAAATAGAAAAATATTATTTCATAAAACCTCATTTAAGCCCCATGGCCTGAATCTTTAGGAGCCTCATCTCTAGGTGAATGGGAGAATAATGGGCAGAGAGCTAACCCATCTGCATAAACTATTTACCCAGAGCTCCTAATGGGGTAAAACCACAGAGAATAAAGTACTCTCTGCTCTTAGTTATTGGCACACAGGGAAAAGTCAGCCATCAGAAAGCCTCATTTGCGTCAGCTTTCAAATCAGCACTCCCCCACTGATGATTTTTGAGCCATCATAACAGGAAGCAAATTAAAAACTAGTTTGGATAGTGAAGCTGAACTTCATGTAGAGTTCAGTTTGGAGTCCTTCTCCCAAGACTCTCCAAACAAAGTGAAGGTCCTTCCAGAAGCTGAAGAGAATGATAAAAAAAAAATGTGGATTAGCTCCGTGAGGGCCTCTTCCTTCCCAGAGCTAAGCAGAGCTGCAGTGACCACAGCTGGCTGAATTGAAGGACAGCGACAAGCACTGCTTCTGAGGAGCTGAAACCTCTCTGCGAGCCCTCATGGAGAGTCCCACACAATGAGCACCTCAGTTCTCCTCCGAGGTGGTGGCTAGCTGCTTGCATGCCATCTGCATGAGAGGTATCAAAATAATGACCTACCTCTAATACTAGCTTAAGGGAATATATTATGCACCATCGGAAACACATTGCTGGCGGCAGTGTTCAGGCTGAAGCTGTGTTTCTCTAATAATAATCTTTCTCTTGCTCCCCACCACCACCATACAAGAATCCAGTGCTTGGAAGAGGGGAATAATTTTTAACGGCTCTTGGAGGATATATAAATGGTTCCAGAAATTCTGGCTGAGGGCTTGAACTAAAGGTATATGCTAAAAACACTGAAATACACTGAACTGGTCTTTTTCTGATTATTCCAATCAGCTAAGAGAGGGCTTATATGCTGTGAAGCTTTTGGTTTTTGCTAACACATGCTCACACACACAATGGCATTCTGTTGAATTGTATCCAGAAAATTAATTATTCTTCAGAAGGGTTTTGGCTTTCTCTGAGGACAGTCTCTCCTTTTTTTTT
>VXAA01001786.1:294431-310977 GCA_013399115.1 Anseranas semipalmata | reverse complement strand
TTTTTTTTTTTTTTCATTAGAGAAATCATTTGCCTTTGTTTAACAAATAGGTGCAGTGGGGAAATACTTGCCTGGGAAATTCCTGCAGGGAATGAGATGCACAAAGATCTTGATGCTGCAGTCCAAGATAAATAAGACATTTTAATACTCTTAGCAAATGAAAATGCAAATCACAGAAAAGTAGAGGAGGCAAAAATATATTCCCTGGCCTGAGCATTCAGAGAAAGGGAGTTGGACTGGGAGGTGTCTGACAAGCACATTATTTGCAGTCTCCTGCTAATTGAGTGTTATCTGCATTGCTTGCGGCTGTCATTCCATGACCAAATGTATTTGTAGAAATGCCAGTAGTTTCATAGAGATATGATGCACTTACCAGAGAAAATTGTGAGCACTGTAAGGAGACTGTAAGCAAATGGTAAGTGATTGAAGGGATGTCCAGGAGGATTCCTTTCACTTGTCAGGAACCAGTCCTTAAAACCTAATCAGTGCAGTGTTAAATTATCTGTTACAGCCAAAGAATGTAATTGGATTTTCCTTTGTTTGTATACATGAGTTCAACTTATCATCAGCGTGCTGTGCCTCTCTACCACCTAGCAAAGAACTGCCACCTAAGCAATGAGATCTAGGTGAGGTCCAAAGGTAAAGCAAAGAAGAGCTGGCAAAGAAGGAAATATTTTTAAAGGGACTTGAGAAATAGGCAGACAACTCTGAGGCTTAGGAAGCAGAGAAAATAAAGGAGAAAAAATGTAGTGTCAGGGAAGAATAGATGTGATAATGATGAAGGCAGATATTTGAGAAAAGATGTGGAAAAAAAAGAGGAATAAGAGTGAAAGAAAGAATTGTGCAACAGAGGGAAAGATTTCATCTTAGAGGAACAGAAATTATGCAGAGGAGAAATAGAGAATATTTTTATTTAACAGATACGGCTTTACAAGCCTTCTGATACATGTTAATTTACTCCTTGTAGATTGTAGAAATTCTTACGTATATTTTTAATCCTTTCAATGGCAATACAATGTATGTTAATGTTTATTTTCAACTAGAGATCAGAACACATCATTTCCACTCTTTCAACTTTGGGGAAAATGTGTTTTTATGGAGATGGAGCAATACAAATGACTGCATCTAACAACTTCTTTTTCTAATTTCTATTGTGTGGATACGTAATAGGGGCTTTGAAAAATAAAACCCCAGACATTCTATATTCTCCAAAATCAGATCTGCACTGAGGCATCCCACTGCTAGCACTGCTACTTGCCAGTTGTCAAATCCCCTGATATATTGTATGGCTTGTGATGCTTTTGCCATGGATTATTGACTGGACCCTGCGGTCAGCAAAGCGCTGGTGATGCTGCTCCTGTCTGAAGACATGCGGGTATGCGCCTGCCTGCTCTGGCCATACCAGTGCAACTCTGTTTTCAACAGCATTCATCATTGCAGAAGAGCAAGAAGGATAACTGAAATCCTGTGGGCATTTGAAATAGTTCAGCCCCACTCTATTCTGTGAAGACTGTCAAGCTTTATATGTTAGGAGACAAATAGAAATTGCTGTTTGAATAGAGTGTGCAGGGAGAAATAGATTAAAAGCCACACTCAGCACATAGCACCCCTTTCAAAGTGCTGACCAGCAGTTTGTGTTTAGACAATAATTTGGGGCTGAGAGGATACTTTCAGAGCTGTTCCTACCTGGCTCTGGACACTGTGAGGGTGCGGGGAAAGGAGATTTCTCTACTGACTGCCTTCATGGCTCTCCTGCTTTCCAGCAGTGCTAATCTGGAAGGCCTGGGGACCTTCAGAGACACACATATGCCAAGTTTAAGATAACAAAGAGCCAAAAAGAGAGTTATTTGACTCAACAGGGTTGTTTTTCCCTGAATTACAGGCTCATTCCTTTGTATGCTCTTATAAATGAGGTACATTTTAGGTATGTTGTCTTATCCTTGAAGACTCCTGCCAGGCACTGTTGGTGAGGACTTGTTTGGAAGATGACTTCTACCATGGGTTTACACAGATAAATTCAATAGTGTAAAAACCCTGGAGGAACTGCTGCATACAGCTCTATGTGCTTTAGATGCTCCCAGAACACTGCTGTTTACAAGCCACTGTGGATGTACAACCTCTCCCAGATAAATTGCTAATAAAAAGGGGAAAGTGCTCCCATTCTAGTGATGTCATATCTCAAAAACAAACAAAAACCCCACTGCACAAAAGGCACGAAAAGTCAAAAAATCCCTGCAAGTGAGAATGGTTTCTAAAGTGAAAATGGACAACATTTTTTGAGTGCCAGCAAGAATGAGGGAAAGAGCTGTGCATGCCTTTAGAGTTGATGAATACTGAGAAAAAGGAGGGAACTGAAAAAGTACCTGTCAGAGATTTAAGAAATTTTGTGTTATCTAACATACTTGTCGTTTTGAAATAAGGAGATGTATAATCACCTTGGAACCAGTTATAGATCACAGTTTGGTCACTGCAGGAATGAAAACAACAGAAAAGGAAGGGTATGGTGCAGTTCAGATACATATGCCCTGAAGCCCTGGCTGGTTTCAATCACACTGGAATACACATACACAATTCAACTTAGAAAGAATTGCCCTGTTCCTGTAAATGCAGCAGAAAGTGTCCATTAAAAGAAATGAAATGTAATGATAAGCTCTGCCTACTATTATGACCAAACTGACTTCTTAATCTACGCCGCAATTTATTTTCTTACACGGTTTCAGTCAAGCCATTTATTTTATCTCTTATGTTGCTGTTTCAAGAAAGAGCCGGGAAGATCAGCTGCAATTTTCTCTCATTTTAGACAAATGCAATCCTGATGGCTGTGGCCTAAAGGGCAGAGCTTCCCTCACTCCAGAGAAGGAGGAAGAGGACATTGACATCTGGTGGCAGGACAGGAACAAAGCGTGGGTTCGAAGACACGCAGCTTGCTGCTGATGGTACAGGTGAGATACTTCTCTGTGTAATAAACAGGCATATCGTAATGCAGGAGAAATTGGGTAGCTGCAATGTGGAGCATAAGTCTGGGCAACTCAGCGCACCTAAGTGTGACTTAGGGTGCAAAAAGTGCAGACTGATGAGGTAGGGTAGGACGCCCGTTTAATGTCTCCTTCAATTAGCAAAGCCCTGTGCGCAGTCGGGCTGGAAAGCAGAGGGGGCTGAGGAGCAGGCACCATTGGCAGAGCTACAGTGACTCCTTACCGGAGCTTGGTGCTGCAAAGGCCCTCTGGGGTCATGGGCAGCCAAGGTAAGTGGCTGGAGGCACCAGCAGACCCAGTACAAGATGACCTGCTTGGACCCACAGAGCTTGGACCCACAGCCTTGCTCCTCAGCAGCGTGGGCAACACCCCCCATCCTCCTGACAGCCATAGCATGACTGAGGTGTTGCTATAGGGTGAGAGAAACAGCCACAGGACCCAGCACCAGGAACAAAAGAGAAGGACTTTATACTGTGTACTTGCACTTCTGGGAACGAGTGGTTACTGGCTATATATTACCCTATTGCCTGGTTCCCGCTTCCTCCTCCCCCCTTCCAGGAAAAACTGTTCTAATATTTGAGTTCATCTGTCACTTACAAGTGGGAATATTTAGCTCCCTTTGTTTTATATAAGTTTCAGGGTATATATTTAAGCTGGTCTTCATTTGAAACTCCTGAAATACCAATCCAGCCCTTTTTGCTGTCAGGAAAAGCCTGACAGGGGCTCAATTCCCCCATCTTCAGAAGTATAGCATTTCCTGAAATATTTTGCAGTTCAGACTTGGGTATTAAGCCATAATAAATTCTCAAAGACTGGGAGAAGTTCCTGATGACACCACGTACTTCCATAGACTGCAGGGCATCACTGAATCTTCAAATTTGTTCTTGTTTAAATTATATGTGCCAATACCTCTCTTCTTATTAGAGCCTGAACAAGTGCTCTAGTTATTTCTAATAAACAGGAGGTCATCAATTGCCTAGCAGTTGTTTACAGCACCCACCATTACATTAAATGCCTCTGCAGTGCTTAAAAACATTGGCTTGTCTTTTAGTGATGACTTCATACTGTCTAGTGTGAGGCACCAGAAGGATAACAAGTGACTCGCAGCCAGAGATCAATTTGTATGAGGAGGCTGCATTCCCCCCCTCCTTCCGTGGGGTGAGGGATGCCAATGGTAGAGATGCTTATAATGCACCTTCCTTGGCCAAGCGTGAGTGCTTGGCAGGCTGTTTTTCGTGGGGACCCTCAGCAGCTTTCACATGCTTTCTTGCTGCTGAAATACTCTGGAGTTACTCATTTTAAGGATGTAAGGCCTGGCTCATTTGTTCCAACTTTCCTTTAAAGAGGAGAAGAAAGCATGAAATATAGGCTCCTGTGTCTACCCTGGATATCAGCAAATGCTTGTAGGAGAAATGAAATGGATTGTATTTTCATTTCTGTAATTTGAAATGACTGGTGAGACACTCAGATATCATAGCTAAGCTCTTTGAACTATGCTAAATTTCAAAAAATAGGAGCAAAAACTGCAGTTTAACAGAAGTTACCGGATAGTTTGGGTATGACTTTGAAAAGAGACTATGTCCACTGCTAGTTTAACGAACTTTTATTTCTCATTTAAATATGCATGACTTACTGTATTAATACTATGTGAAAATATAACTTGTTCTTTCTTAGAAAGGCAAAGTTTCTCCTATCTATAGTCTCTGCCTACTTTACGTCTGGACCCTGACAGCAGAACTATGAACCTCACGTTGTGGTATCACACACATCAAGACACTCCAGTGTCCTGATGACCTTCACAGGTAAAGTCGTACTTCTGTAACAGCCTCATCCACGTACTAATTTCACAGCAGAGAATGCTTGTCTGTTATTTAGATCACCATACTTTTCTAGCCCATTTTCCAGTGTCAAAGTTTCTAAGTAATCATCTGTTACTTCAAATAATATAAAAATAGCATGTCATTACCATTAAGCACCAACTGCAGGGATTTAATTTTAAACCATTTCTCCTTTCCCTGACTGAAGAAATGGCTCTGCGATCATTTTTAACCTTTCATCAACATAATTGCCAAATAATTAACAATGGTTAAATGATGAGAACCTGAGAGATTTGAAAATTATTATTGAAGTATATATTTCACTGGAGCAATGACCTACATGAATGTTTCAAAATAAAAGCAATGTATATTTGGCAACAGTGGCAGCACATACTCTTTATATGGGCTAGGTCTCCTGTCACATGTGCTTATGCCTTAGTCACCTATAGCCATATAGGCATAAAGACCCATCTCACTGAAAAAAACTGCTTCTCCAAGGTTACTTCATAATGCTTTGCAATGTCTTCATTTCCACAAATACAAATTACTTATTCCACAGAATAAGCAGTGGAAAACAATATAAAGACTCTATAATCCCTTTCTATTTTTTCTAGTAGATACTACTTCCTTGTTTCTGTTAGTGGAGCAGATTAGTCTGCTGAGTTTTTCCTGCAATTTCTCCATTTTTCTCAATGAGTTCCATGTGTTGTTGTTGTTGTTGTTGTTGTTGTTGTTGTTGTTGTTTTTTTATATATACCCTTTAGGAGCTGACAGTCATCAGTCTCTCTATCCTGTCCCATCTCTGTGAGTCATCGGGATTTACTCACTCCCCTTTGCCTCCTAACTTGGGTATGTCTGGAAGCTGCACATAGCCATGCTTGGATCCTGAAGACCTGTTAATCTAGGTGCCACCAGCACATCCTCTCCTGCCCTTTGTTCCAGGCACTCCTGTCCATGCTCCACTCACACTAACCTTAACAGTTCTACTCCAACCCTCTGCATAACAAGGGTAGGAACATGGGAAGGTACTGGAGGTGTTTATTGGTGTCCAGAGGAGATCTCAGGTAGGAGAAACCATGGGAGCACAAATCTGTCAGAAGGCTTGCTGCTCCCAAAAAGAATCACTTTTCCTCCTCTTTTTTTTTTTTGTTTTGTTTTGTTTTTTGTTTTTTGTTTTAAAGTTCGTGTACTTATCAGTGCACAGAGTGTTACGGTGACACTATTAGGAATCCCAAATACAGCCTCTCTCTACAAATTTTCATCAAGTCTTTCTGAAGTTCATCCTTTTTGTAGATGAGTTTATCTTCCCAATAGTTTTTTGGTAAAATCACAGAAAGTTCTTTGCAGCTTTCACTCCCCTTTTTAAGGGTGTGGATATATCTTATATCTAATCACATCCCTGCATCTCCACTTTCTGTAATATTCTTCTCTTCAGTTGCATCATGTACGTTTAGTGGTGGATGTGATCCTGCAGCCAGTGGCTGATGCAACTACCCTTTGAATCGCAGTTCCCTCTGGTTTCACTCAAGCCTCTCAATAGCCACTTCTTTCTCTCTGCATGCTTTCATCTATTGCCATGCCATTAATATTTGGTCCAAGTTTATTTAATTTTCTGGCTGATGTTTTGGGAGAAGTAGTGGTAGAAAGCATGTTTTATTTTGTTTTTCTGCTAGTGGTTCCAAAGTACATTGCTGAAGTACCAGTTGTGCCTAGTTTGATCCTTCAACTCCTGTCCCTTATTTATGCCCTTAAGTTGTTTAAATCCGGAGCACCTGGCTGGAAACAAAGGCGAGGGGCTGAGTGTTTTCATAAACAGAAGTAATGTGTCTACTGCTTCAACTACATCCCCACCACTTCCTCATGGACTATTTAGCACAACGGTGTTCAGCAGGCTTTGCCTTTGTTCGACACCTGCTCAGAAAAGCTGTTGAGTACCAGAGTCCATTGGAGTACAGCAGCCCATTAATGCTTGCTTTTGAAAATGCAGGTCTAACACTAACACAGCAGTTGTGATCCTCTGTGGGAAAGCGCTCCAAATGCAAATTTTAATCAATGCTATTTCCTTATAAATCAGTCCCTCCAGCTCCCTAATTATCAGCACCAGGCTCTGAATTGCCATTATGCTTCTCATATTGAGGTCCAGATTGAAAGTGATATCTTCCTGTGCTGCACAGGAGAGGATTATCATGCTGCTGCTCTACCAGGGATGGGAGCGTACAATGTGAAGCTGATTAGCATGCTTCCCTCTCTCCTGCACACAAGGTTCCACCACTGCAGCTCTCTTACTGTAAAGCTACTTATATTTTATTCTTCTTGTAAAAAATAAAATAATAAAAACCGTACATGATGCCTCTGTAGTACTGTCATTCATAGCTATTTTTAAGAAATGCTAAAATTAATGTTGAGCAAACATTATGCTTATTTTATTATGCAGTTCATAAATAATGTGACCACACCTGCTGTTTCCCTTTCCTCCTGTGCTAATGTTTTTGCAGCCTCCTGCTTTCTCTGAACAACTGAAAGCCTCTAGATCAATAAAAAGAAAGTGAATTTTTTCACCAGAATGGCTTACAGACATCTGAGCTTTCAAAACCACTTTAAAATAATTTCCCTCCCCAGTAAAATAGATGTGAAATTCTTTGGCAAGCAAGTGCATGTTCTGCTTTGTTATGTGTAAATAGAATAAAAAAAGAAAGCATGATTCCTACATTTGAATTGTTTGGAAAATAATTGTATGCAACCTGTTTCCATTACCAATAAGTAGAATTTATTTATTCTTTTAATAATATAAAAATAATCATATGCTTTCATTAGGTTGTTTAGTTTCCTTGTGATTGGATGTAACATTGCTATACTTAACTACTATATACATACATTTTTTTATTGGTGGGGTTTATTGATAATAAAATAGTAAATCAAAATGAGAATATGATCATATTTAAAAAGTAGAATCCTTTCACTGCAACAAACTCTTTAAACTGTTTTGCCCATTTTAGAACTTTTTTTTTTCGTTTCCTTAAATGGAGAGTCTTAAGAGATTTTTGCAAAGATTTGAGAAACACCTTTCTTTTTGCATTTAAACCTGAAATTAGAAATGCAGGTTATATTTTTACTAGATTGTTCAGCAGCTCAGCATTCAGGATACGGTAGTTTATTAATGACTTTTGGAGGCATGCTCTACCAGGTAAGCCTGAAAATGTAATTGAAAAAAAATGCATAGCGACCACAGATAAGGATATTAATGAATATGCAGAATAGAAAAACTTGAAATCTATTCAAGGGTGAACATTTTGAGGCATAATCTGGATTAAACCCAAATACAATGTTTTATTTACCATCTACAACAACAGAAAGACTAGGCTTTTGTTTGCTTTTTGTTTTGCTGTGCTGCAGATTAGCTGCTGCAAATGTTTAAAACTGTGTATCTGTGTCCTGCTCTGTGAGAGAAGCAAAGAGATGCTGTGTATTTGAAGTTATGACCTGGGAAGTATCCAGCACACTGGCTCTGGGAGGGAAGCAGCTTTTGTGAGGAGTAACTTGGGTCTGGCCTCTAATGTCTGCTTTACGGATCAGAGAAATCCAAAGGTTTGTCAGTTTGACTCATATTTCCTGCAGCTAAAAGCTCTCTGTGTGCTTATTCCAAAGGACTTCTTGTAATTAGAAATCTGATTTTAAATCTTTTATATCGCTCATATACTTACATGGTTTATAGGTGATCTAAAGTCTAGACCACAGCCCTGCTAATGGAGCTACAGAAAGGTTTGAAATGAACAGGGCTTGTTGGCAGTGGCTACCTGTACAGATTCAATCACAAGATGTGCACTCCAGTACAAAAACTCTAATTCTGCAGATATTTTACTCAAATAAGCAACTTCATATGCATGAGTAGTCACCTTGAATTATAAATATAAGAGAACTACTTATATTTATGAGGCTTAGCAGGACTAGAACAAGAATTGTGGAAAGGTTTTTCTTCCTATTCTATCAAAAATGGTTTAATTTCTTACAATGAATTGAAAATTAAAAAGCATGAAGGAAGAAGTCATACATGACAGCCTGGGGAAGCATTGTGCAGTATACAAATTCTGACTGATTTCAAAGCTTCTCTGTAGTACTAAACATCTTGGTGTACGTGCGATCTGCCAGAGGGTGTGACGTGCGTTCAAAACCAGGAAGTTTGGAGGGTCACCAAACCTGGGCTGGTTCCACTCAAGCTTCATTGAAGAATGAAGCTTAGAAAAGCCTGGTGAGTCAATTCTGTTGGACAAGAGAAGTCTTTGAAGAGGAGACTGGCGAATTTGAGGACTGACGCTAGGAAGAAGGACTCGGAGTATTCAGAGGGAAGGGCATGCACCACTTAGGAAGGATTTACTTTACACCTTCAGGTAGTTTGATGAGTGTTTCCTTGGTGAAAGCACTGGCTGAATCAGCCTTGGGGGGCAGGAAAGAAGCTGCTTCTGACTTCATTCAGTTCTCCAGCCTGGCTCACCATGCAGCTGCCCAAACCAAAATGCTCCATGAAAAGGAAGGGGTGAGAGGGGCAACGGCAAATGAAGTAAGGGCACATCAAATCTGGCCTGAGATGAACACCCACAGAGGAGAGACTGGAGGAGAGAGACCCGTGCCATCCTGCAGGTGGCAGAGGCACGGGCGGGCCGGTAGCGTGGGTGCAACGAGAGGGGTTTGAGCTAAACCCAAAACGTGTTTAGAGCAGCGAGGAAAACAAAGAGAGGAATGCACAACCAGGTTTCTACTGTTAGCTAGGTCAAAGCTGAGAAGGCAGTTTATTTCCATTGTGGCAAGGCACTGATGTGGTAATGGCTGGGCACCGAACAGGCTGGCGAGCCTGGAGTCCAGAAAAGGGTTTCACGTGGGATGGTGAGGAAGATGAAGGGGAAGAGGTGGCACTAGTGCTGGTGACAGCAACCAGCAGGCATAAGGACATGTTTCAGGGAAGAAGTAATAGGTGGCCTGAGTGGCATAGAAAACACTGAAAACAGATCGGCCCTGCTTAGCCTAAGGAGGGTTTAAAAGCATGCTGCCTCTGACTGCACAGTCTCAGTATGCTTGTGAATTTTGAGCGGGAAGGTTCATTATGACAATTTGCTGCAATATCAAGATACGGAAAACTCAAATGCTTCTTGACAGTTCTGAAAACTCTAACTTTTTATAGTTTTTTTTCCCTATAAACTATATAGTTTATATATATATATTTAATTATAGGGCAACAAATTGTAAACAAAATATTTGCCTTTAGGATAAAAGGCAAATAGAAGTCTGGATCCAGTCACTGATTTTAGCTAAAGGACATAAGTTTTCTTGTGGTTAAAGTGTAGAAGATAGCCACAGTCAGTTATGAAGAAGGGTTTAGAAGAAGAATGAAAAACGACTATTTCATAAAATAATGTGAATCCAGCAGAGTCCTTGCAAAATTGTTAAGCAAAACAATCCCACATCGCTGCCTTTATTGGGTCATTTCAAATACATCTGTATTTGAAATATACTTCTGATTCAGTTAAACCAAACATTTCAAAATTCCTGAAATGCAAGGCCATGTAGAAACAAGACAAATGTCAGTAACAGTTTCAAACTCTCAGAAAGCAATGCATCTGTTGAAGAAGCACGGAGCTTGAGAAGCCCTCAGTCCAGATTTCATTCCGTATAAATTCTGCTTCCTCCTCCATCTCAAAGCACAACCTTGCAAAACCTGAAAAGGAATAGAACTGCCACGCTTTTGCTGACAGGCTTAAGTGTGTGATGTTGCAAATAGCTTTTCTGTGCAGTCTGAGCACAAACACAGCAGCCTGGATAGCTCTCCATAAAAAGATGCATGAGCCAGGCGGATCAGCTAGGTGGGCACAGGCAGGCTGGTGGGAGTGCTGCATCAGCTGCTGCATGCCATGCACCAGGCAGGGGGAAGGAAGGCTCCCAGCCAGCTCCCTGGAGGAAAAATGGTTACGTGTATGAAATAACAAAACCTTAGCTCTTAATGCTGAAATATGAAATAGATTTAAATGCTTTTATTACCATTACAAGAAAGATACTATTGAAGCAATAAGGTACCCATAAATATTTGTTACAGTACAAGGAAGCTGGTTGTATACACTCAAAAGGACCAATTTAAAATTTCTTACCCAATGAAAGAACAGAAATGTTTTCTCGCACTGCCATGCCTTAGAAGCAGGGTTGCATATGTGTACGTGACCTGCCTCTGGCTGTGCTCCCTGAGGTTCCTTTCCTTTTATCTACATGCATGTGATAAGTTTCCTTAGAATTTGTAGCACCAAAAGTTATCGGGAAGATTTAATTCATGGTACATTGGGCTTTCAACCTGCTCACTGACTCATGGGAAGAATATGAGGAGTTTTAATGGTCCTTTCTTTAGAAAAGATCATTTGATGAAGTAGTATTTACTATGAGTCTCTAAAGGATTTTTTTTAATCCTTTCTTTTCTTTACATACAGAAATGCACATTTTACGTGTTTTGTGAAATTTTGTTTCATGCAGTAATTGAGTGCAGGACAACATTCTTTGATAACCTTTCTTTTTATGGAAGTTTTTAAGTGTTACCTTATTAAGTAAAAATTGTTGCATGATTTCATTCATCTCTGCCCTATTTTTCCCATCTCTCAGTATGAGCTGTTCTGAAATTATGTTCATGCACTAGAAGACAAAGTGCCAAGTACCTAATTTAGTACTCAACAGTTACATCCAAATTTCAGTTGCTGTATAACACCAAATACTGTAAAGACGACAAGCTCAAGAAATCTTTGCCGCAGACTAGAAAATTATCAGCACTTTGCTTTAGACAGTATTTCTGATATTCCACTTAAATTGTACCTTATGATCAAAGTGGCCTGAATGACTTTAACAATCTACTTGTAATGTGTGTGACCTCCTTCAATGAGATCAGCATTGCCATCTGATTCCCGTGACTTCTGATGCATGCATGCAGAGAAGTGATACAGGAAGCCCTAAGGTTACAAACTACTTGTGAACTCTGCAAAACAAGAAGAAAACAAGTACCAATGAGTGGGATTTTAAAAAACCTCTGTGGATTAGAAACAAATCCCAGGAATAGCTTCCAAGAGTTTTTAGATGTGTTTCAAAATCCTGGCCATTCTGATTAAGGTTTCAGAAATATTTTAAGATTAAGGGTCAACACAATTAATTATATTTGAGACCACTTTTTCAAAATATTTTAAAGTTTGCACACAACAATGTTGATAAAGCAATGAGAAATTATGTCCACACATTCCAAAATATTTTAGTTCTCAATTATAATTACAGATGTAATTCCTTTCACTGGTAGAACTGTTATTTTTTTTTAGCTATGAAATTCTATCCTTCTTGAAGAGGATTTCTGACACATGGGGTGAACACCGAATACTGAGTAACTGAACATCAAGTAACACCCAGTCTCTGTAAAATAACCACTTTCCTACACCAAACATTGTATTTTAAGACTCCTAAATGCTTAATAAACATAATAAATTATAAAGTCAGGAAGCTTTAAGAACATCCATAGACTAGCAGACACAGTGATGAATTTTAACCAGCTCAGGCATTTACTCTTAAAAATGGCTTTTTTTCTGAAAGCAAGGAGCTCTGGCTTATTGCCTCTAAAAATACCTCTTATTTCTTATCCTCTTTCAATTCACTGTGGCTCACAATGATTGTGATTACTGTTGTGATTACGCTGCTGTTGGGAAAGTTAGAAATCCAACCCCTAAGAGGAACCTATATAAAAAATGTATTTAAAATCTGTAACTGACCAGTTCTTGTTAACATAGGCAGATTTATTATTTAGATACTACAGAGAAAAAAAAAAAAACTATTATTGAGACTCTCCTTTTAATGTATTCCCTATCCAAATGATCCCCATTCCAATCCACAGAAGAAAAACAGATTTTTCTTTTTTTCTCAGGAACACACTTGTTAACTCCTCCTGATCAGAACTGTGCCAGAATCCAGAATCACCAAATATGGGAAATGTGCAAAAAAGTGTAAAGCCATATAAGACTAGACTGCATGAATAACAGCTACAGTATAGGACACCTCTTCGTTGATTTCTGACTTTTATCACCATCTAACCACCTTTATCCTGTCAACATTTTGCTATACCTGCTAACAGTTCATTTTGAAGCTGGAAATTAAATGTAAATCTAATGTAAGCAAAAAAGGTGGTGGTACTGTATATAGCTTTTTCTACAGGCTGATGCTAATGAAACCTCTGGCCAGCTGCAGGGAGTTAGTAAGTAATCAAGCCTTGTGAGAAAAATCTCTGTTTTTCTTTTTGTTTGTTTGTTTGTTTTTTTTTTGTTTTTTTTTGTTGTTTTTGTTTGTTTGTTTGTTTTTTGGTGTAAGCAGAAGCAAGAAATGTGGTTCTAGCAGAACATCGGGTGCTTTGTATAGGAGTCATTCAAAAGCATCACTGACGATCAGCGCTCTCTCTGCTACTTCTGGAGTTAGCACTTCAGAGCAATGTTTCTTCAGAGCTGTTATGCCTCATCTGACAACTATTATGGTGAGTACAGTTGTGCCTTTTCTTCAGCAAGCACCACAGCGGTAATCCCATACCAGACTGAGCCACCCAGCACCAGAGTATGTTGCAGGCAACCCAGCAAACCTGCTCGGTGGGATAGCGCAAGTGCCTAACGTGACAGGTAAGTTGCTCCTCATCTCCTTCCCCGGCAGCCACAAGGGTGACCTGAGGCATGCCCATCTCTATTCTGCTCTCGTGTGCCTTCCAACTGAGCCTATAGAGACTGGATCAAGATCCATCCCCTGGTTATTGCACAGGGAGACTCAGGCCAGACCTGGTAGACTGATTTCCTGTGTAGAAAGGAGGACGTTCCCCTTACGTTATGGAGGCTCGGGGTCTGTTGCCAGCCAGAAACTATTTCTCCTTCCAAGCTGAAATAAATTCCTGAGGAAACTGTGTTAAAGAAACGTGTGCAGCAGGACACTGACCACAGATAGCTTTGCTTCCCATGAAATATTTCTGATATTTCTCAGGTAGTTAACCCAAGCAATGCAGCTTTTAGGCTTCTATTTTATTTTTCACAAGAAAGGCCTTACTTCCTCAGTAGAAAAGAAAGAACAAGTTATGAAGTATTTTATAGAAAATAAAAAGTAATTAAACAAAGTAATACAGCGCTGCAGGACATACAATCCAACAGCCTTTAACAGCACTTGGATACAATGAGATCAGGGTACGCATTATTGTTTCCACCTGAGCACAAAGAAGCCTATGAAAAAAAAGACAAAAAACAGTTTCTTCAGAATCTTGCAAAGTTTCACACTGCTGTCTCATTACAGACACGTCACTCATGCAAAGATACGTAAAACAAAGGTTTTCTCTTTTTAAAAAAGTAATTTAAGTGATGAACTTCAAAGTTACTGCCAACATGAGATAGCTATTTACCATACTGTTTTATACACTCTTTGGCAAGTATAAGCATAATAAAACATAGATGCTTCAAAACCTGTTGCCTCCACAGAGTGCCAGCCTGCATTGAGCAATAAATGGAATCTCACTGGTTTGGGCTACCTGGGACTCGAGTTTTGGATTCCATTAAGAGCACAATTTAAGGCTTTGTTGCAATTGTTTCAGAAGAACCACTCTCTCCTCAATTCATGATTAAAAACTATTATTTCTGTTTAAAAGAACATTGCAAATTTTTATGCTAATAGCAGTTGAACGTGGCTACCTTCAGAATTCAGTGAGCGGTAGTTAACATACTGAATACTGTAGCAGATCTTTTGTTTGTTTCTGTGATGTTTTGAATGTGCTCTGAATGCTTGTATGTTTCTGTCAGTTCCACTTCCCAACCTTCTAATAGTGTTTACCAACACAGGAGGGACTTTTCGCACTGTTTTGCCAACATGAATCTGCCTGTATGACAAACACACAAGGCATTAAAGTAGTAGATGTCTGCTGCTTACCCGTGAATAGAATGATACCATCATGTTATGATCACAAAGCTCCACATACAAAACATTCTCCGGTTTTTATTTACGAATCATCATTGCCAGCCTACACTAGTCCTAAACCATAAAGTTTTTTGCTGGCTTATAATATATACAATTTATGAACTGCAACGGTCTGTGACCTATATCTCTAGCTACTTATGCTAGACAGTGCTAGCTTACATTAATTTAACTCTTCGCAGTCATTTTTGATCTACAGGTAAAAACAATTGTCTATTTGCTGCATGGAGACGTGGAAGCAAATAGCAAGCAAGGCAGCAGAGTAAATCATTGCAGCTGGAGGGCTTCCAGCCTGCCTGGTGCAAGGCTGTGCCTAGCAGTGCTAAGTGTGGCAAGAGAAAGTCGTGGGAGGCTCCTCTGTGTGTGGCATGGGGTGCTGCACAGGACAGCCACTGTCACACCTGGTGGCACCCAGGACCAGCATCATGGTGAGGAGCTGCTCTCCACCAGACGTGTGTGGGGGGGGTGGGTTGCTTTTCTCTGACAGCTGATTTTTCTGGAAGCGCAGCAGCTGAAGCTGGAAGCAGTAACTCCATTGTGAGAACACGGCTCTGCCTGTAACAAAGGCTCTGTTGTGCTGGCGCACAGCACAGCTCCCAAGGCTCAGGATGTTTTCAGCCTGTTTACTTCTATTCGTAGTTGAGTAAATCTGGCATGGTAGCTGGAAAATAATAACATATACGAAGGCCCATTTTAATCAAATTGATCCTTGATACAAAAATACACTGTGATTTCCTTTGACCGGTAGTTTGCATGGCAAAGGCCATTATCTACAACTCTGAACTTCCAGTATGACTTTAAACAAAACTATTCATCTCAGATTCTGTCCTAGTAAATCACTCAGCAGAGGATACATGGATAGTTCTTTTTCTTCGGCTCTTGCACAGCTGATGGGTCGTGTTGCCTGGGAGAGGGACAGCTTTCTGACTCGGCAGAGGCCAGGGATGGGGTCAGTACCACAGATGTGCTCTGACAGTGATGCTGAGGGCTGTTCCTACAGCAGGTATTGACTGACAGCTACAGGGAAAGCAGTGGTGGTTTTGCAAACTGTGTTTTAAGGAGAGAAACCAAGCAGTCGGAGCCTCTGTGAGACACAGTTTTCATATTTGGGATGAGATACAGTAAATAATATTCAGTCATTCTGCAAATAACAAGAGCAAAATTACTGTTAGGATGGAGTTTGTAGATGCTCATTTTTTTATTATCAGCCATTACATAGCATAAAAATGATATGTTCAGCAGGAGATTTAAGACTGACAGCAACTTGACCTGCGGCAGTTAAACAGAAAGCAAGATGAGAGTCCTGGCTGGTTTTCTTCACAGCATTTCTTCCCAGCTTTCACATTTTTGCTTGTATTATTTCAGTCTTGGCATAACAGAGTTTCAGGATGCATGTCCGGGATTGGGTAGAGATGAGAGGTTATCAGCTGCAGTCTGGGGAAACAAATTATTAGTTCTGTGGTTAAGGGAATACTGATGTCAAAGGGCTGCAGGTGGAAGTAGTGGGCAATGGCTCTGCCCACGACCAATCAATGACCAATTTTCACCTGCGGTCAATTTGTATTCAACACACAGTCCGCAGGCTGGCTACTTATAGTGGCCCCTCAGTAATTAACGAGAAAGACGCGGCATGCACTACAGCGACATGTTTACTCCTCCGGTGTCTCCGGCGGGTACGTTTCCTCGGGAAGCGCTGCCGCTGCAACCCGAGCAGCCCCGGCTGCGCCCCTCAGCCGGCCGCGGGGCCGGGCGGGAAGGGCC
>VXAA01001786.1:274339-286644 GCA_013399115.1 Anseranas semipalmata | reverse complement strand
GGGGGGGGGCGGCGGCGAAGTGTTGCTCCTAATGTGTTATCTGCATTTGAGTACCTAAGCTGATGTTCATCTCAGGTTTTACTGTTAATTAGAAACTATCCGGCTGAGTGACCCTGTTCCATATGCTCTCTAATTAGAGACAAAGGTAATGAATATTTACAGCCTTTTCCCACTTTTGGGGTAGGTTTAGTGTGCTTCTCAAGTTGTCCTGGGGTATCAGTGCTGGAGATACCTTTGTATTCTCCCTGTCTTTGTGCTACTTAGGATATTGTCTCTCCCATAGCTTTAATGTAACTTTAAAGGAAGGTGGAATAATAATTGACATAGATAATTGAGATATTCAGCTTTCTCTCTCTCTTGCACATGGATTTTATTTGTGTGTGGGGTGGATGAACTTTTTTAAGTTGATCCAGGTTGTTTGGGCTAATGCTTTGTGGGTTGAAGTTAGCATCTGAAAGAACTTGCATGGTGGTTTCAGAGAATGAAGCTGTTAATTTTGAAGGCCTGCAATTCTGCAATCTTTTTTTAAAAAAGCTTCACCCTATATGAGGCTTTTTTTTTTTTTTGCAGTACTTCAGAATGTCTATTGTTATTTGTGCTATTGTTTGTGCCTGGACTT
Source organism: Anseranas semipalmata (assembly GCA_013399115.1). NCBI lineage: Eukaryota > Metazoa > Chordata > Aves > Anseriformes > Anseranatidae > Anseranas > Anseranas semipalmata. The sequence goes on along the minus strand of VXAA01001786.1, from coordinate 286,025 downwards.
GCAAGCTGCTACAGTTTTGAATGTAGTTGCCCATCTGCTCCTTGGTTATTTATAGGCAAATCTATGGAACTCCTTATAATCTCTCAAGACTGCAAAACGTTAATGAATTAAACATCACAATACTCTTGTAAAAAGGGAACTAATGTATAACATCTCCATTTTACAGATGGAGAGATTGAATGAAGACTAAAAGGGATAAACGACTTGTTGAAAGCCATATGTGTATTTCACAGCAGAATGAGAAAAGGAAACCAGATTTTTTTTTGAGTTTTGGTCCTGTTTAGCAGACCAGCTATGCTGTATTGTCTGATACATGATGAGAAAATGATGAAATTACCCGTTCTTTGAAACCTGCAGTAGATATTCGTGAACAGACTAACCCGTTTAAGGATCTTGCTCTGTGTACAGAATGTTAAATGTTTCAGATCTAACAAATCTGAGTAATTGTGTGTGTATTAATTCTCTCTGATCCTGAATTCATTTTGATTGTTGATATTTTTACCAGCGGTTCCCATTGGACTGCTTAGAAAGAAAACACATTAATTGTGGAGTCAGGTTCTCTCTCACATCTTCAGTGCATCTTACTTCCAGTCATCTGGTCAGTGCAAGACTGTCAACTTCATCTGTCCTCTCTTTAATAGACTTTAAAATGGTTTTAAACGGTGTCTGAACATTGGTTCTTAGTTTTATTGTGTGAGACGGATGATGTGTAGTAGGAACAGCAGATGATATTTGTTCATCAGAAATTATGCACTTTGAATTACATAGGTTTTTATTGTGGGCGCTTTTTGTGCCTTTGTTTCATTTTTTTAAAAGAATTTTTAAAATTTCAAACTGTCTTGGATGAAACAATGTAATTTAGTCTTTCCAGAGCTTAGAAATGATAGGGAATGCAGCCTGCTTAGTCATGATTTGATTTCACATTGGAGTGCAACCTAAAATACTGTTTGCATTTTTCTGTCCAGTAAATTTTTTTGACAATTTACTCGCTCCCCAGTCTGTCGTCTTCCCCCTACACTATATGTATTTCATTCAAATATGTATTTAAGAGAATTTTCTTCACAGGTAGTATTAGTTTATGCTTCTTTGTGGCGTGGTGGGAAGAGTTTTCTAGTTCCTCTTTCAGTGGAACACCTTGCAAATGTTTGTTGAGGTTTTAAACACAAATATTATCTGGATTTAATCTTGGCATATTTACTGGGAAATCTTTAAGAGAACAAATAAGTTGTTGGAGAACACTGGTGTATTGATTTAAAAACCTGAAAGCCCAGGTCATTCTAAACAAGTTCAGTGAAGTTCTTCTGGGTAGTTCTTTTATTTTTAGCATGCTTCCTGTATACATGAGTTTTATAACTTAGCCAATTAAAATACCATATGCCAAGTAGAGGGGAGGTAGGCATGCAGCACCCTAGATTGTTTCTGACCTTGAGCAAATGGATTTAATCTCTGTTTTATATCTGTAAAATTTGAGGTTGTAAAAGTTAGTCTTTGTTTCGGAAGTGATAAAATGCAGCCCCTTGAAGTAGTTCCGTTTCTGCAAGCGAGATCTGTTCTCTTCAGTGCTCTGTTTTTTCCTTGGTAGCTTTTTTCTCTACGAGTCTGAATGCCTTTTTTTTTTTTTTTCCTTTAATGATGAGTAGACACTGGATCTGTTGCTTTCAGCTAGACAGCGTTACAGCATTGAGCATCACATCATTCTTTCCTCATTCTAAATTGAGAGCTCGATGGTCAGTTTAAGACTGTCACTTTGTCTTCCTGTGAACAAGTTGAAGACTTTATTCATAGGACTAAATGTATTTACTTTTTTAGCAGCGTACTGTTTTTGAAATACCTTTGACAGCTGACAGTGGAAAGTAGATGCCAGCTCTCTTCAACTTGTTTCACTTTCCAGTAGAAAAATGGCATTTAGTTTCATTCACTTTGAGATTCTCTGTAGTGTTATAGTGAGAGACAGTAAATGTCTTATTAGTCCTGGAGGTTTTTTTCCTGGCATGTTGTGATAGCCTGCTGTCGTGAGAATTCTCTTCTAGACAGAGTACATCAGAGCTCTCACAGAAGAGAGGTAACTGAGAACTTCCGGAGTTTCTGGAACAAAGGCTAGGTGTTTGAAATTATCATAATTCTGACTCACCTCCCTCTGCTCTCAATGAGCAAAATACTTTGGTTCCAGGAAATGCTGAACAAAAGAGCTATTTTGATCCATGGACAGGGCCACTACTGTGGCAGAAAACCAGGCAGCACTTGAATGTGAAATAAATTGGTGTTTTAACAGTAATGTGCTCCCTAAAGTCACTAAATTGATGCAAATGTTTATTCATATGTGAAGGTATGAAGATTCTGAAGTGTGTGGAAGTTTTTCTTTGATTATAATAGAGCCATTTGTAATAATTCTGAAATATAACTTGAGGGGGGAAATCATTACCAGGTGTGTGTTCCACGTGTTAAGAACATAATGAATACTGTCAAAGCTAAATAGCTTACACAGCATGGTTTGAGCATGCTTGTGATGGAAAGGCAAAAATGTCTGCTTGAGTCATTCCCAAGTTTTGTATTTTAGACAAAATTGTGGGTTGTTTGTAGCATGAATCACACAGGAAGCTTTAATAGGATGCTTATCTGAGTAATTGTTTAAAGTGCAAGCTGTCTAGAGACTCAGTTTCCTGAAAGAGCCAAAACTTGTTTCTTTCTGTAATGTGGGAAATGTGTTTTGTATAAATGATGAAAATGACACTTATGGGGAGATCTTGTGTTAAAGGATGGGAATGAACACTGAATCATTACACATTAGAACAGGGAGGTAGAATAAAAAGTTGTTGAAATATTATTTGTTTCATAATAAAAATAGTCACTTGGCTTCTTTCTGTTTGCAGTGAAGCTCATTGTTTTAACAAAGTAAAGGAAAAACTACTGTATTTTACCTCGGGTGCTTTATTTTGGATGGATACTGGGGCCCATCTTGAATTATGTATTTTTGTGCAGAATTAGATTTGCTTTTTTCATTATATGGATTGATTTGTGCAAATATGAGAGAGGACTTTTAAGAGGGAAGGTTCATGCATGGTGACCTCAGGTTCCTCTCTTTCTTCTTCAAGACTGGCAAAGCTTTTCTGCTGTCTTTCATGTCTTTCAAAAGACTTTATATCATAAATAAGGTGTTCATATTATGGAGTGTTTTGATGGGCGAGCCCACAGCTGAGATGAGAACTCCAATAGGATTCATAAAATGTGGTTCCCCACAGGCTGGCATTGCAGGGCTGTCTCCAAGAGCTGCTCTCACATAGGGGTCCTGCTTGGTTCCTTTGTGACCAGTAAACCTGCCTGCTGCAAAGCCACCCTGGCCCATAGTGCCACCCTGGGCTTTCCCTTCTTTCACCCTGCGTGGATCTGCCAGTGCTGTGGGAATGGCCAAGCTCCCCCTGCCAGTGTGTATAGCGTGCTAGTCTGTCCCTGGTGGCTGGGACTCGTGTCACTTGCCTGGAACTGACACCAGCAGCATGCCAGTGTTACAAGTATTACGCTTGGTATAGATGTTAAGTTGTGTAAATGTTACACTTGTATAAGTGCTTATTTGACGAAGGTGCACAACATTAAATAGGTGGGGAAAGAAGGTACACATCATAATGATGTCTCTTGTTAATTTATTCCATTTTTTTCTCAAACAAATTCCTTTCTGGGAGACATTTGGTTCAAGACAAAGTTCAGTTTAAAACCAACAACAAAAAAATACACAACAAAACAACCTACCAACAGCCCCTTCCAAAAGCCCAACCCCCCCAAACCCTGAACCAGAGAATTTAACTCACTTTTGAGTTCTGCTGGATTGGGAATGTTTCCTCAAACTTCAGTGAAGAGATTTTCGCATTGGTATGTTAAAAATAACTGATGCGAACCACAGTTTGTATTTTTTTCTCCTTCAGGCTTGAGGTATGTGAGAGGAAAATGAACTTAATCATGTAAGGATTATGAGCTAATTTCATGCATTCTTTGAAATTAGAAATGCTTAGGAGCTCTGAGTCTTGCTGTATCCTTTGAGCTACAGCAAATAAAGACCATCTTCCCCACTGGGATGGTGATCATGAGTTGCATAGTAGGAGTTAATGTAAAATAACAATCACACTTTCAGTACTGTCCCAGTGGGACCATCCTGATAAATGTATGGAAATAAAGGATTTGTGAAGCTTTCTCCTTGACCAGCCTTCTGTTTCTTTTCTTAGGTCTCTCTTCCCTGGTTTTCATGTTTTCTTAAAAAGCTGGGGAAGTAAGTCAGCACACTGTCAACTACTGCCTAGATGGATGTCTTCTGCGTGAATGTTTGACTTGTCTGTAGTTCTTATTCTCTGTGGGGCTGGGGGTGGACTTCGGGTGCAAGATAATTACATTGTATTGCTGTGCTTAATGATTCCTATGTATTTGGAGATGGTAAATATTTTTTTTATTTGTATTTTAAAAAGCATGTGGTGGTTCTTTCAGGCTTTCAAGTCTTCACTGTGTGATAAAGATGTTCAGCGACCAAGTCATTTGTTGTTGCACTTGCATGTCACTGTAGGAACGCTGTTTTGCTTGGTGTTGAGTGATACCAAGTGACTGTCACAAGCACAGAAAAAAGTCTGACAGTATTATATGACACCAATAGTATTATGACAGCAATTTTAACCTGCAGATACATAAAGTGTATGAACTAGTAAGTTATCAGGGTTGTCAAATACTGGGAAAAGAGAAAGAGGGGGGCAGAGAGGAGCTTTCCAGTAACTGACCTCCAGCTGCACTTACTTGCCACTCTGAATCCAAACAGAATTCAACAGGAGATGGCTACTAATAGTCTGATATATACAGAAATTAAGCCCTTTGACATATCTTCTGCATGTCCCCAATGATGCTTGAAATAATATGTTGAAGTCCAAGCTAATTTAAGGATCCAAGAGTACTTGGTCATTTTCTTGGTATGTGCTGGGGTGATGAATAAAGTTACATGCAGGGGAGTCCTTCCATTTTGCTGGTAGGTGATGTGTATAGCTTTGTAAGGTCTAACTTTATAAAGCTCAGTTCCTAACATACCGATCTTCCATGCCTTTCTTCAAACAATAAATTGACCAACTAATGGGCAGTTCTCCTTGGCACAGTGAATGCCACCTTCAGGTCTTGGCATCGTTTTATCCAAGTAACAATATAGCCCTCTGGTTTGAATGTTAGCAACAGAAAGCTAATCTGATGTTAAATTTTGATGATCATACCCTAGCCTCTTGTCTGTTTTGACTGGTGGACTTGAGTACACCTTCCCAGATGCAGATCCAGCCTTAGTGCAGGCTGGTGGAGCTGCTGAACCTGCCCCACATCTCATTCATCTCAGGCGATTTAAAAACCACTTGGTCCTCCCTAAATCATGTGTGCCTCTTTTAGGGTACTTGTCACCATCTCTGGCATGCTTGAAAAAATGCAGACTCAGATTTTTTGTATGGTTTCACACTTATCGTTTATATTAACTGCTTTCCTTAAAGATACTTTGGATCTTTTTACCATCCCTAGGAACTTTATATTTTCGTAAAGGTTTCTCTTCCTTTGCAATTTGTCGCTTACTAGTGTTCAGGCTGCAGTTTTTGGCATGGCTAGGGTCCTATCAGTCTGTGTCAAAATTCATTTTTGTATTTCTGTGGACTTACTGTATTTGATTTGTCTATGTTAGTATTGTATCCTAATGTTCAGAATTGGCTCTGGCTCTTTACTTCCTTCCGCTGCTTAGCTTACTCAACTGTAATCTGTTGATGTTTTACAATTGTTTTCCATGCTTTTATTTTCTCGCTTTAATTATATTTTTTTTACCTGATATATATTGTATCTTACCTGTATTGGATTATTGTTTCAAATGTCTGTCTCGGTGTGTCACTGAAACTTATGATTGTTTGCTAAACAGTTGCATAAAATTAAGTAGGAGTTGCTTCTAATATATTTCTATATAATTCTGGATTGTATGTTGCAACAACAAAAATGTTTACTTTACTTCGAGTTTTTTTTCTGAAAAAGAGTAAACTCAATATGCCAATAACCAGTTCACGACCAGTAAATGAAATGTTTCTTTGTAAGTGCTTTTAACTACAAAAAACTTCATGAACTGAGTAACTTGTGTCATTTTTGTGACATTTAGAAATGGGGGGGGAATAGTGCTCGAGTATGAAGCCAGTTTCTAAAGAAGAAGTGTGCTTTGGTGGTTTTCTTGTGGATGTGAGCAGGTCGTCTTAATTCTCTCACAATTGGATTGCATCAGTTTTCTGTCAGAATGATTTCTGTCTCTGCATGCTTTTCTTATAACAGTTTGTCTAATTGGGAAGAATAAATGAATCTGAAAATTGTGATGCCGATCTTGGTGCGGGGTAATGGGAGGGTGTGAATGATGAGAGTCGGGTGCAGTAAGTCTGGTAGCAGGAAAGCACTGTGCATAGTGCTGCATTGTACGGCAGGACATAGCAAACACATGAAATCGGGAATACTTCTGGGCGGATGGCAGTTTTGGCTTTGTGTGGGCTGGAAGAGGAGGTTGCAGTTCTAGCATCTTGTTGATAGTCAATGAAACACTGAAGCTTAATCGCAACGAACTGCAATTTATAACACAGTGGAAATGGGATGATGGTAAGAAGGGATTTGGAGATAAAAGGAGCAGAAGCATTTCCATCTGTAGGTTAGACTTGCTTATTTTGGCTGTTAGATTTTTTTTCTTTAATTGAAGATCTTCTAATGACAGGGTAGTGACAGTGTCCTAACATAAATGCAGCATAAGGTGTTTAATGGTAATATTCCTGGTAATTTAAGATAGACTATGCAAAAGTGGGTGAGAGCACTAGTCTTATTTACACTTTCTATTTTATATCTGAATGACCAAGCAAAAAGATGATCTACGTGTAAATTAACTGTAGTTTAATGGGGTTGGGGAAGTAGGACTCATATGAGTTATTTCTGTGTCCTTGGTTGAGATTCTGCTTTGACTTTATTTTTTATGATGAGGAGGAAGATATTGTTCATAATCATGCATTTTTTCATGTAAATATTTAATGTTTTTCAGTTTTTATAATACTTTGAATTTGTTAAATATAATGAGGTGATTTGGGGTTATGTTGTTCTGTACTTTCTTCAGAAGAGTATACAAGTGTTTTGGCCAGTGTGCTTTCTGGTGAAATGTTGCAATTGATTTCCTCTGCGTGACAACTTCAACTTCTTGTGTTTCAGAGCTGTGAAAATTAGCTGCACTAGAATGGAAGCGTCAGTAATATTACCCATTCTGAAGAAAAAATTGGCTTTTCTTTCAGGTACGGTTTCTGTTTTCCTCAATTGGTTCCTTTCTGCATAATTTGGATGGGATTTTTAGTTTTTCTTGTATTTATTGGATGTATGTAATGGAAATATATTGTAGGTTAGCACTTTAACATGTTTCAAAAGCACTTGTGAAACTTTTTTATCTAGTAGCCAAGCTATTGCTGTTGGCATTCAGCATTTGTTTTCACTGTAGTGTGTAACTCAAGTCCACCAAGCTGATGTCATAAAGTTTGAGCCCATAAGTAAAAGAATGATAACTTAGCAGGCATCCAAGAATAACCCTTTTTGTTTTGTAAGTGGCTTTAGAAATGCAGGTGGTTAGTTTCAGGATTTCCTTTAGAAAAGTTTTCCTTCCTTTTCACCCGTGTCTTTTCTCCAACATAGAAATAGATGGAAGCAGAATTAGCCATGCGTTGCCACATTTTGATTCTTACCAACTAGTTAATTCAGGCAAGGCTGGGATTACTGTTCTTGTATTTATTCTAACTTCTTGAATCTTGGATTAAATGTAACTTTCACATCTCCTCATGCCAAATAAAAACAAAGGGGAATGCTTGAAATGGTGAATGATATTTTCTTGCTGATTTCACTGCTGTCATAGCTAGCTGTTTTATTTCTTGGTGTTTGAATGCCTTCTTTAGGGAAGGTTGTTAACTTGCAGGAAGCATCTCAACTTAACAAATTGACAAGTGTTGCAATAACTAAATATTCTTATGTTTTAGTTTATTTTAGCTAGTCTATTTTAGCCTGCCCAATCACTTGAGAAGGGAAAGGTGCTCCTTTTTAAATACAATTTTTGTTTTGATTTGAATTTGCTCACTGTCACAAGGAATTTCAGATCAAACAACTCCTATTTAAAAAATATAATAAAACAGCATTATGTTAGTCTGGAACAGTGGGAATTTTCTTCAGTAGTGTCAGCAGATGCATAGTGTGGTTGGTTGTTCAGCATTGTACCACAAGGAAATTCTCATTAACTAGAGTGCCTTTGCAGTTTGGCTGTTAAAGCTGCCTGATCCATTTTTGAAATATAGATGTTCTTAGTGAAAAGTAATTTATTGAGTGCCAGGTAAATGCTAGGAACCTTTCTGAACTTACATAATAGGTTTGACCTCTTTGGAATTACGTAGTATTAACGGATGCTTTAATTTAATAAATGGTAAAGATTCATGCAGTAGGTCTTTTAAGCATTCTTTGGTGTAGGTAAAGGAACCCAACAGACAAACCAGTTTATCGTGTCTCTTTAAAGCAATTTTATTCCTTAGAGTTTCATAAATAAAACCACAGTGATATAAATAAAAATAAAAAAATCAGAAAAATGATACTTTAGGAAAACATTTTCTTATGGTGTTTGTATGTTGAAGCCTTTTGTCACTTTTAGTTTTGTGGGTACAATAATATTGGCCCTGCCTTTTTCTGGGAGCAGAACACAGTGGGTTCTAGTGGAACAGTGTCTCCACAGACAAAAGGTGAGCAGAGAAAAGAGGTGTGCAGACAAAAAGCAACAACAAAAAACTTCAGTGCAAAATAAATTATGAAATCTCTTTATGTTCTTAGTTGCTTTCCTTAGCTTACGTGTATTTTTTTTCAATTCTCAGTTTAAGCTGAGTTATGACCCACATCATGTTGATATGCCGTGATTTTTTTCAGTTCTATGTCTGAGGACTCATCCTGAGAGTAGTGTTTTTTATAAGACAAGGAAATTCCAAGTTTATCATGCCTAAAATCACAATCTGATTAGGTTTTCTCTCTAAACATTGTATTCTAAAGGTGGTGGTGAGTATTTATGGAATCTATAATATTTAGAAAGGTGTTTAAAAAAAAATAATACAGCTAAGATAAAAGACCAATTTGCTTTGTCATTTAATAAATTTTGTTTACTGTGTTAATACTGACCAGTGTTGGACTACATGCATGATAGCTATCAATTCTTAACTGGTAACTTTAGGTAATGTTCCTTTAAAACCCCATTCAGTTTTTCTGTATTTCCTTTAAAAATACAGTTTTGAGTTAAAATAATTTTTAGATGGCTAAAGATATAAGAGTTAGCCAGTGGTTTATGTAAAAGATATCATTCTACAGTGAGTAGAAAAAGAATTATAATTCCTGCTTTGTCCTCATTTTGTGCTATGACAGGCTGGCAGAATATTTACCTCATCTGTGTATATTTCAGAGCAAGAAGGCTGCACAAAAATCACTGTGCAGGCAGAATAGAGATGTTTGAATCTTTTCTGCTAATGTTTACAAAATGGAGAAAAACCTTTCAGTTACATGAGATGTCTTGTCATGAAACTGAATAATTTAGCTAATTATTGTAGTCTCTGTGAAATGTGAAGAGAAGTTTTTTTTTTTTGTGGGTTCAGCAAATGCTTTTTTAATCTAGGTATAAAAATGAGAATCTCTGGGTGGCTAGTTTCTTACATGAGTGGACTTCAAGTGCCAGTTCTAAACTTCGATTTGTAAGACCCTGTTCAACACTGGAGCCTTTCAAGTCTGTGTAAACAAAACATGAACTGCTATTAATAATTAACTTTTGTGTCGGATGGTGTTTGTCTCATGAATCCAGAAATAACATGGAGAAAAACAAGTCTTTCAGTTGTGAATCAGCTGTGGTAAGACTAACTTGGTATAAATGCAAGAAGGTGTGTTTCTACAAACCCTCCAACCCCACACCATGTATACCTTCAATGAAATAAACATATTTAAGCCACCACTACAGGAGCACTCATGAGTTCATGGGAAGAGGTGGAGAGGGATCATTAGAGAACTCCTGCAAATCTGGAGCTGCTGCCATGGCTCCTGATAGTTTTGGACCCTGGATGTTGGACCAAGGCCAACCTTCTGTTGTTCCTGATAGAAATGCCTTCATAACTTCTTGTGTTATTACTTTTTCTATAATGGGCTTATTCAGTTTGATCACCAGCTTCTGTCCATTCTGTGTTTTTAATCTTTATGGTTATTTGTGACGGTGTTTTCTTGTTTCTCTACTGTGATAGTTTTTCATAGTTCTCTATTTTGCTACCTCTAAACTATTTTTGAACTTATCTGTTGCAGTTTTTAGTTTCAACTGATTTAATTTCTGAATTCTTAAACTGCTGTCCTCCTGTCTCAGGACTTTTTTTTAAAAATACTTTCTGGATGGGGAAAGACCAAATGATGCCCAACCACTTAGGGAAAGGCTTCATCCTTCATTTTAATGTTTTTGTTGTTGAGATAGTAGCTAACAAGCCACTGTTGAATCAGTATGGCTTCTGAGGAATTATTTTACATCCAGAAACAGCATTTTCCTCTTATTTGTTGGATTTAATGTGGGATCACTAAGCAGTGTAGAGAGTGGAGAGGGATTCTTTTTTTTTTCATTCCAAGCGTACAGATGAGAACAAATCTCCAGATTTTAAAGGATTGAGTTACTTTTCCTTCCTTTTTCTCTCCCTTCCCTGATCCACCTTTCAGGCTTTCTGCCTGAAACAGATAAGGATGGACTGTCTGTAAATAACATGCTTCAAACTGTGATGACTCCTTGGATTCTGGAGAAAGGATCTACCTGTTTGTCCTTTCTCATATAGTACCGTTCTTTAATTCTTCTGTTTAGAAATAGTTATTAAAATCTGCTTTTCTGTCTTCCAACAATTCCTCCTCTCCCTTGTTTCCCCCTCCACCTGCAAAAAAAAAAAAAAAAAAGGCAGGGGAACAACTATTGGAACAGACCACCTAAGCAGTAGTTCTGAAGATGTAGAATATACTTGCCTGCATATCAGTGGATCTTTAATACTGTGCCGAGTTTAGGCAGCTTTAGAAGCAAGGAAAAATCCTATTAATTACGATTAAGGTGCCAACATAAGTTGTGTAAACAAACGTTTTTCATTATTATGCCTGCATCTCTCCCACTTTGGGTGGGAACTGTTCTCAAATTACACCAATGTAGGTATATGCATATGAAAGCATTACTGTGCTGTACTTGTGTGCTTTGTTTATTTCTCCACAGCTGTTACAGTTCTTTAAAAAGTTGTGCTTCCTGATTTTGGGGGGAGAGGAACCAAAACCATGTTTTAATAGCTTTAACCACATGAACAGCACATTTAAAATCATTTGAGAATAAAGTTTTTCCCCTCATGTCACGGAAAAAGTACTTTTCTTACCCCAAATGAAGCTGAGATTGTAATCACCTTTGTACAATTACACTTCTGAAATCTGGAGGAAATAGTTTACTAGCTCTCTTCTATGTGTATTTAAATGACTCCATGCTATTTTGGACTTTTTTAATAAATTAAAAACTCTTAAAAAATAGTATTGAATAAAATGGAAAAGCCTTTCAAATACTCCAGATTGTGGGAAATTTACTTTGGAGCTGGTTTAATGTAGAGATGGGTATTAGTTTTAAAAA
>VXAA01001786.1:226175-264367 GCA_013399115.1 Anseranas semipalmata | reverse complement strand
GGGGGGGGGCATAAAAATGCTGAAGATGAATCTGATTGTTTTAGAAAACAAGTAGGATTCACACTTGGTTTTAAAACAAAACAAATAAAAAGAAAACAAGAAATGTTGCTGCTTTTTATGCAAAGGCTGCCTTCAATGTAGTGAAAAATGAAAATAGGAGTTCTTGGGTTGGGATTTCTCCACAGGCTGAAGTGCAAAGTTATGCTTACAGTCTCTGCCTTGTTCATTGAGGCTTCCCCCATATTTTTCCAAAGCTGTTTGGATATGTAAGCTGTTGGCATAACAGATCATCAGGAATCCATCCACTGAGAAAATGGCTCTAATATTGAATCATAGAACCATAGAATATCCTGGGTTGGAAGGGATCCACAAGGATCATCAAGTCCAACTCATGAGCTCAAAGGACTTTATCAAAGTTCAGTGTTTCATACCTATCAACAAGGCTGTAACAGGGGATGAGCTTTCTGGTCTTCCCAGTGTTTCTTGGCAGAATTTTTGGTAAATTAACAAAAACCCCTCTACTTAGGCCTACGTGAATGGAATTTATCCAAAATTATCAAACAGTGGCCAGATGACTATGATCAGCTTTTAGCAGGTATTATTAATGTTCTTTTAAAATGAAATTATGTATTTTAAAAATGATATATTATGTTCCAGTAAGTAAATGAAAAAAAATATTAAATATTTTGATGTACTTATATTAAAATTAGTAGTTGAGGCAGTGGTGTTCTGTTCATCTTGAGTAAATACCTTCATATACTTCTGGAGTAGCTACATTTGTAGTCAGATACATTGCAATATAACAAATTGGAACAGAGAAACATTACCATACATATTTAAAATTCTATGCGTAAGTGTTCTTGCTGTTAGTTCTATTTCTATCACTTTCACATAACATCGAACAGCTATGGCTGTGAATAGTACATATTTTCTATTGTTCTGGAACTCTTTTTTTTTCCCTTTCTAAAGATGCATATAATTTCATGACTAGCGTTGCTTTGGTGCCTGTGTGGTCATGAGGGTTACTTAAAGTGAGAAACTACTGTGGTACACATTTGTAATACACTTTCAGCTCATATAAAATTCTCAGTAGTCAGAAACACGTGGTAAGAGTTCTTTACAGAGAATTGTGAACTCAGGTTATTTGCTTGTTAGATATTATGTTGCTTGAAGTGTTTTTAAAAAAAAAAAAGAGAGAAGAAGTATAGATATGTATATGCAATGAATTGTCTTCTCCATTTTCATAAATAATTTTGTCAGGATTGGCTTTTTTCTGCTCTGTGAAATTCAGTGTGTTTTTAGGTTTACAGTGTTGCATAAATGTATTTTAGTAATAAGAATACTTTTTTTTAAGGGATGACACCAACTATTCTTTTAAACTAAAACTAAATGTTTACGAACTTCTTACTCCTGAGATTAAAGCAAGGAGTTAATCCACTTAGTGCTTCTACGTCTATTTCTTAGTATAAAGTTTTTGCTCTGATGATAGGTATAGAATATTACTATTCAATTTGTTTAAATAATTTTCTTAATTTATCCCAGAACTGGAAAGTATTATTGATATCAAGCTACAAAGATCAATACAGATATTTACTCCTTTCAGAATGAGTAAAATATAGAAATATAAAGAAATATAAATTTTTGCTGCTTTTGACATCTGCCTCTATCTGGTTACAGCCAATTGATTAAAACAGTAGCAAAAAACAAACAGCAAATGAAGTAGAGAGAGAGGTCAGCTTTGTACAAACAATATTCAAAGCTCTTGCATTATTAAAGATCAATGTTAACGGCACTGTTGCATTGATCAAAATCATGCTACTAGAAAAAATAACTGTAGTCTCCAGAGACATGCAAATTTTGCAGTTGCAACACACACAACACTTTGCAGTATGCTACATCTTTTCTTTATTTTTTTGGCAGTTCCTAAAAATGTTGTTTTGATTTTATTAAAAAATACAGCACTTCTACTTTTCCCAAAACACTTGTCTGAGTTATTTCTGAGAAGGCTTTCACAATGTTTCAGCAGGCCAATATTGCTGCTAGAGTAGAACAATGCTGAGAGGTGTTACCACTCTTCTAGGTTATAAAAAGAACTGAGTACAGATGATGACAGGGGCTCTGGTCAGTTCCAGATGGGACACATTTGAAACCTGTTACCACTGTCACCTTATTAGCTGTCACTTTGTCAGAATTGGGTGGGCTGAGTGGGAAGGGAAACAAAGAGTTAAGGATTCAGTAACTAATACTTTTCCTTTTCTTTGAAAGACCCTGTCTTACCATCTGTCCAGACCTATTCATTTCTCCCCTAGGAAATTTAAGCTGTTCACATTTACATTCAACTACAGTCTGCTGTCCAAAGGCTTTTACTTTGGATTAAAAAAAGCATTTTTTCTAAAGTCAACATAATAAAATCACTTTGGGGAAAAAAAGAAAAATTGGTCCAGTTGTAAGCAAACAGTGGGATATTTCTATTTTTGTAACTGTAAATTGTCTTCGTTTAAACCTGTGTCTTATCCAGTATTGAGAGCTGGCAATAGAGATGATGGCAGTAGAAAGCCATTATAGAGAATGGCATTGTCTTCACAGAGGAAAGAAATTAATGAAGATGCTCTATGTGCTACTAAGTCTGCTGCAGTTCGGTAATGACAATTTTAGAGGGAAAGATGACAATTCAAAGTATGCTGATAACAAGGTGTATTGAGGATTTTGAGGAGTTCATGTGACTGAAAGATTTGTGAAGCACAAAGGAAAAAGTAATATGTTAAACTGTGAAATTCAGATACAAAGAAGATAGAATGCTAATTCATAAAGAAAAACCTTTTGCAGAATGTGGTGATTTGTCATTCATTTTCACAGAAGGTCAAAGACAATTACTGTGATCAGACTTTGAAAAAGTTTTAGGAATCTGACAGCAACAGTTAGTAGGCTATAAGTGCTGAACTTACATAGAATTATGTAAAATAATAATATGTAAAGATATCCTAATTGATTATTATCTTAGAATATCTTTGAGAAGTGTCTTACCTGTTCCCTGAGCAACATCATACCTACCAGTTTTCAGCTTTTTTTTCCTTGCCTCTCAGCCTGTGTTCTTACAGATCTGTGGCAGCTAACTAGAACAGTAATTCAGAAGCTTCAGAGGCGCAGCTCGCCCTCTTCATACATATAAATAGCAAAGTTACTAATGTAAAGCAAAAGGAGGGAGTTACTTTAACGCTGCTGCTAGTCTAGTTCAGAACAAGAGCTAAATTCTGTTCAGGAACCTCCCTTCTGCTGCCACCTTATCAAAAATTCAAATGCTTGATTTTTTGTTTTTGAAGTTTTGTTTTGTTTTCAAACAGGCTTTCTGCAGTTGTGTGAGATAAGTTAACTCCATTAGTTCAAAGTTTTTTAAATAACCATAGAGAAGAAATGTTTTTTGGAGCAACATCATAAGTTACAACAAGGCTTACCATTGGAAATTTTTTATTCTTCAAGATTTTTCTAATAAGATGCAAGTGAAATTTGTGTACTTTGATCAAATCTCACTTGTGGGTGGTGGTTGGGGGGGAGATTATCTTATCTCGTGTAGCTAATATATCTGTTACAGGCAGGTTTTGCTTTGCAAGAAAAGAAATTTTTTTAATGTCTCCCTGGAACAAATTTGTAAAGCATATCCTCTGTTCCCCCACCCCCACCAAAGTATTTCAATAAAATACTCAGACTTAAGTGGTCTCAGTGTACTCTATCCTTTTATTCAAGCAGTTTGTTTTTTCTTTTTTAGAAGTGACGTTTCAGTGGTGTGAACCAGCTGCCTTATTTACTTTTGTTTCTCTACTGAAATATCCTGAGTAAATTAATTTTCTTCTTTTTTTATTAACTCAGAGGCATGAAAATAGAATGTAAAAATTACCTAAACTATAAATATGTGCAGCACATTTGCACAGTAAATGCAGGTGCTTAACTTGTGTGGCACAAAGGACTGCAAGAGAGTAGTGCAAACACTTTTAAGTGCTTTGCAGCATGATATCCTGCTACTGTGTTCACTAAGAATAGATTACATGAAGTATGACTTAATCAGTTACCATGAAGAAAACAGTCAAGAAACGTGTTTCTTTCTCCTGCTGTAAATAGACAAGGTGGTACAGATGATGCTATTAAAGGATTATGCATGAGATGTAGGCTGCATATCAAAAACTACGTCTGGTTTAGGCCCCAGTTAGTTGCAACCAGTTATATTTCATTTAAATGTTTAGCAATAAGAGGGTCACTTTTTGTGAATCACAGAAAAGATCTGCTCAGTACCTCTGGGCACACTTAGCACAACTTGTCAGGTACTTAAGTAAAAGTATAAACACTGCCTACACCTGTACCTAGAATTTCTTTTATTGTTGCAGGTTATTTTAGTATCTGCTAACAAGCTGACTCGATATATAGAACCATGCCAACTAACAGAAGATTTTGGAGGAACTCTCACGTATGATCACATGGATTGGTTGAATAAGAGGCTGGTTAGTTTTCTGTTTCTTTCAAATGTCTCATTCTTGATCCATGAAGTTTTATTTGTGTAAGAACTGCTAAGTGTTATAGAATTTGTCCTGTGTATAGTATTGCAGTTCAAATGCATGAATTGCACGATAACTAACACTGGATTTGCTCAAGGGGTGATTCAGCTAATGTAATCAATTTGTTGAACTAACATCTTCCTTAGTGATGCTGTCTTAGACAATCACTCCAGAAGAGCCTGAATGTATGGTATAGTGGCTACAAAGGGAATTTTTTTGCCTACTGATAAAGAGAAATCCTAAGCAAGGAGGAAGTACTTGGACTCTGCAGATCTTCTGAAATTTTCTCTTAGGCCTCAAGAAAGAGAGCTCAGTTTTAAGCTGCACTATACTGAAACCTCTGTCAGTACTGTTTCCCTGGTGGATACAGGGATGCAGTAAACATCTAGGAGCAAATACACCCCTAAATCATTAATATAACCAATTGTTTCAGCAATTGTTGGTGCATGTAACACTCCAGAACGTTTCTAATCAGTTCTTCACTGATACTAGTTTTTCAGTTACTTGACTTTTTAGTACAATATTTAATCTTGAAAGAAACTGTGTTTTCCTTTCCTGTGCAATATGTTCTTAAAGTGTGCATCCCCATCTAGGATCTATAGGTAGGATACTGGACAAGGAATTCTCCACAGTGCATTCCAACCCCAACTGCCCAAAGCCTTCAAACGTACCATGCAGCTAATCTCATAGCAGAACTTCCACTGAAGAAATTTGAGGGTTTACTGTATGTGTACTTCCCTCCCCCCCCCGCCCCTCTGCATCTTAGCAAATTGAGACCCATGTGTTCAGACCCAAGGACAGAAAGATGATCAGCTACTGTGCAGCTTTTTTTCTGTTGGACTTTGCATGAGCACTATGTGCGTGTGTACTAGGGCAAGACAGCTTGTTTCTTCGCTTCCTGAAACCAAGAGACCCTGGGCACATGTTGGGGCAGAGGGAGGAGAAGGGATATTGAATATCTTCATTGTCTTTCATTTTTTGTCTGGTATATACAAATCTGGCTTCTGCTTGCTTCTTCTTACATTCATAAAATAGATAAGCACAGTACTTCCACCATAGCTGGGACTTCTGCTTTATATTTGGTTCAGGCTCCAACTGAAAATTTCTTTGTCGTCTCTTCAGTTATGTTGCACTTGCTTTATTTAATCTGTTTTGTATGTTAATGAAGAACCTTCTCTATTGCAACTCCCAAATTCTGAATCTAGACAAGGGGCAGAAAGGTTAAGACACTAGTAGAAAAATGATTTGCAACTGTTTATATGTTTTAATTCCGTGGATTTTTTTTTTCCTTTTGTAACAATTGAATTTAGCTTGTATTTTATAAACCACTCTCTTATAACCTGTCTTTTAAGAGCTGTCCACCTCATGTCCTTCTTGGTTTTCCCTGAAATTTACCTAGTCCTAGATAGGTTAAGGAAACTCCAGCTCTAGACTACAAATTAATAAATTATGAACATGAAAAAGACATGAAAGTTATTGCCCATGTCAGTTCTGGTACCAGATCATGCCCAGTTCTGTTAAAGAACTCTGTTACAGAGGAGTCATCTGAGCAGTACCCAGTGTCTAACTATACAGGTCCTGCTACCTATACGTACCCCTACATTTGAAGAAACTGATCAGGAGTATTTTTTTAATTTATAATACCTCCTTCTTTTACCTCTGTTATTTATTACAATGTAATTCATATTTGTAGTGATGAAAAACTGTCATCTTCACAAAGTTGATTATTTTAATCCGTTCAAATGAGCTGTCAGATGCTTTTCTAACACCGTGATTCAGCATTATTCTTAAGATTTACTTAAAGGTGGAGGCTTAAATGAAATAGTAGAGTAAGTATGTTCATAAGGACTTACAGGTTTTGCAGAAATCTAAAAATTTTGTCAGTGAATTCAGCCCTTCATTATATAGTGCAATATTTCTTATCTCCCTAAGGAATCTTACTGCTTCTAAGTGTTCCATGAGCAAAGCTTTCTATCTTCTGTTTTTTTTACTGTTCCATCTGAATGTTGGGAAATATGAAGGTTGAAGTATATTATCAGAACTATTGGATAAATTTGTACTGATGCCTTCAATACTGTCACTTATATAATTTGTATTTCTTCATTTAAAACATGCATTTTATTTAGGTATTTGAAAAATTCACAAAAGAATCAACATCCTTACTAGATGAGCTTGCTCTAATTAACAATGGAAGTGATAAAGGAACTCAAGAAAAAGAGAGGTATGTGGTTAGCTTTTTGAAGTTAATGTTTTTGTTATAAAATTTTATTGGAAATCAAAATGATATTGAGAATACAATAATGTCTGAAATATACAAAATGTGTAAGGAAATTTTCAAAGTTTAATATATAGACTACAAAATTCGTGTGTGTGTGGATGCTCATTTGGCTATTGACTACATACTGCTGCACTTCTGTTTTGATAAAATGAGTATAAAAAGCAAGAATTTAATGAGTGGCTGTTTTTACTGATACTTAGAATCAAGGTGGGGAAGAGGGATTTACTCTCAGTACTATGCTTTCTAATAAGTGGTTGTTTGCCAGATGTAAACAGGCTCCAAGAGAGACTAAAGGTCTGTACTTTTTTTTAACTAGTGTTACAGTACATATCTAAACAATGTTAAAGGCAAGCTGATGTTTTCATTTATTTCCTATGACTTTGATAAATGATAGCTCTTTCTATAGATTTACAAAAAGCCTGTTTAAGGTATTAGGCTGGGATACAAGATATTTGAGTTTCAGTTTTTGACTGTGTTGGAAATCTCTTATGGCGATGTACAAGTCAATGGGACTTTCATCTTGTTCAGTTATCCCTGCTGGCAGGTCACATTGCAAGAACAAAGCTTCTGCCACTGTTACACAGTTCTGTAAACTATGAATGCTGCTGTTTGTAACTTGATCTGCTCGCCACCTATTTTGTTGTGTATACTGTATTAGTTCTCTGGGGTGTGAAGGAAGGAGAGGTGTGGAGGAAAGTAATATACAGTCTCTTAATGCTGTGTGGTAGCTCTGGCATTGGTTGGAGCTTTTTAGTGCTACTGTAATACAAATGAATGATTAATAATGTGTTTATTATTTTATTCAAGATCAGTAGATTTGAACTTCCTTCCATCAGTTGATCCTGAGACAGTACTGCAGACAGGTAAGTTGAGAAATGATCATGTTGGTTAATAAAGTTCATTATTCATTTTCATGCCCCATGGGAAAGCACAGAGGGCACGATAACTATCTTAACCAACATCACAATGTAATAAGCTTATCAGTTAATGTCTTTGGGTTAAAAAAAAAAAAGTTAGCAAATACATGGAAGATGTGGGAGAATATTGTTTGTGTTAAAAGGTGACATAATAGTTCCTTGCTGGGGTCTTTAAAGCTTTTGAAATACGAAGCGTCTGTAGACACTCAGTAGATTTTAGATTGTGTAGCTTTGTGTCTAATGGTAAGATTTTTGGACAAAGCAACAATGTTTCAATTTTTTTGTGAATAGATGGCTCCCAAGGACGATTGGAAACATCATCTCTTTTCTTAGTTATCAAGTAAAGAAATTTTTTGGAGCTATAAAGTTTAATAACTTTCAAGTCATTGGAGTTCCAAGAGACAGCTTTTCTTTCTTTTTTGTAATCTCCTGTACTGAAAGTTTGAGAATCAAAAATTAAATTTTTCCCCAATTAGTTTCCTATCTCATAACTGCAAATATAAACAAAAATAAATAATAAAATAAAAAAAAGGTAAATTTGTTGTGGTGATGTTCTGAGGTTTTAAATAAAACGCTTGTCTTCCATAATTGTAAGTACTGGTGTTTTCACAGCCTCTAAATCAACATAGAAACTATAGTTCTTACAGTTTGATAAGAATCTAGTTTAAAAAAAAAAATTTGAAAATATTAATTCCTTACTGCTGAAAAAATACAGTAAAAATTCAAAATTATCCTAGTATAACAATGACTTGTAAAAACCTTATACTGCTTGTCCTGTAGCTATCTGTGCCTTGTGTAGTATTTTAGAAGATGGAATCAAGGTTGTTTATTTCCATAGCACAACAAAATGTATTTGAATTCTTAAGATATGTTCATCTCACAATGAGAAATGCAGAGTTATTTATAGTTGCTTGCTGCAATCTCCAAAGCTTTTGTTATTTTGATTGTCTAGATAATACCAGTTGAATTTAGAGTCTATTTTTCTGCATTTTCCTTGAGGTATTACAATTACTATTCTAGTGTTTGGGGTTTGTTTGTTTTGGTGAACTGGCATGTTACCATTTTAAGACCTGCACAGCTGATGATGTGGGATTGGCAAATTTTCACTTCTATGCCAATATTTCTTTACTGACCAAACACTGTTTTATTTGTTAACTTGTTCATTGAACTTTTGGGGGGTAGAAATAGATTATCTGGGTTGACTAGTAGTGTAGTATTTATATCCTGAAAACTTTACCACAACTTAACAATAACTCACATCCTTTGAACAGTTTAAATGGAGGACTAAATAGTCAAACTATGCTATTTTCATACATATGAAAGTCGTTACGCTGTTGGGATTCTGTACCCTAATATGGTGTTTAAGAGCACAAAGAAAAACTTGAGGAAAGCAAGAAAATATTTTTAATTAAAATACTTTGGATTCAACTCCACACTTTCATAGAAGCTTTTGTACATGTTATAAAATCTTGCAAGCTAACAGAAGTGATATGCTTAATTTGTTAGTGCTTCTAAATCATTCATTTATTCTAAGAATATGAATTGTATGAGAGATACTTTGGATGCTACACAGTATTTTGAAGTAAACCAGAATACTTAGTTGTTTCAGACTCAGCATTGTGCTTTGCAAGTGTTTCCTTACATTAATCAATATTATTGTCAATAAAAGTTAAAGTCATGGTATCTCTTTTATATGTCTAAAATATACCACATTATTTCTGCCCTATTTTATGACTGATACAACCACACTGTCTTGTGCTCTGAATGTTAGCGAAATGTGCACGATGCATGAAAGATTAGCTGCAGAAATGTACTGCCGGATGGTCTAAAAGTACTTTTGTTGAATCATCATTTTTGTGCTTGATTTGTATCTACGTTAACCATATCATTATGCATCCCTTTAAAGGCCATGAGTTGCTATCTGAGCTACAACAGCGTCGATTTAATGGTTCAGATGGAGGAGTATCATGGTCTCCAATGGATGATGAACTACTTGCTCAGCCACAGGTCATGAAGCTACTAGACTCCCTCCGAGAGCAATATACCCGCTACCAGGAAGTTTGTAGACAACGTAGCAAACGAACTCAACTAGAGGAAATTCAGCAGAAGGTAATGCAGGTAAGGATGAAGTTGTTCCTGAATACTGTTGGAGAAAGTTTGAGCTCAAGTCCCAGACTGTAGTCTTTGCAAAACTGAGAATCAGAGGTGAGGAGCTTCTTGCTAGTCTTCAACGTTCCTTTCACTCCTGAAACTGCAGCGTGCTAGTTTGACTGGATGCTTTATGCTTTGGCTACTGGCAGAGGCTTTCTAAAGGTTCTTCTGATACATCGAGGTGATTAGAATGCAGAGCTCAGCTCAGCCTGCTCTCATCCCCACACTGAAGAACCTTCACTTTGTCCCTTTGTTGCCTACTGTGACAATGTACTTGTACATTGCTAGAGAGTAGAACACCTGACATATAAGCAAAGGAAGGAACATTCACAAATGAGATGCATTTGACTGTAGTTTTGCTTGAGAGTTGGAAAACTTCCCCTGCCATGTTGTCTTAAGTTCGTGTTACTGAAGGTAAGCCACTGTTTATTCCTTTAGTTGTCTAATGCTTGATGTTTTAATTAAGTTAAAGTGATTAAACACTCTGTATTTTGAGGCTATCCTGGCCAGAATGAATGGAAATCTTCCTAATCAGTTGTGTGTTAAAGGTCATAATGATTTGGTCCTTTGGAGACAGGCTCGTAATTGGCACTTTCAACATTTGATCAGCATAGTCTCAGTAGGGATAATAAAAGAAATTGAATTAATTTATTTCTTGTGTGTTTATTGCTTGAAATTAGATTTGTATGTTTTTAAGCTTCTGTATAGCTTGAATATGCAGAAAATGCAGTGGATATTGCTTTTAACCTTTATGCACTGACATTTCTAAAGCATGGGTAGTGCGAATAAAGTACTCACACTTCAGTGTTCCAGCTATGGGAAAGATAAAAACTAATCAATCTTGTTTTTATTTCTAGCAGTGAAAATATTAATCTACTGAGAGATCATTTTCACTTGTATAGTCATTCAGATCATTATAAAAGAAAAATTTAAAAAACTTATCTTCTGATATTTTGAGCTGGAAATAAAAATGTGTAAAAGATGAAAATAGTACTGTGGAGCACATATTAGCATGGCAGTGGATATTAAGAGTTGATGAGAAGTTTTTTTTTCCCTGTGGTAAAGTTACAGTGGTTGAACGAGATGTGCTGATTGAAAAGAAATTTATAACCTGGTTTGGCCAACTGCCATTGTTAATGCATTTAAATAGACTTGTTTACTGCGGCATCAGCCTCATTTTGCAGTATTTTTATTAGAAATAGTCTTTTCTTTGCTCTGTCTACACTATGGATGCTGCATAGTAAGTGAACAGAGTCTCAGTACACACAGCAAGAATGTGTTTCAATATTTTACTGAATCTGTTTTATAAAGTGCATTTTTAAAGCTCTCTAAATGTCACACAAACATATGGAAAAATTTACTAAATCTGTAAACTGATGTAGTTTCCTTTTGGCTTGCGGGAAAAAAATTGAGCTAACAGAGAAGAGTAAAGAAGATAAGGATGGACTGGAGGAAACTGATGGAGGCAAACTGATGTGGAATTTATTTTGCCAAAACAAACAGAAGTTGCAGTATAACATGCTTGCAGTATTTTCAGTTTGAATGGGTGTGTACATAGGAAAGTTACTCCCTTGTGTTGCTGCTTTACTTTTCCTTTTTTTCTGTTTTGATTTCCTCTTAACTTTCACTACAACTGCATCTCTAGTCATTAACAATTAAAAATATGTATTTTGCAAAAATAACATTGCTGCTTACTCCAGCTCTGTCAGTGACTCTTCTCTCCTCAGATCAAGTATTTGTCGCACAAGGGTATTCACATGCTAAGCAGTAGTTTGAAATGAGGAGGTGGCCTTGGTCATAGAGGAGACTGCTAAGCAGTGGCCTTGCACATGTTGCAGGTGTTAACCAGAGCCATGGTTTCCATGTGCGTTGCCCTTGCCACACTGAAGTTACAGGGGGCCGTCTGGGTGCCTCTACTTCCAGGTTCATACCATATTTAAGCAGAGATAGTGAGCACAAGATGAATTAATCTTAAACAAATCTAGAACAGTAGAGCCTTAATTTGACAACTGAGGATCCCTAGAAATGATAAAAGTAGGGAAACCCCAGGATGCTTTTGGAGCAAACGTTGTATGCTCTGAAATGGTGCTGCTTATAGAGAGGAGGGGCTGTGGGGAAACCCCAGACATAACTAAACCAGGAGTGGATTGAGTGACCTTTGGTAATGGTGATGGCAGTTCTTGGTTACTGTTACAAAGTGGCCTAGCAGCACTGGCAAATTGTCCAGTTGTCTCCTGGGTTTTTCATTTGTCTTCATAGTTATGGTGTTGCACTGTTACTGTATTTTTTCAGGAAAAACTGTGAATCTGTTCTGTTGTCTTTGTTTAAACAAAAGACACAGTGAAGAAGAAGCTGGCTTCCTAAGCTTTTTCATTAAGGTTCAGAATGTGGGGGTATTCCTAGATTTCCTTCTTTCAGGACTCAGTAGCAAGTGACTTTCTTTAGGTTTCGTTAGGGCTGTCCATTTTCTAGAAATTTAAAGCTTTATCATAGTATTTTGCCATCTGGTAATTCAAATGTGTATAACTAAATTTGAGATACTCTGCTTTACTTTGAATAATATTAACAAAAATGAAAATAGTTTTAATAATAATAATAAAATCTCATGTCACAATCCAAAACTCTATCACCAGGACCCTGCAGAGAGTTCTGCAAAGGCAGATCCAATAAAATGTCTCCATTAAGACTCTGTAACAGGCTTCTGTTGTTTGAATGGAGCAAGCTGAAAGAAATAAATACCTAAAATACTAAAGATATTTTGTAAATTTAATTTTGGAATAAATACATATCCTGTACTTGTGTGTTAAGATATTCAACAAAATCAGAAGAAAACTCTCCGGTATGAGGTTGAATATAGCTATGCATTGTAATTCACTTAAAAAAAAAAAAAATCTTGTTTGGACATGAAAGCTACATTATCAACAAAATCATGTTTTGACTTGTTATTGACAGATATGAAATGACAAGTGTGTGTGACAAATCTTTTGCTAGCTGCCACCTGCTTTCATGGAGCTGACAGGCTAAGGTTAATGAAAAATGGTTTCTTAATGCTTTTGAAGGTGTGAGTGGATTCAACAAGTTGACTTCCACAGATGATAAAAAGATTATTTTTTAAATATTTCTGCCTATGTTATAAAATTATTTTTATATCAGTTTTCATGTAATTGATTTGCTGTTTTATTTTTGTCATCTTTATCCTATTTACAGGTAGTCAATTGGCTTGAAGGACCCGGATCAGAACAGCTAAGAACCCAATGGGGAATAGGTGATTCAATTAGAGCTTCACAGGCGTTGCAACAGAAGCATGAAGAGATTGAGAGTCAGCACAGTGTGAGACTTCCACTGTCCTTTTCACATAGTAAAACAGTTCCAAGTGCATGCAGTTACATGCAATGTATTTTGGTTAGAGTATCTAGGAATTTTGGATAGTGAATGATTTTATGGTTTACTACCAATTTAAGAACTTATGTTCACTGTATGTAGATGTTATTTATTTTGTTTTCCAATGTAGAAAAATAGTGATTTCTATCCATGATTTTTCTTGGTTTATTATGGGAGAGGTTTGTTTGTTTGTTTGTTTGTTTTTTAACTTTCATGTAGAGTAGGAGGAGTGAATTTCCTTTTCCCTTTCAAGGAAAGCCCTTTTCAAGGGCTCAGAAATGCTATACTTCTTGGGTGAATAGGTTAATATTTCTTCTTTACAAAACTGCATTTACCAGAAGCTGAAACTGGCTTAATGCTTTCATTGATCAAGACTTAAAATATACCTTTTGTTCATAATGAAATATTTAAGAGACTGTTTCACAGTTGTACTGAATTGATGCCTTTGCCGCTAATTTTCAGGACTTCCTGAGGTTCAGTAAAATTTTCTTTCCATGAAATAATTTATTATTATAATTTATTATAACCAAGATGTGAATACTCAGTGTTCTCAAAAGGTGTGTTGCCTACAGTGGGTTTCCTCTTGTCTGACTTTCTGAACGTGGAAACACTTGACAATTCAGCCCGCTTTTCCTAAATTCCCTTTAGAGTCACAGCAATGAAAATAATCATGGTTGAGTTACAATCTATCTAATTTACGGAAAACAAACAAAACACACTTTAGTCAGAGAAACTCTGTGCACTAAACTACATTGCTTCTGACTATGTCTTTACTATAGTTTTGTTGCTCAAATGCAAAAGTGTGCATTGTAGGTGTCTGTGTTTGGTCAAGTGAATCCCATCTCCTGTGTGTTTTCATTGCTTTAAGTTCTTTGAGCAATGTTCTACTCTGAAGAACAGTATCTTCTGAAGTTTAAAGCATCTTACAGTTAGAATCCTAATAAAAAAAAATCCTCTGCATCCTTTATTGACAAAAATAATTTTGAATACCTTTTAATCATATTAGCACTTCAAACGGACAAGAAGAAAAAAAGTTTGAATATACTTTGTTCTCACTATCTATAACATAGAGAACTATGCTTTAGCTGTGGCTAAATACAATCTCTGAAGTCAATGAAATCCCACTGAAGTTTACAGTCTGGCCTACAGCTTGCTCATCACTGTAAGGCACAGACAATACCAAACACTGCTTGGTTCTCTGGTGCTGGCAGGATTTTGTAGAAACAACAGCCAGAAAAGTGATTTTCAGTTTTTATACCGACAGTAATAATTGGGATCCCCATTTAAAACCATTTTTTGAAAACGGCAGTGGAGAAAATGTGCCTAGCCTATTTCTCTGATTTCTAAACATATCATAATAGCTGAGTGCAGTCTGTCTTTCACTATTTTCTCTCCTAAAAATTGAATTGACAGCTTGTTTGCTTTTTCTTTCACCATATCTCTCATTTATTGCTGATTATATTGTTTGTATTTTGAAGACACTTCCAAAAATATTCAATTTGTTATAAAAGTTGCCTTTTCTGCTTCAGTTTACTCTGAAATTGAAAAATAATTTTTTAGGGTATTTTTTTTTTGTTTTGCTTTGTTGGGTGGTCCCCATTTTCTGCCTGTTTTATTGATGGGCAATATACCTGAGCTGTTATTTTTGGGTGAATGTTGGCCTTTTTTCCATGGTTTCGAGGTGTCACAGACATCTGTGTCTAAAATTCCCCTGTGGAAAACATCAGAAATACACGTTTTATATCTGGTTTACCAGTCTCTTAATTTCACTGATAGTTTGCTGAAAATCAGTTACTGCAATAATTTCACTTTCTTTAATGATAAAAATAAATTCTTGACCTAGATTTTTTGTTTGACTTTTCATATTATATTGATTTGTTACACTTGGTAAACTTGATTTTGTGTGTTCGATATCTAAAGGTAATAACAAGAGTTATGTTGTGTAATCTGAGTGTAATGAGCCTGTGTATCTATAGCACAAGTGTGACAATGGAAGATTTTTCCATATTATGTCATCCTAGCTGGATCTTTTGGCGTAGATGGAAGATTTATTCTGCTCTTAAATTTTCGGTTGATTGCTGATTTAACTTTCTCATGACTTTTTTTCTCCTTGCATCATCTCATACACTGTTTCTTCCTGTGAGCAGATGGTAGAGAAGGCTTTGAGTAAAAAGAAAAAAAAAAATTAAGAACATGAATATTTATATTCTATATTTTGCATGCTTTGTAAATAAATGAGGCAAAAGCTGAAGGCATAATTTAAAAAAAAAAAAAAAGGCAAACATCCTAACTGGAGATGGACAAGAATACTAATTCAGTTACATATTTTAGGCCAATAGATGGTGCTGTTCAATATCATTAGAAATGCATAGGGCATTTGAATGTCATTTTACTGTAGGCTAAAATGAAAGCTGTTGGGCAAACGTTTTATTTTTCAGGCAGCTAAATCATGCAAGATGTGAATGTGATCTTGATGTATCAAGTAGTTTTTAAATCTCCCAACAGTGTTAAATATTTGAACTACTTTCTTTTGCAAATACACTGCCATGACAACACTAATTCCTATGTATGCATTCAGTAATTAAAGCACTTGAAAATGAAATCTACACCTTTTGAATTGAGTAGTGTGAAGCTTTCCTTGAATAAGAAACAAGGGTCATTTGGAAGTTTCTATATACAGATACCCTGTTGTATTTAGAAGATAATGATTACTTTCACTTTTTGAACAGTGGTAGGTTTTTTTCTAAAGGTTTAGGAAAATTAATGCTGGTTTTAATTGTGTCACTGAAATTAACACCTAGATAGTCTTTTGAACACCATTTGGAATGGTTTACCACTAGGCAAAAGTTGTTCTGTTTCAGTAGAGCACTATAGACATGTAAGTATTAGAAGTTTGCTTAAAAATGGTGGAATACTTCTGTTGGGTAGGTAAAGTAGCTTGAGTGGGGGCTTGTGCTGAGAGCTAGTAGCCATGCTGCTTATGGTTTGTAATCTTACCATCTTTCTGCACAATTTTTTTTATATTGCAGTACATGTATTATTTAAAATGTGCTAAGCACTTTTTGAGTTGATATAAAATTACAAAGTTCTCCCCTTCTGTAAGATTTCATAATTATAGTGTAAGCTGTAATAAATTCCTTTTTAAATCTGATTATTCATTAATCTGCAGTTAGATGCATGCCATTTTAAGAGAAAATTGTTTGGTATTATTTTAACGCTTAATTTTTTTGTCTGTAGGAGTGGTTTGCTGTATATGTTGAGCTTAATCAGCAGATTGCAGCTCTTCTAAATGCAGGGGATGAGGAGGACCTTGTGGAATTAAAAGCATTACAGCAACAGCTGAGTGATGTGTGTTATCGGCAGGCCAGTCAGCTGGAATTCAGGCAGAATCTATTACAAGCAGCCCTTGAATTCCACAGTGTTGCCCAAGATGTAAGTTCTTTCTAACTTTTCACAGGCTCACCTGTCAATGTATTATTACTGTAGTAACGTAAGTTTCAATACATTGGAAAAGATTTAAGGGGGGAAGACAGAATGTGACTTGGAAAATGCAAGTCTTCATTTACTCATTGAAACACTGAGAAGATGAATTTCCCCTTTTTTGGGAAAGAAGTTCACTGTAATGTATCTCAAATTTCAATAGCATTTGAAATGGAATGGCTAGTAATTAAAAAAAAATTGCTCTTTTTTTATTAGAGACATGGGCATTACCTGTATCACAATGATATACTCATCTTATTTTGAAGAGAATTTCTTTTTAAAATTGATATTTATTCCTTTCCTATAGTTGTCTAAAGAATCTTGGCTTTTTTTTGCCCATCTAGGGATGGATGCTCTTGGAATTTTATATGCAGATGGGACATTTACCTCTCATCTTGAATATATTTCCTAAAGATGCAAAGAGACACTTGTAAAATGACAGATTCCCAAATATTTAGAAAAAAAGATTGCAGACCCAAGCATCCGAAGCCCCAAACTTCTTTTTAAATAGCAATATTTGTTGTTTTTCATTTTAGCTGTCTCAGCAATTGGATGGCTTACTAGGAATGTTGTGTGTAGATGTAGCACCAGCAGATGGAGCATCAATTCAACAAACTTTAAAACTACTGGAAGAGAAATTGAAGAGTGTTGGTAAGCAAAATCCTTCTGCATTTCAGATGGACACATTCTAATGAATGCATTAAAGGAAAAAAGAGTCCTTGCCCCCCAAATCCCTTCAAAAAATGACAGCAGGGAAAGTAATATCTATCTCTTCTGACTTCTAGCTAAGTAATGCTCCACCTAACTACCTTTGACTTGCTGGTGCTATCTAGTCTGGGGAAATGTTCTGGAACTGTCTTTTAAATGTATTTTCCCACTAATCATCTTTTATGCCTTGGGAATATAGTGCTTAAATCATCCTCACTCTTTTTGTCCCCAGAACTGACCCTTTAATGAATAAGATTCTTCCACTCAGTTTTAGAATGTTTGTACCAAGTATTTTGCAGCGTTTTTGAATGTGTATGTTAATAAATGCCACATTTAAGCTTGTTACACTGTCAAGCTTATGTTGGAGGAGAAAGAATTGTGAAGCAAAGTTGTATATGGTAGAAGTAATTATGCTTAGACTTTGACAGCGTCTTATGCATAAACCCAGATATTCCTTTAGGAGAACGAATAGTAGACCTGTCAAATAATAGATGTAACAGCAGATTCTAATGGTTACATTTTTCTATAGTGAAATATGCTATCAGCCATATCAGATACATTATAAAATGCTAACTTCTGTCATGGAGGAACGTTTGGGCTACAACTGCCTAGCAGTGATGAACATGAATAGGTATTGTGCAACTGTGTGGATGAAAGACATTAATTAGCTAATTGTGTGCTGAAAAGTTAACACTGTCAGCTTTTCTTCATCATTTCTTTTTATCTTCTAGATCATAAAATAGCAAAGCATTAGCTCTTTGGTAATCTAGATGAATACTTGCTCAAACTTGGAAAGGGTAGAGAAATATAGATGTAGTAATGTCCTTTTCGTTTTCCAGCCTTCCATCTCAGAGATGGTATTGCATTTTGTCTCTCCCCTTCTGGAAAAAAAATATCAAATGTGTAAGTGTGCCATTGAATTTTTTTACTTTTTTCTTTTTTTCTTTAGACTTAGGCTTGCAAGGTTTGCGTGAGAAAGGTCAAAGTCTTCTTGATCAGATATCTAATCAGGCGTCCTGGGCCTATGGAAAAGATGTGACCATTGAAAACAAAGAAAATGTGGACCACATCCAAGGAGTGATGGAAGATATGCAGCTTAGAAAACAAAGGTAATGACAGTTCTAGTCATTAAGATTTTCATGTGCTGATAAGTTACTTTAAAATACATATTTTTAGAGAGACCATTTTGCTTCATTTTCAGTTAAGGGATGTAGTGCAACTGTAATTTATACTATTTGTGGTATATGTAAACAAAACAGAAGCTTCCCTGCCTAATCTGTTGTAACATATTCCTAAGTCCAAGCACCTTTGCATTTCTATAGTGGATGGGAGTATTTAAGTGCTTTCCTGTACTCGTAAATGTTCAAGAATTATACATTCCTTTTATATGGAACAGATGCAAGAGAGCTTCTAAATGTTAGCTGTTTGAGCTGAAAGCTTTCAAAATGTTCTTGGTATTTTTTTGAGAGTTTTGGAAAAAGAGGGTGAGGGATGAAATTTTAGTAGAGGAGAACGCTGTGGAGAGTTAAATGGTGAGAAGGATGGATTTTGCCACCACTCACTTTCTCCAAGCCTTCAACTGATTCTTTTTTCTTAAAGATGTAGTAGTACTGGATTGGCTGTATTACTGCATTCCACCGTACCCCCAGTCTGAAAAAATCAATGATGTTGCTTATCATTATTGTTGGAACACCTGAGACAATAAAGTACTCTCCATAGAAAGTGCCTGAACTTTGGGGGTGATGGCTGAACAAAGAGGTGCAGCTAGGAAGCAGCAAGGTTTAATGAGCATCAAGTTGCTCATTTTAGGAATTCTTTCTACCACTCACAAATTGTTTTCTCAGGGAGCTCAGTATAAGGAACCACATATATTTTGATAGCACTTAAAGAACATCTTGTTTTAAGTATGTCCTGTGAATCCTGTTTACTTGCGCAGCACTGGTGTTTAGAGGGCCAGCTGCACAAAGAGTTACAGAGGACCATCCGTCACTGCAGTAAAATTGCAGCTGGAATTTAATAGTAAGAAAAAAGCACACGGGAGAGGGAAAAACTTCATATACATAGTGATGGACTCTGAACTAGCTATTACCTCAGAGATGAAAGTTGGAAAACTTTTTGCAGAAAAGAAGTGCTTTAATGCTCTGTCATACTGTGAGAAGCAAGTAGAACGCTAAGGATTACTAGGAAATTCATTGAAAACTGAAAAGAAAACATCTTGTTGCCACTGTGTAGATCTGTGATGCATTTGTGTTTTAAGCATTATACAATTCTTGTCCTTGTTCTCAGAAGGGATGTTGAAGTGTAGGAAGTTAGAGGACAAAAAAGTCAATAAAATGCTTAGACAAAGGTATTGAAACAGCTTCTAGATGATGAATGATAAAACAAGGATCTTCAGCCTGGAAGAGACACAAAAAAATTAAGATAAAGGTCTGTAAGAAAGAGTGAGCCAAGCAAAAGATAGGACAGTTTTTTTTCATTGTGTCTTCCAATACAAAAGCTGATGACATCAAATGGAACTGGCTTAAGAAACACTGAAAACTAAAGCTCGTGCTGCTTCACACAGCATATAATTAAGGTGTGGAACTTCTTGCCACAGGATTGTTTAAACTTAACTAGTTTCACGAAGATTTTGGACAAACAGTGGAAGGAAAAACATATCAAAGGTCTTTAAATATAGATGCAACTTGTGCCTGAAAGTCTCTGAATTGTGGGAATTGCTGAAAGCAAGCACGCTTGCGTTGCCGTTAAAATGTTGCTGTATACTTAACCTGTTTGCATGCTCTTTCCTAAGCATCTGCTATGTGTATAGGCTTAAATAAGTCTTTAAACACTGTCTCATCTCTCTAAAGGCAGTTACATCGCATGCCTGTAATTCTCACAGTTGTACCAGGTGATTTGAGTCCCCTGGTTGAGAAGAAAAAGTCTTGTGCATTCATATATATGAGAGAGCAGATAAAGACAGCATCCATTTAGATGATGTACCTCTTGGTTAAAAAGTTGTAAGACGTTGTTTTACCTCACCACTTCTCTGTTTCAGTCTGTCCACTCCAACAAGGATCTTACAACTTCATGAATCTGTTTAACTTTACAAGGTTTCTAAACTAGCAGGAACTCTCACTTTGATGCATTCTGAATCTGACTTAATTGTCAGTATCCGTAATCTTACCTAGTTGCCCTAGGTTGCCCATAGCTTCTCATAGCTGTCGTGATTGATGGAACTTTTTACTTCTGCATTCAGTTTGCGAACTAGATTTTTATGTAATATTCCCACTATATCAACTGATACTAAATGAAATTCAAATCATCAAGACTGAATAGAATCTGTACGTTTTATTAGTCTTATCATTGTAATATCCTTCAGGTGGTGAAAAGAAATGGGAAGTTGAATTTTAGAACGGGAAATTAAAATTTTATTAGGTTCACGCAACTAATCTGCATAGCTTATTCTGGATAAAAAGAAAAGCTTAACCAACCATGCAATACGTCTTATCACAACACCAGAGGTTTCTCAGTTAAGTACATGCCAGAGAAGGGGTTTTAACAGTAGTCTCTTCACATCAAAAAAGGATGTTTGTGGGAGGAAATAGAAAATACATGGTTGGGAAATAAATGTGATTGATTTCTGCCTTCTGATGTTTATT
The DNA here is from genome assembly GCA_013399115.1 of Anseranas semipalmata. Lineage (NCBI taxonomy): Eukaryota > Metazoa > Chordata > Aves > Anseriformes > Anseranatidae > Anseranas > Anseranas semipalmata. Next base: position 243,267 of record VXAA01001786.1, on the reverse strand, counting down.
TCCAAAAGAATCAGTGTGACTTTACTTAAGATAATTTTGTTTTCAATCTAAGTTATAATTGGACAAAACTTTATTACTTTTACTACTTTAATTACCAAATTATCAGTGTCCACTAAAAAATACATAAGGACTCCATAGTGTTCAGTACTAATTTTTGTGAAATTTCATTTTCCTCCAGTTCAATAGAATGTTTCTCATTTATTTACATATACATACAAGTAGCATAATGTTTATTTCTAGGGGCATTTTGCTGCTTTATTTATGCTTTTGGAACACAAACTTTCTGCATTATTAGAGCAACAAATTTCCTTTCTGTAAGCATTACAGCACTGCAGGGCACTTAACAAAACATAGCACTGTAATGAAGTGTTCTTTGGAAGTGCTTATGTTTGCAACCAGTCTGAAAAAAACAGATATGTGCATACAGTCTTTAGCATTCACTTATAATGCTAACTGTTGTTGACATTAGTAATTCTATTTGCTGTGTGAGGCAGGAGTCTGAATCTTGCTGTCTACTTAGGCTCTGAAATTGAAGCTGAAAGGTCATTCTGCTAAATGTTTTAATGTTTAGCTCTCACTGTTGAAAGAAAATGGCTTTCGATACTTTTTTAAATTCTGACTAGACAAAGAATTGCAAAATGTTCTTAATTCAGAACAAGAGAATTGGAATTAGTTTTTATATGAATTAGATTTTGCAATGGTTCCTGACAAGTTATAGCAAAGGACGTTATCAAAATTAGTCTTGTAAGACCGTATGATTCCTCCATATAAGGGTTCAATTGCTGCAATCTTCAGTTAGCTAAAAATAAAAATGGAAATATGTATGCTGTGATTTTAAACAGGCTTCATTTTATTCACCAATAAAGTTTTGCCACTAGCTGACAGTACAAATCACAATTATGTCAGGTTTAAGCCAGCTTTTGCCTAAATACTTCAGTAGGAAAAACATTCTGCCTTAGCCATGTAAGCCTCTGGCCTGCAAATCTTACCAGTGCAACCTGATACACAGCTGGCATTTTTTTCTGTAGCATAGCTGTGTCTGGACTCTTGAAGATTATGTCTGTGGGTTGTAGTGCTCAGTTCTATTTATTGCTCGTTTCTTGTTGTTATGGCAGGCAGTATTTATTTTGGTCATTCTGAGCAGCACAAAAATGCTCTAATCACCTTTTCATGAACACTTGCACTTTAATGTTGATCCTTGAAAACATTTTTGTCAAACTCAGTGTGTTTTGTCTGCTATGCATGTGTTGGAGATGTGTGGTGATGTGTCCTGTGCTACTGTTAAAGGTGTGAGGATATGGTAGATGTGCGACGACTGAAGATGCTTCAGATGGTACAGTTATTTAAATGTGAAGAAGATGCCGCTCAGGTATGGAAATGGCTACAGAATTTCATCATTCTGGTCTTTGTAATCCACTGGCTAAATTTATGGGGGGTTTATAGTTGTCCAGCATTATTTTCTGTCACTTTCAGAGGTAGTTTTATTTAGTGAATTTGTACAGTGAAGATAAAAAAGGATACAGCAATGACTGAAAATAATGGTTTGGGGGTTTTCATGTATGATCTACTAGTTTAACTGATACATTTTTACTTTTTCCAAATCAAAAGTATATGCTAGTATTGTAGTTAATTCACCCTTCTGGATTAATGTCTTTTTAATTTACTAGCTTTTATTCTTCTAATTTACTTCTGCTTTTAAGGCAGTGGAATGGTTAAGTGAACTGTTGGATGCTCTGCTGAAGACACACATCCGACTGGGAGATGATGCTCAAGAAACAAAAGTTCTACTGGAGAAACATCGAAAATTTGTTGATGTTGCACAGGTGAAATGAATTATTTGTAGCGTATGGGTTTTGTACAGTTTCAGAAAATGTCCTAAACAGGATTGCCACTATATGTACAATAATAGAACAGCTGTTATGCATCTTCATGGTTTGCCTCAATGCTTGAGTGAAGAAATCATGATTGCTGGAATTAGTGATGAACCTAATGAGATTTTGAAGTGAAGATTTTGGTGATATATCACCAATAGTGATGCTGCAATTTTACTATCTTAGTTTATTCTGCTTTGCGTAGGCAATGCAAACCACAGAACTTGAGGTTCACATTGACCTTTTAAAGGCATGTATTGCAATCAGTCTTTATAATGACTTTTGAAGGACTGCAAACAAAATAATGAAATGTTGGTGAGTGACTTAGTTTCAGTCTATTTTGTGCTGTACTTCATGAAACAGACTGTCTTTCTGTTGGTTTTCAAGGTAGAGTTTATTATTGTTGTATGATAGTCCTGCTCATACAAGGAGTTCTTGGCTCAAGAGTTAGTTCAGCCACTAATTCTTCAGAGTTAATGGTTGGACAGAACTGACAGCTTTAATTATCAACTGTAGCAGCCAACTAATTAATCCTTCTGTACAAGTCTACTGAATTCACTGATGTGATAGGGCAAGTTTGCACACCTGTTTGCAAATCTTGAATATACGGGTGCCAGGTACATGTGAATTTAACCTAAGAATAGAATATGTAAATAGAACATGTAAAAGCTGTGCCTTTTTCAGGTGCTTTTCCAGATGTATACTGTTTTTAGGAATGTCTAATTTACAGTTGCTGATTAACAGATGCAATATTTTGTAAACACTGGAACTGATTCTCTCTTTGATGAATAGTGACCATGAGGAGGAATTAGAACTGACCATGACATGCTGTCATAACGGTGTGCCACAAAGCACCCGGATGCTGTGTGACCAGAAACATGGTGACAGCGAAGTCAGTGAGACAGTCATCTTCACAGTAGATGCCAAGCATACAACGCAAGATCCAAGCAGTTATTCACTACTTTCAGGAAGCTCTGTTCTTTTGCCAGTTGAACACTAGACATTGTATTTTTGGGAGGTGTTTTGGGGGGGTATTTTTACAGAAGAAAGCACTGTGTGTGGTCATCACAACTTTATTCATGCTTCAGCAGTGTTTTCTAGACCAGATTCGTTCGATGTACTCTGTGGATCTAAGCTGAGGAGGTTTCACTAACTTGTCTGCTGTCATTTTAAGATAACTAGCTCTTAACTGCAGAGTTCTTATGTTTATCTTCTTACCCCCTCCTCCTGCCCTCCAACTTTTAGAGTACTTATGATTATGGGAGACAGTTACTGCAGGCAACTGTTGTGCTGTGCCAGTCCCTGCGATGCACTTCAAGGTCCTCAGGGGACACGCTTCCAAGACTGAACAGAGTGTGGAAACAGTTTACATTAACTTCTGAAGAAAGAGTACAGAGGCTGGAAACGGCTGTTACATTTCATTCAAGTGCTGAAAAGGTGTGTTGTGTTTTTGAGAAGAAAAATTTCTTATCAGAATTTAAGCAAACAAAGCGTAAGAAAAATGAAGTTCTCAGTGTATATTTTAAGACAATTTTTTTACATTTCTAAATATAAACATAAAAGAATAAGACTTATTAGTTGTTAATTTCAATACTGAAATAAATTATTATCTGTGTACCTATATTGATGTAGGGCCATATAACAAAAAGGAGAATAACAGCGTTGAACTGAGGGGCATTGGGTTGGGGCTGGGAATAATTCTGTTTTTCTTTTTTAGTTTTGTTTTTAACTCTTCTGAGGGGAACTCTGTAATGTTGATCATAAAACCTTTCTTTGTGTGTTTTGGACTGTAATTTTTAACGACAAGGAACACTTCTTTATTTGTGTTTTTGTGCCAGGTATAATACAAAGCTGTGATAATGTCACTTAAGAACTTTGGGGAGTTAAAAGGAGTATTGCCTTTTACACTGTGCATATTCAGTGTGGTATTCTCTCAAACTGGGTGTAAGAAATTCTCACCGATTTAGTTTCTGCGCATGCTAAGCAGATGCACCTTGTATTTTGCACTTGGCATTCACTCCTTAGAGGGCTCTAAACATGCGCTCTTCAAAGCACACTGCTGTCTTGCAGTGGTTTTCAAACGTGTTTAGCTCAGAGCCTCACTGATGTGCTAGTTGGATGCTGCTAAAAGCTGCAGAGGAGGATGAGCAGTCAGCAACAATGTTATGAAGAAAAGTTACTATGTAGGGAGTTTTCAAATACCTGACTTCCAGGTGATGTCCATTACTTTAGCTCATGAGAGTTATGGCAGGAAACATTCCTTCTGTCGAATGGTACATTTTAGAAAAACAATTTAGTCTAATACTGACACCATAGTTTCATATAATTGAAAAAAAAAACATCTTGGCCATGGTAAAGGAAAAAAAAAACAATGTATCGTTGAAGGAAAGCATGGGCTGCAAAGCTGGTTTGTATGCTCCTTGCTTGTTTTCATTTCTGGTCTGTATTAATGGAAGATATTTTGAATCCATAGGCATTGGGAGTTGCTGGTGATTCATGAAAGCAGAAATATATTGTCTGTGCTGCCACAGATGGCTGAAAAAGGTTTTACCTGATATCAAATTAGAATTCAGTGGTACATAAACTTAGAGTTGATTGTCTCAGCCCATATTATGAATGTTCTTTCATTATTGTAGTAGTTAATTGCCATATTTTTAGGCAATTGTAAGTAAAAGGATGGCTGAAAAAAATCTTCTGTTCAGAAGCATAATTCTACTATTACTGTTGTGGCATATTAATGAGACCGTGAGGAAGTTATGCTGTTAATACCCATGCTTCATAGGAAAAAAAATGTTAGGGGGAGAAGTGGAAGAAAATATGGAATTAAGTACAAATATTGGGTCCCAGTCTAGAAACACTTAGGCTGGGTTATAAAATATGAACATGAGTTCTCTACCACATACGGATTTTTGTTTTGAAGTAGCTTGTAAGAGGTTCTTCGTAATTGATGTTTTTTCCATTTTATATGACTGTCTTGCAAGCTTAATGATGCAGACTACCATATTTATGCATATTAAATTTATTGTTGGAATATTGTCTAGCAAGACTTTTTTTTTTAGTCTTTGTTCCCACATAGCAGTAATGTAAAACATACCAGTACAGAATGTTGGTAGCCCTGAACTATCTTCTCACTCAGTGGTAGCTTAATTGATGTTTTTTTGTTCTGGAATTTTATTAATATTTTCATTGAGCTCATTTAAATGTGGCAGTGAAGGTGCTGAAAGAGCATTCACTCTGCCAGGTAATGGTACTTTGGCACTTAAAAAAATAAATAATATTACATTCTATCCCTTGTCTACCTTATTATTATACTTTTGTTTGTTTTTGTTTTGTTTTATTGCAGATATTGCAAGAATGTCCAGAGCAGCCTGAAGCTTTTAATGAAATGGAACAATTTGATGAAATTGAAGCAGTTGGGAAATCATTGTTGGACAGATTAACAGTGCCTGTAGTTTATCCCGATGGGTATGCAAAATGTTATTGTAATGCCTTTTGAATATTCTTTTGGTAAAGTTTCATAAGGGTCTCATATGCAGAAGAATCCAGAATGCTTATTGCTGAAATTAAGAAGGTAGTGCACTAATTCTTATTAGTTTTTTTCCCCATCTTTTCACAGAAAGCAGGCAAGTCCGATTTCAGTCTTTCCAAAGACAACATGACCACTTTTTCTCACACAGTAATTTTTAGATATTTGCAGTCATTACACCAGTGAAGTATGTAGAAGCAACAAAACAGTGACCAGTCCCAGTCTCTTCTCCCTGAAAAAAACATACCACATTTGATTTATGGTATTTTTTGATCGATTTATTCAAATTTTTAGCCATCTAAAGTCTTAAGCAAGTAAGTTGAAGATTAATTTACATTTGATTTATTAAGCTACTAAAAAATTACTTCCCTCATGAACTATTCATAATAATTTAAAATTGGTAGCTGTATCAGGCTACAAAAACAAATTGAATTTGGAATCTCAGCCACAATAAAAAGTATTTTCTGTATTCAGAAACTACACTTGTCCATTATGATGTTGAACTTGTGGTTAACTTTTTCCACATGAGTATTACCTAGCCTTGGAACTAGTTTCTGGGTATGTAGGAGCACACCATAATGAATGAGATCTGAAATCTCTATTCTGAATACTTTGAGGTGGTATTGGCAACTTTATTATGGGTTACCTGAAGTCGATATGAAAAATAGTTAGAAGAAGGTGGTCATGAAAATTAATTTTCTGTAGTATTTCCAGAATATCATGTTCCCTATGCAGTATAGTTTTCTTTGGCAATGAGTATTTTAAGATGGACCAGCAGCTGAACTAGTAGTGATTTTAATGCCTTTCCAGTAGTGTATTTGAAAATAGTGCAGGTTTTAACAGCTGCAAGAAAAGAAAAGCCAAGAAGTGTGTTATGTTTGAGGTAATTTAGTATAACTTTCATATAGCACTTTTAAATACATAATGACCTGGTAAATATAACAACTTATTCTTAAAACTGGTGTAATTTGCAGGTAGACTATTGAAGTGTAAACAAACACTAGTGTTACTGTTCTGTTGAACTTGCGTGGCACCTGTTAGAACCTGGGAAAGCTCCCCATGAAAGAAGGCACTTACTGCACTTCATGTTTTGAGTCCTAAGAGAATGCTCCTATAATTTTATATATATGTACATATATATACACCTATGTTTTAGGTTGACTGAATTCTGAATGTTATTTTTGGCCTCTGTGGCATTTCAACTGGGTTCTGCTTGTCCCCCTTCTCAAAAGTGGGATCTTAGCTGTCCTAAATCCCAAGATATCATGCTGATCTTCCCTAGGCATTCTATTTCTAAAGCACTTAGTAAAAAATAATAATAATAATAAAAAAATAATAATAATAATAATAAAAAAAAGCAAGAGCTTCAGTCATTAGTACAAATAGCTTTAAAAATATAGGCATAAACAAAATGTCATAAAATCCCTGCAGGCATATTTCTTTAGTCTTCATCAGCCTCTTCACAACTTTGGACTTTGGTCAGTATCTTCTTGAAAGTCCTGGTCACTGTTCCCCATCTCACTCATGGCTTCTAATGCATCAGGCAAAACGTCTGCCCTTATTTGTGATCACATTTGCAGTTATGCAATCTATTGTCTTTCTGGAGATCCCCAGTCAAACTAGTCTACTTCCATATGAAACAACTTTTCTGTCTGCTTATGTCCGTATCCCACTCCATCCCAAGTCCTTTGTCCTGCCACAATTTCCGAACTTCAACCTCTATGCATCATAATTAGATTTGATACCTGCTCTCTTCTTCTGAAAGATTTATTCTGTTCAAATCCTGGCTTTGCTGACAGCTCAGGTAGTGGTTTCCCTAACATTTCAGCTGTCTTTTGTTATATTTGAATAGGAGAAATCTGCTTTAACAGCTATGTGTTCTTTTCAGTTTGAGGGAGAGATGACATAAGATGACAGTCAGCATGTGGCTGACTTTATATACAGATTTCTTCAATAAGGCAGCAATTGCATAACCTCAGTCAGAATTCATGTATAAACAGATTTCCATCATTGTCATAGCATTCAAAACTGCAAGACTGGCTAGGGATAGACAGATAATGGAGGTAAAAATAGTGTTGGGAAGTCTCTAGTTGAGCTTACAGAACAGTACACTGCTGTTTAGAGAATATTTTGGGTATAAGAGGGTCATTTGCTGTTTATAATAATTTCATCAAGATTGGCTGACAAGTCTCATCACTGAGTCTACAAAGCTTTTTAAAGGTGGCTTTTAAATTTCAAGAGAAAAAGTCTCTATTTTCCTTATGTTTTTTGTTTTCTAGATTGTCATTCACATGTATATTCATGCACTGTCTTACCTGTCACTGATAGCTTTTTTGTCTTTTTTAGTTCTGAGCAGTACTTTGGGAGCCCAAGTGATATGGCTTCTGCAGCAGAACACATTAGAGAGAAGATGAAGCTAGTTAGCCTGAAAAAGCAGCAGCTGAGACAACCAGAAGTCACTACCCCAGAGAGCTAATACTGACCCTTGTCTATCAGTTCATAATAGGACTTCAGTTTGTAATCCAGCATGTTGTTTGCATATTACAGAATTTGGCATAATATATTAAAATGCATTTCACAGCCGTTATGTCTCATCTTTTTTTCAAAGTAAATGTTCTCAGCATCTTAACACTGTACATCTATCAAGCCATAATTATTTAACATGCTATGAAACCATAGATTCCAAGTATCTTATGAAAAGGAACTGTAAACTTTGCACTGAAATTTGCTGTAAAGCTTTACCTGACCTGTCAGCTGCTTCTTAGTTAAACAGCTGATGCAAGCTTTGACTGGTGCTAATGAAAGTGTTAGGAGTTCCATATTACGAAATTGTAGTTCTTTGCTTCCCCCTATGCCCAGGTGATGTGGTAATTTTAGACTGTAGGTAAAGTACCTGCAGTGTAGACAGTGGTGACCCTATAATTTTAATTTGAAATACTTTAAAATAAAAAAGATCATTTTTATTGTGCCAGTATGCAACCTACCCATCAAATCTTTGATATATCAGATTCATTAAACAGATGTTTTCCTATTTGTATTGATAATGTATTAAAAGCTGTTTGTGCTTAATAAAAATCATCTTTTTAAAATCTAATATAAATTTGTTCTGGCCTGTATTCCCAAATGTTATTTTTGTTATGTTTTGTGGTAAGTGGTAGTAAAAACCCTCACTCCCCTGACATATTTACATCTGTCTCATTCTTCTTGGGAACTACACTCTTTTAACACATTGTAGCTATAAGGGGAACTGCTCTAAACTATCATTATATGGGAGTGAGAGGCTGTGCCATTTTTTTCTGTACTCACATAAAGGCAAGGTAGTATGTGCGTTAGTCAGTGTTAACATAATAGTTTTCTTCTCAGGTAAGACTAGTATGCATCTCTTGTGCTTTATTTTTAAGTCTTGTTTCCTTTTGAATGGGGAATCTTGGATAATGTGAATGCCCTTTTGAGGTTAAAGATTTTCATCTAATGTGAAATGGTTAACATGAAGTTGGTAAACAATGTAAAACCATGAGATCAGTAATAAAGTGAAATTTATTAAGGGAGGGGAATTGGATTGAAACAAAACCAGCTGTGTGCATAACTTAGCTAACTTTTTACTCTTCAGGACTTAATCTGCATAAATTGAGTATTATATTTACTGGAAGGTGGTATGGTATCTGACCATTTTAGAATACTGTGAGAAACAAACAACTGTAGGTCTAAGTACCTTATGTTATCTTACTATGTTTTGCTCACAGTAAAGATCAATGCCTGCAGGAAGAGAGCATTTTATTGCTCGCTAGGTTTTCTTGATGCATCTGTCATTCAAATATTATATTTACTTATTTGTCTCAGTTTTTCCATATTTTCTCCACAGGAAAGTGATGCGTCAAATAAAGCAATTTCTCTTCAAACAAACAAAACAACAAAACATTCAAAATCAATGGTTTCTCTGTGGTAAAGTGATAAAGGTAATTTTTTTCCCCTCTCGGGGTATTTTGGCAGAGGAAATCCAATTATTCTTTTGATGTATTTGATGCAGTGCTACTGTATTACATTAATTCTAGTTTAAAATCAGCTGAAGTTTCGCAGACCTTTATAAAGAGACTTTTTCAATATAATATTTTGAAATTGGATTTGGTTGTTCAATACTGTTTGAGAAAGCTGCTGATGCTATAGCTAGTATTTGGATGAGAACTTTATTCTGAAACGTCCAAAACAAGAAAAATCTACTGATACTTAATGCAAAACGCAGACACAAAAGTAAACTGAGACTGTCATTAATAAACACTATGTCTCCAATTCTGCATCATTTGTAAATCAAATCTAGTTACAGTAATTAATGGTCTGCAGTATAAACTGTTAAAATATTAGTTTATAATGAGTATGTTACAAACGATTATTTGCAGTGGTTTTTTTTATTCTGTTGAGGGGCTCAGTAACATATGCAAAAGCAGAGCAATATCAGAGGCACCTAACTCAATCATGTGACTGCTCTGTGCGCAACTTGGAACTGATGACCATTCACCCTAATAACCCTGACATTAATTGTGGTTCTAAGTATGAAGTCTAGTCCTGAGGCTGTTCTTACTTGTCATCCAGCATTCCTAGAGCCTGATGGATTCTGACTTTCATCTTATTGTCTCTAATCAAGTCTCTGATATGACACCTTAGGCTATGCCAGCTTTGCCTCTCCCTCTCTGTATTCTTCCCCTTCCTCTCTGGAATTCCTTGCCTTTAGGGAAATCAGTGGCTAGAAGTGCTATTTACCAGCACTTTGTGATTTTCCGAATTTTCCATGCATCAGGAGAAATAGCATTGGCTTTCTAGATCGTGTTGCATGGATCTGTCAATTATTTCTGAATCCTTCCTATGAACGCTGAGGCTTCCTGTCCTACTGAAAGAATGGAATAAACACCATCTGTTAAAGATACTGTTAAATGTAACTGAGAAATTTTTGTGCTGGTCTTGGCCAATTCACCATCTATGGTTGTACTTGCTACCAAATCTTTAGAAATGTACAACCTGTAAGGGCTTACAACATAAAAAGATATGTATAGAGAAATGCTAGAAGGTAAAACTGTACTTAAGTAATCTGTTGTAACTTACCTGTGCAGGTACTGCTGCAGGCAGTAGTGGTGACTCTACTGGTGACTCTCTTGCTGCACACTTAGAGTATAGCTTCCTGATAGCAAAAACACTTCAAGCATCAGAGTTCGAAAGGATATGAATATGGTCTTTTTTAACATAAATGATTTGCACTGAGGGATACAACACTACGTGTAAAATGGGGAGATACAGATAGAATATGGAAGGATTGATTATAGTTATTACAAGTGAATTATGATAAATGACTTGAAAGTGATGGAGTCAACCCTGTTCCATGGCAATGAAGTCAATAACAAGAATTTCAAAGTTCCTCTCAGCCAAGTTTGGATGTATTTGAAATGTTTCAAAATATGGTAAGTATTTTGTTATTCTTTCTGTTAATGTAATCCTGAGTGTGTTTTTCTGTGACAATGAACAGAGCAGCAGCATTGGTAGGTGTCATTCTTTTTTAATAGCGCATCAGATGGGCAGTCTACCTAAATGCCTATACCTGTAAGCTCTTTTAATTGTGAAGTGTGTGTGGACATGTGTGTTTCCATAAAAAATGTTTGATTCTATTTACTTGTTAGTTTTGTAGTGTAATTGGGAGTACTAGTGGGTTCATTTTTTCTTGGGGGGGGAAACAGCTTAAAGTAAGCTAAAATTGTTAAGCATGTCTTTTATAGTTATACAATTTTAAATATAAAAATCAGTATTTTACATCTTTGCAAGCCTTTTAGTTGTTTGGCAGACAGCTAGCTATTGATTACTGTCAGACAACACTGATGCAAGCTCCCATCAGGAAATCTCTAATGTACCTTGGAGCTGTATGTAAATAGGAGGAACACTATATGCTATGTAAAATACCCTTCTGATTTATTAAGCTTAAACATCTGTGCTTAAAATGTTTGAGTAGACCTAATGTAAATATCCTTGGTTTCTACTACTTGGTATGTAACAGTCTTTCTCTGGGAAGGCTGATTTAGCTTGTGATCTGTAAAACACCTATAGTAAACACCCGTAAAATGTATGTAGTAAACCATGCCACTAACTGGATATGGTCAAAATGATCTATATGACTGCTTTGCACAGCTAGCTAAAACATGGTTTCTTCTATGAAGGTACAAATACAGTTAGCTCTTCTGAGGATCCTGACATTACATGTCCCAATCTTGTTTTGTCTGCTCCACTACAGTACTGTCACTGTCAGAAAGCAACATGTTTGTTAAGCAAATTAAAAAATAATCAAAAGGTGGCCCCATGGTAGCTGTGGGTCCTGGAACAGGCACAGTAAGCAGATGCTTGGGCAGTTCGCTATACGTATATATCACATGTAGAATAAGGCTGCGACAGCTCAGTGCAGAAGAGGCTCAAGGCTTTGTGAAGTGCTGAGAATCACTGGCTCGATACAAATGCTCGCCACACAGTATACCTATAGGTTGGGCCTTAAAAAACTTTGAGTTCTTTCCTACATCTTTAACCAAATGTTAATTCTAATAATCTGTGCCCGAGATGCTCATAGAAAAAGAGGGTGTGAATAATCAGTGCAACAGATTCTTTTATTTTCTTATCCCAATAGAATTCAACAAGGTAAAAATAAAGATCTCAAAAACACACACGCAAAAATAGTGCAAGACCTGAGGCGATTCAGGCTAAGGAAAAGGTTATGGTGGCAGGTAAATATGTAAAGGTGTATGTAGAAGGTTGTTGCATATGGAAAAATAATGACCTTTGTAGTGATGGTGATTAAGAGTGGGAGCAGTGGGCTTAAACTGCAACATGAAAAATTCTTGAACAGCACTAATGATAAAGTTCTAGAATAAACGGTCTGGAGACGCTGGGGCATCGCCACCGCTAGCAATCTTTACGAACAGTTTGGACATAAATATATGCAAGAGGATTGCAGGGTTGATGTAGTTTGGTCCCTCCTTTTGGATCTAGCCCTGTTTGTAACTTTGATTCTGTGTTTAAGGAACTGACAGATCATTCTTACATTAATTAAAAGTGCGGTTTCTACTCAGGCTACTAAATCCCAGGATCACTTTTAGGTGCTCCCCCCATCCTAAGTTTTATTTTCAAAACTGGCTAACAATTCAATTAATAACTTCAGCTACATACAACCTTAAAGGAAGTGTCACTCATCTGTTTCACTGATATGGTTGTAAAATTTAAATTACAGAAATAAAATGGAGAGTGAAGCTTATCTTAGCTGTAAAAACAGCTTCTTAGTGGTACTGATGGGAGACCCATCACTTGAGATGTATATCAGAATGAAGTATGAACAAATACTTCACCTCTCAAGAATCCTGATTTTTACTTGTTAATGTTCTTTTTTTTTTTTTTTTTNGCGTGGCACCTGTTAGAACCTGGGAAAGCTCCCCATGAAAGAAGGCACTTACTGCACTTCATGTTTTGAGTCCTAAGAGAATGCTCCTATAATTTTATATATATGTACATATATATACACCTATGTTTTAGGTTGACTGAATTCTGAATGTTATTTTTGGCCTCTGTGGCATTTCAACTGGGTTCTGCTTGTCCCCCTTCTCAAAAGTGGGATCTTAGCTGTCCTAAATCCCAAGATATCATGCTGATCTTCCCTAGGCATTCTATTTCTAAAGCACTTNTTTTTTTTTTTTTCCCCAGAAGTAGTCAATGTGTTAATTTCAGTGGTGTAACTTTCAGACATGGTTCACTTATGCTTGGTTTGCAATATATGGTTTACCATCTCGTTTTAGGGGGTTTTATTTTCCATGTTTACTGTTCATTTTCGAAGTAAGAGTTGCAGATGCTGGGCAAGTGACAGCACGTTCCCACTGTCATTGCTGACTTTCCAGGCATGCATGGATTGCTGATGATCCCTGTGCCTCACAGGACTGGAGCTTGCAGAGTTCCGGTGGGCTGGAGAGCTCCAGTAAGACGTTTCTCTAAAATACAACACCAGGATTTGTTTTTATTAAAGCCATGGGCATGTGATGATGATCCATTCTCTTAAGGATTTTTGGACTACTGGGAAAGAGAGTAGCTTTTGTGGTGTCTTGAGCATTTTCACAAATATACACAGCATGGTTACTTGATATTTATTATGATTGTGTGGTGATGTGGGCCTGACTTTCAGAGACTTGGGAGCAAGCCATGTTCTAAACTAGTACTAAGTGCAGACTGTTCTCTTTCTGAACACTTGTGCGCAGCTCTGCATGCCTCTATTGGATGATAGATAATTTCAAGCTAGGCTCAGCAGGGTGAAGATTGTACAATGTATTCAACACATCTGACTGCTACTCCAGTTATCTGTGGTGATGATGCGAATGTGATGCCCCACTGTCTGCTTTATATCCTTCACTGCCTCTCAGAGCATGGCCTTCGTCCTCTCCAAAACAAATGTATACAAAGAAATGCAGTAATGCAGTCAGCTGTAGCCAGGGTTTTTATTAATGCTTTGCTTGAAATGGCATCAAAAGGTTGTGTTGAGCCACATGCTCACTGAGCCTTGTAAGGTTTTCATTCTACCCATCATACATGGACAATTTGTTAGGTAGCAGCCATTTGCAGGTATCGTTTCATGCTGCATTACCTCTGCAGGACCAGTCATTTGTGAAGAAACCAGGACTTTTGCTCCTGCAGGTGACAGAGACATGAACTTCTGGGGTTCATCTTGGTGCTGTTAGCTGTGACCTCTTCTCTAGTTATTGCTTTGTCTCCTGGGCCTTATCAGAGAGATGTCCATGTGTCTGCCACTTAAGTTCTTCTCTGCTAACAGTTTTGCCAAAGACCTTGCAAGTGATCCAACAGACACTTTAAAGAGTTCCATCATTGTTCCCAAGGAAGAATTGGATGAAATGGTTGCTGCTGCCAGTGAGTGTGTGCACGTGCGCCTGTGTTGGGAGGGGATGACAGTTGCATTCCGTGCTTCACAGGGCTGCTAGGAAGGAAACCTCATTAATGTTCAGGAGTGAGTGAGATGTTCTAGTCACGGAAATCGCACACATACAGAGGATAGAAAAAGTACAGCTCAAATCATTTTCATCTCGGAACACTGAGGTGATGGTATTTTTCCTGTATATGGTAGTGAGACCTGAAGAGTAGTAGTCAGCAAAAAGAAAGGAGGGGAAAACCATGAAAGTGTAATAAAACCAGTTGATGAATTGAAGGATTTAGTCTGCAATGAAAATATTTACAGAAATCATATGGTGTCAAACAGGTGGGCTGTAAGGAAGTTTGGGAAGATCAAGCTTCTTTCTTGAATGTGGTTAATCAAATACCCTGCAAACAGAGGAAATCTTAGCACAGCAAGAAAGAGTAACTCAGAGAAAGAGATTTAATTACAGAATATTTTCTAAATATCCCATCAAGTGTACAAAAAGCTATGCAGCTTATGAAGTAGTCCTGTGTGCTATTTTTGTGCCTGGAACACATCAAGGTTCTAAAACATACAGTGCCTGCAGATCCTGATGTATCAACAAGGTACATCATCTATCTCTGCCTTCTGAAAAGAATTCTGTATAATGAAAGGATGACAGAGGAATTTTCAAAAGTTTGAATTAATTTAGGCCAAGTTCTGGGCTTCCCCACTGAAATGAGGCTTTTAATCTTTTGCTTCTCTCCTGGGGCTGCTTATGTTTGATGAAAGCTCTGTCTTGGAGTTCAAAAATGGAGGCAGTGAAATAGTTTATTTTTTAACTTCCTCTTGATTTAGCTAAAGAAATAGAAAGCCCAAAGTAATTGTGTAACCGGAAAGAAAATAACTTTCTAAATCTAATATTCTATCTTGCCACTTTGCTGGCTCTAAGGATGATTAGAGATTTTTTTTTCAATTCAGAAGTGTAATGTAAAACACATTGCATGATTTTAAAGAACCTGTGCAAACATAGACAAATACGAAACATCAGGAATTTGCAAATGCATTAGCATTGTTATTATTTTAAATTTACTTAGTATAAATCTCTTTTACCTCAGGGCCTGACAAGATGCCTCTTAAGAGTAAAACCCTGATTTATGATCATTTGCAGATTAGAGGATAGAAACAGACTGGTGCAAAACCTGCTCCAAAGGCAGTGGTATCTTCTATAAGCCCTGAAGATATCCTTGGTATCTTCTATAAACCTTCTGTAAAATGTCAGTGGATTTTTAATGTGACCAGTCAAAACCTTGATATGAAAGTTATTTTGCATGATGCGAACTTTGCCTCAGCACTCTGGTGATGCTGTTGTTGCCAGTGGGGACACAGCACTGTTCTCAGGCCATAACATTCAGGTAAATTAATGTCTGATAATGTATTCCCCAGTACTCTGGCTCAAGAAGTCTAATATCGAAAGTGTGTTAAGGTTAAAAACAAATCAACCACCTCTGTGCAATTTTAAAAATGCAAGACTTTTACAGTTGTAATTGATTTGATATTTCCTTCCTGCCCCCAACCCTGATTCTTATAGAGGATACCCAGTCCTGCTGCACAGGACGAGACTTCTGTCAGGACTAAAGGATCCTGGACACATTACTGGATACTGTGAGAAGGTCAAAGCTCTTGGAAGAGACACATTTGAGTAACTGGTTTGTTTAATCAGTGCTGATGGCCTAAGGTAAATGTGTATCTGTAAAAAGGGTCATAGCTAGAACTTCTTTTTTGCAGGTCTAACACCAACAGCAAGGTCACAGTAAATTCAGTGATTTGGTTTGCAGCAATAGTGCAGTTTTAAAGTGAACTTCTGAGAACCTAACATGCAGTGAATGAAGTCAGAGTACTGTTTTGATGTGTAAAATCTAGTTTCCAGAAGAAAACTAATCTGGAAGTTCAAATCCAAATATGATCTAAATCGCTTAGAGATTAGGTTCTCGGCCAATGTGTGTGCCACCTCCCCACAAGCTCTTTCGGATTACTCCTAACGTAGATACATCAGTAGCAAGATCTTGAATAATGCAGATCTCTTTCAATACCCTGACATGGTTCTCTTGCTACAAAGGGCAAAGTGCCGTGTGTGCCTTTGCACTTACTGTTGGTTGTCAACCTCCAATTCTTGCAGCTCTCAGCTTCTCCTTTGAAATGGCCTTCTCCTGTTTCAAAATCTTTTCCAGTCTTTTCTCTTCCCTATCCCTGCTTAAATTTCTTCTTTTTCTTATCATTCTTATTTTTAAAATTCTTTTTTTTTTTTTTCTGGTTTTACACTATTTTACCATGGTGAGAACTATGACTTCTACCTCCTGCTGAATTCCAAGAGGAGGAACCTGAAGTCCCAAGGTGGCTGATCACTTACCCGTGTGACAGAAGAACCAGAAGCTGCCTGGACCAGACAGCAGAACAATTCACTGACTCCTCTGACAGTTTGCTACTTTCATGGCTGCTGTTGGGCATGAACAAGAGAGGAGAAATGCAATGTTGAGTGCAAGGTAGTGAAAGCAGTATTGTTGAAGAGTTGAAACAACAATTGTACTTTGGGCACAACATCACAGCCACATGCCCTTTATGAAGATCCTGAAGAGACTGTCAGATGTGATCATCTGACAAGGTGGGCTTTTGGATTCTGGGGTGACAAAGAGGGAGACTCCAAACAAGTGTGCACCCTCCAGCATAGGTCCTTTCTTTTCCCTGCAATGTGCAGTCAAATCCAGCAAGGAGACATTGATGGAC
>VXAA01001786.1:211308-224295 GCA_013399115.1 Anseranas semipalmata | reverse complement strand
TTTTTTTTTTTTTTAACCTCTCGAGTAGGTCGCACAATTCAGCACTTAAGTGAAAGAGACAACCAGGACCTGTTGTGTGCTTGCTGTTTTTGAGGTACCATGATCTCGAAGATGGAAATGTGTCACCGGAACTTACAGAGGAATGCTTGGTAGTGTGAACTTTCCAGTAGCAAAGTTGCACAAGACGGAGTTATCTTTTTAAAACAAAACAAAGCACTGCTATTTATAACTTCACTGATAAATGACTTTTTAAAAAGCATTCTAAAGCCTCATGGCTCTTTAACACTTGACATTCAACTACCTTGTTGAATTTAACTTGTCTGGACAAATCCTTCCAAGTATTAGATAGCTAAAGCAATGTGATATTAGAAGTGGGGCTGTAACATACTTTTCTTTTTGTTCTAAATTTAGTTTTCTGAAATGCGTCCATTTAAATCAACTCTTCTAAACAATAAGAGTAACACAGCTTGAATGTTTTGGTGTGGTTAGTATGCTTATTATCTATTTAATTAGTCTCTTGTTAAATGAATGACTCATACTGATCTTTTTGTATCATTGCTGACTGACTACTTTTGAAGAGGTTAAACAGAGATATCTCACTCTTAAATGATGATCCCAAGAACCTAGTTACCCTGATGGTGTCTTTTTGAGCAGTCTGTGCGATTTTTAACTGATGTTTTTATTTTATGAGTGTAATACAGACATCTACATTTGTGTGTATAAACATTGACTAATAAAGGGAAATAGTTTTTTAATACAGCTAGATTGTGAATATAAACCAAACAGAAACTGGTGACATGGAGCAAAACTGTTATTTGTAATTACCTTATTAGTAGGACAGTTTGTAGCTGCCTTCAGACTAGACCTAGGTTACAATCTGCATCTTAATCTTCCTTTTTTACAGGGAGAAAACATAGCCTGGCTCACATCTATATTTGGTGTAGGGCACATACTCCACTGTGCTAACACACCACATCAGAAAGGAATTTCAAATGCTCCCAAGGAATTTAGTAACAAAAGTCCTGCTGGCTTTCCCTACATGCATGGGCAAGGGAACACACTAATCCTGTTTAATAAACTGTTCTTTTTCTGCTGCTGCTCATGGAGCCCAAACAACAGCTTAATGAGCTATCTAACGTCTCTCTGTTCTCCTGATAGAATTGAATACACTGGGCCACAGTTTTTTCTGTTGACAAGCTTACACCTGTGAGCTAACTGTTAAAACTGCTTCATTTTTGTATTCTACAGAGTACAGTTGTTTTGGACAACTCCCGGTGAGATATAAACATTGAGCTTCCGCAGTGGTGCTGATTTGGTAAGTCCAGTTTCCTCAGAATCAGATGGAGAGTGAAGTGGAGACAGTCTCTGCCATTTCTTCAGTAAACTTAAGAGGACATACAGGTCTCTCTCTCCCACTTCCCAGGTGGAATGAGATGTGATTGTTTCATGCTCACACTTCTGTATTGTTTTCTTTTTTGTTTAATCTTGTCACCCTATTCAACAGTTAATATTTTCCTTGTTTATATTTTGCCAGTACGTTGACACTTGAAAAGTCATCAAGTCACTCTTTCAGACTTTCCTGTAGCTGTCACTTTAAGGAAAGGTATAAATCCAGCTTGTGTCTGTGGTGGTTTTTTTGTTTTGTTTTGTTTCTACTGGCTATGACAGCAAAAATAAAATTAAACTTGCAAAGAAAAATGATACTGAGTAATTAATGTGTTGGGATTTGGAGGCATCTGTTCAGATGAGCTGGCTTAGACATGCATCTGTTAATCAGTCAGAGCTGCCAATGTCCTCAGAATTATTGCAAGGACCTGGGCTGCCCCCCTCCCTTTATTTTCTCTTCCTTTCCCTAAGGTGCTTTTGGTCCTCATCCTCCAGTTTACTATAGTATGAAACCTTCTCAAGCTCATCTGTAAGTAAAGAATCTAAATATATTTTTGTACAGTGTGAAGTTCACCAAGGAAAGGAGGCTCTTCTTGAAAGCACTTTTTTTAATGCATTTTCAAAACAAGAAATCTGTTTTGAAGTTCCTTTGTGGAAATCACAACACCTCAGTTTTCTGTGCTACCCATCTTGATTCTTGTGCTAAGATAACAAGATAAGAAGGCAGATCAAATAAGCAGGTTACTACAAAGCTTGGTTTATTATTTCTGCATCTTTAAAAACAATTAGGGCAATTGTATACTTCGGGAACTCAAGTAGCATGATGCCTAGTGAATAAAAATGTAAGCAGTCCCTGTTTGTCAGCATTTCTTTTTACCCTGTATATGAGTCAGGTAAAGAATTGTAAGACAATTTTTTTGAAAAACATGCTAGAAAGAACGGTCTATTATACAGAATTTAGAAGCTGGAGTTCTAAATTTAAAGGTTATATGAGCTTTCTTAAAATAAGCGTGGAGGCTGAAGTGATATAACGTGGTTTAAGCCTTAGTTAGATTTGGTGGATCTCTTCTATCATTTAGGAAATAGTAAGGATTTAGATACTGTTTTGACAAGTGCTAGGTACAAAAAGAATGTGTACTTTGTGGAACTCAACTAGGGTCCAATAAGAGGGATATAGGGAAGAGAGTGCTTGGGGATGAAAGAGGGACATGAAAAATTAATGACCAATGGACTGAAAAGTATCAGCTGTCACTGCTTCACAGGTTTGTTTACTGTGTGGGTTGTTCTAAATGTTGTCCTTGGAAGCACACAAATAGTGATTTTGCTCGTATGCATTGAATTAGCTTAAACTGTTTGCCAGTTTCTTGATCTCTGATATACTCTGTTGATTTTACAGAGCAAGATTGTTTTTCTTTCACAGAGGCATGTTCAGTGTGTCAAGGATGAACCAGGACACCTCTCCTTTTTGGTCCTTTCTCTGTTTCATTGGCAGTGCTTTTTGAGTAGCTTTTTCTCAACATGCTGCTTTTTCAGGGTGGTATGAAGTGTCTCCAGGACTGGTGATGAACAAGCAAGAGTAGAAGGGCTTTCATTAGGGTAATGTATAGGGTGAATGGAAAGATACAAGCTATAATGCTTAAATATGCTAATATGATTTTAAATAAGATGAATCTGGGAACTATGAAACAATAATTCAGACAGCATGGATCATGGTTCTTCCTCACCACTTTTTGCTGGGGTGTGTTTTTTTTACTCCTTGGGCACTCTCTCACAGCTATTTCCTAGACCTTTACTGGGACTCTGTGCCTTCTCTTTCTGTGGTGAGCAAACATGGCAAAACTCCCTTTTTGGGGCCACAGGGGTCCCTGGCTGTTTTACGGATGCCTTTTCTTAAGCTGATGGACTCAACACTGACAGGGAAATGGCTTCTGCCCATGCTTCAGCCATTACCTACCTGAAGGTAGGTAATCTCATCTACCTTAGCTGTCTCTTCCCCTCCCTCTTATATTATTACTACTATAATAACCCTGCTTTGGGGGTAAGGAAGGTTTCTTCCCCTCCTGCCCTTCCGCAGGAGCTCTGCCAGCAGAAACCTGCCATCCCCTGACAGTGGTCTGGGGCTGTGCCCTGAGGCGCCCATGGGCCAGGGCCTGTGGTTGCTGTGGTAACACGGGCAAGGGCACCCTTTTCCCGCCAGCTGCCCTGAGGGGAGAAAGGCCACACCAGGCTGGGCTGCCCTTCACTGAGGACAGGCTTAGCTGGTCCATGGTCTGTGTCCTAATCACATAGCTCTGCTGGGAGGATTGTGGTAACTTGCTCTGTTCCTTGATCTGCCTTCTGGGCAACAGGATGTCACTTTATGCCCGGCACCCTCTTGTACTGCCTCTCCAGCCCTGAGTAATGGCTGAGGGTAACGTCTGCAGGTGCCTCTGTTTCCTTCTGTTCTCTTGCAGGCTTTGTAGCATGGTTCTCTGGAAGAAATGCTTATTTCAGTGTTTTTCCTATACATGTCTTTCAAAACTGTGATTAGGGCTTCCCTTGCTACACAAGAGAAAAACCTGCTGATAAGACACTCTCTATGTTGAAAGTGAAACGTTTCATCATATTTACCTCTTCAAATCCTTTTTACATACAGTTGCTACAGATGATACCTGGTGTTATTTACGCTACAGAGACTTCACCTTTTCTCCTGTTTTCCCAAGATTATTATCTATTATTCTTTGTTCATTTCTGTTCATTTGTTCATTTTCGTTATTTCTTATGGATAGGTGTTGAATGCTACGGTTTCTTGTCATTCTTATTTGTCTTGGAAGGCACAGCAGTAGCAAAAGGAAAACATTTCTGTCTACTAACGCAGATAAGCTGCCTGTTTCTGGCTTCTAGCGGGATTTTTGTTTCAGACAGAGAAACAGATGACAGGTAAGTAAACAAGACTGAGAAGAGCATGCTTGTTAAATTTTATTTCCCTGGGCACAGCTGAAGTGTATTATCATGCAATGCCAAAATTCTCAGCTTTTTCCCCACAGTTGTGCTGTAAGATCCTTTCTGATTCCTTGCTACGTTTTCTCTGCCTGGTACTCTGATTCCCTGTCTCTATCTCACATGCTTAGCTTAAGCCAAATCAATAGAATATCCATGCATTTATTATTAGACATTTTGAATCACTTGACTCAGCTGCTGCCAAAATTGCTTATGGTCAACTTCTTGAGTGGTGTTTTTCCATGCTTTCCAGCTGTCAGTACTACAAAATACGCTTCCTCACTTAACCTGAGTGAAAAATAGCTCTTAATGCCTGCCTACTCCGAGATGACGGAATGGCCCAACTTGTGCCATTAAAAACACTGTTCAAGTGTGCTTGAGAGAAACTCAAGGACACACTTTGACACAGTACCAAAATTGTCTGGGATTTCCTTTTATGAGACTAATTAGAGGTCAGGCTGTTTTTTCCAATAAGTTTTTCTAGCAGTCAAGTCCTTGCTCTCAGTCTTTTCCACAGGGTGGAAAACCCAAAGTCCCTATCTTCTGGAATGTTTTTTGGAAGTCTTGAGTATTTAGGAAATTTTGTATAAGGGATCTATCTTCTAGTCAATCCGAAATAGGGTTCTCTATTCAGTTTTAGGTGTTAAGTTTTCTTCATGACTTTTATCCTCCAGTTTTTTAGCAGGGGTTCCTGGGCCTCTCACAGGTGTCACAAGAAGTTTTAGAAAACTATGTTATATTTGTTCCCTTGATGGCAGATTGAGGGTTCGTGGTTCTGTTTGGGCACAAGGGACTGGAAAATTGTTCTGATTTGCCAAGCCCATTTAGTTCAGCACAAACCACTGTAACACACTTCTGGATACCATGTTCTAAATTCATGGTATGAAGATAAAAATCAGACTAAGATTATAATTTTCCACCAATAGGAGGGGGGAAACAATGAACAAACAAACAAGATAGAAGAAAAAAAAAATAGATCTTGAAACATCCGTTCAAATTCCCTGTAACTAACCAAAGTTTCTTCCAGTACAAAATATTTTATAATTTTCTTCCAGATCTTGGTTTCATTGCAGGTGTGTCTGTTCTAGTCTGCAATTAGCAAATCTAATTTAGATAAAAATGTCTCTAAGTGTTACATACTTTTAAACAAATGAAGCAAGCAGACGCTCGTAGGAGAGTTATGCATGTAGTTTATTGGGTGGAATTGTGTTGCCTGAGTGACCTGCAAACCCGAACGCCGATGTTGCTTTCTCAGCTGTTCTGTGGAAGGAAACCCAGCAGCTGCTGTCTCATACTGTAGGCTACTTGCGGCATGCTCTGTGCTTCTGGCAATAGAATTCATATGCCAAACCAATACCACGACTTAAATGTGTTAATTTTCTATTATTTTCCCTGCACTGAATAAAAAGCTTAAGTGGAGTGCAACCTTTAAACAATTATTAAAGAGGTCTTTCTAACACTGATTTAGAACAAAATAAAGACTATAGAAACAACTTACGATTCAATTAAAAAGCAGATTAACCTTAGGAAGGTATAAAACACTTAAGAATTCACGTAGCATACTTCGTTTCCTTCTTTGGTTGTTATGGTCACTATACATTTAAATATTTTGGATTAAAATTCCCCTGTCTGTTTTGGTCCAGCATCTGACTTATATACACATGTTCATCCTGTTTAAATGCTCTGACTCAGTGGAAGAATTATGTTGAGCAAACATATTCAGTAACTGGCAAACAAGAAACTTTTTTTTTACTTGTAGAATGTGAAAATTTAGATTGTATAGTTGCATGTTTTGAAACCTCAGAACACTGGGTTTGTCTGTAGAGCCTCAGTAGCAAAATTGCTTCTAGCTGTTTTCAGAAACTTTTTTCCTTTGGTTAGCCAGTGCCTGATGAGGTTCTTGGAGCAGCACTTCACACTTCAGATGGTGACAAAAAAGAACAGGCAGCTTAATGTTACCAAACTAGGGGTGTGTCAAATCTCTCTCTCAAGAATGATAAACTCAATGGAGTTGTCTATTTTTAACCTCCTGTTCTTTCCTTTTGGCAGAGTAATCAGTGTTAGCTGAGCTCTTTCACTGAATGAATCCAAGCAACCCTGTTTGTTGCTTTCTGAAATGAACAGTGGACCTTGTAAGAGTGTTTCCAAGACTGCTTTAATGTATGAAGTCCCATTTTGATACACCATGTCAAATGAAGCCAGTTCGGAGCAGAAGCTTTCTACAACAACCGTCAGTTCGGTTGCTGTTCAGGCCGGGAATGCCAGTATTGTTATAGCTGTACTTAAGGTAAGGCAGCAACTGCTAGCATATCTGTTCTAAGCTTTCTGCTACTTTGTTAAAAATTCTGCACAAATGAATAGCTAGCATAAAATGATAAGGCAAGGTAATTTAGTTAATATCTAATAGAGATTCCTCAGAAGTTAATACTTGTTTCTGTCCAAAATTTTTATTTTCATTTTTAAATAGAATAAATAATTTGTCCCGAATATGTAGGCTCTTAGAGGCAAGGAATTCCTCTTTCTCTGTTTAAAAAGTAACAGATTGCCATGAAAATGTGTGAATAAGCATGTGTTACCTTTTGAGGAGACTCAACTACGATTAGTTATTTTTAAACTAAGAGTGCTTGTTATGTAAAATTATTGCGAACAACTCTGTAAATGCAGATTACGTGTGTCTGTTTTGGAGTGTTTGCTGGAAAAAAAAAAAAGCCTGAAACTGATAATGAGTGGTTATTTTTGAAAGCTGTGAATTCATATTCCCACATGTTCTTACAGAAGCCCTTATGTTTGTGTATAATCGTACTTATGAGCACCTAAAGGCCTGTTTATGAGCTGGAATCTGCACCTACACCTTGCACAAAATTTGGCACATGGAGTAAAGCTGGATGCCTAGATACTGAATCCAAGCTGGAATTTTTTGGCAGTTTGATTCTTCGTTCTCCAGGCAATTTGGAAAGTACCCTAGCCTCAGCCACTGGAGTTTGTCTGTAGTGCAGAATAAGGTGATAATGTGTTAGGGCTGTCACCAAATTAGGGTGATTACTTAGGATGGGGTTACTTCAATTGTGCCAGTGGGAATATTCCGTCCTCTCAGTTCTCGCCCTTCCTGGGAGTCTCCATCTGCTACCACTGGGCAGTAGTTTTGTTGCAAGGATGCTTAAGTTTAGGGTGAAGACACCCATTTTTCCCTTGTGTGCTGTGGCTTCATTGTGTGCTAGCCTCCAGTGACACCATTGCTTTGTTCCTTGTCACCATCCTCTCTGAGTTATATTTCTCAGACTGTAGCAGTTCTGCAGCACAGTGAGGAAAGAATTAATTATGCTTCAAGTTCCTGTCATGCTTCCTTCCTTTGTGTATCCTCCAGGATAGTGTAAGAGATAGCTGTTTAGGTTCCTATTCCAACAGCTATTAATTGTCCCTACTGCTTTGTGCAATCTTTCTATATACTCGGTATGCAGGTATGTTGGATCTGTGTGCTAGAAATGAAATGTGGGATTACAGTTACTACATCTGCAGAAAAATATTTGTTCCTCCCCCCTCTGAGTTTCCTTAACCATGCAGTCTTCAGCTGAAAGGGGAGGTGAGTTGGAGAAACATTTTTAGTTCATTGTGATAATCTTATTTTTCATAGGCAAAACCAAAATCCAAGCAGAGATTGGATAAGCCTAGAGTCCATCATTTCAATACCTGCTTCAAATGAAGTAAAGTTTATATTGTAACCTCTGTGTCTTCATTCTGCAACTGAATACGTCTGTGGGTCCCTGTGACCCTATGAGCATGGAAAGTATGTGTGAACTGAGAGTCTGTGTGAGTAAATAAATAAAGGAAAACTTGTGTTTTCTGAAGGCTGTAAATGTTTACTTACTACAGTGTGGAAAATGGGTGAAGCTTCAGCTGGCTGAATCAACACCAAATTTATTAGAAATTGGCAGCAATCAAGATGAGACTAAAAAACTACTACAAGATCATGAACTCCTCCTAACTAAACTTAAGGTAAGATCTGATAAGGCAACACAAAAATATATTGAGTTGTCATAGTTCACACACAACAGTTGACATAGGTGCTTGGGCCTTCCGTTGTGATGTGTTTGTTAGGTGACTCCACACAGAAAAAATACTTCAACCTTTGTCAGTATAGTAGAACAAATTTAGGCCTCTGCACTGAAAAAATATGCTCAGTGATGATTATTATTTTCTGACAATAAAAGTAAAGATACACTGACAGTAAAGATACACTATTTTTTCCACTTTATGCATTACTGTCAAGTCAAGTGAAAAATTTCTGTAGTCTTCAGTAACTGCTAAATGAAATGGATTGTCAAAATTTTGATTTTTCTCCAATGGTGTGAAAAGTTTGATTAGTTTATAATAAGTTGTAAACACAACCAAGCTCTTTGCAAGTGTGAAGTAGATATTCCAGGCACATTCTTATTGAATGTTAATTGATGTAAGTTTTGGTAAGAATGATATTGTTACACTGAGTATTGCTTGTCTTGAGATGGGAAAGTTTTAGCTAAGTAACAGAACTAAAATCAGATTTTAGCATTCTTGAGAGCAGGATATAACAGTTACATCTGGATGCACTTGACATGCTTGCATGAAAAAGCTGATGTATTTTAAATGTGAATATTTGACATGGAGAAGAATCTAAAGGCTTACAAGAAGGAAATATATTTTCCTGATATGATAAGGTAGATTTACTCTCTGTAGACAAAAAAAAAAAATTCCTTTAAAATCTCAAAGCTATGCACAGTGGCTTAGTTGTAGACAAATAAATTCCTCTAAAATCTTTGAGCTGTGTGCAGTGACTTATTTTACTAGGTTCCATCTATTTTTTTCATTATTTATATATTGAGATTACATAAAATTCAGAGCTGACAGAGAAAACGTGATCATTCGCTTGATTTAATACTAGTGACCGTGCGCTTCCACAGTCGCATCTAAAACATATGTAAGGCAATTTAATACACTATACAGAGAATGTAATCTAATATAGTGTATAGTATGGAATTTGAACAGTATGAAGAATAGCATTGCAAAAAAAAACACCAACAACAAAACAGAGGGTGGTTCTGCTGTCTTTATTTGTGCAAGTGCCTCATCTTTATTACTATCAGTGTTATACTTGGGCATTCTTGGAACAAGCTGCTGTATCCTGTTTGAACAATTCAGGTCTTTACACACTGACAATATGAAGAAGCTGAATTTTGTCTTCTAATAGTCAAAAATAATTTTAAAGTGTGGAAAGAGAAAACATAATTCCACAAAAAAATCTTTAAAAGAAAAACAAAAGAAAAACAAAAGAAAAAAAAAACAAAGAAAAACAAAAATAACATTTTACTGCTGAGTCAAACCTTAAAGCATTATATATTTATATTAAATGCTGTTTGCTGAGGGGAAAAACTATGCTAAATATTGTTCTATGAAAGATCTTGTGATGTTACTGAAACTTATAAGGACATGAGCAATGACAGTAAAATGACAGTCTTCTCTCTGGACTTCAACTTGAAATCATTGTATTACAGAAAACAGAAAGAAAGAAAGAAAAGTATGCTTTGATAGTGAAGTCGCTAGGTGCATCCCCAAGCTGTTATTCTATTTTTGTTCAAACATATTTAAACTAAAGTTAAGTTTTGGATGTTTCTTTTAATTACAATTTACTTAAATAGTGAGAAAATCAAATAATCCCAAAGCATTTAATGCTCTCTGATGCTAATTCAGGTGTTTGACTAGTATAATCTTTCTATTCCTGTTAGTTTAGACGCATGAAGCCTTATATTTATATTTTATATATTTTAGTTTAGCAGCATTTACTTTTTCTGCTCACAATAAATAGTAGAATAATAAAATAATAACAGATATTTTAGTTAACATTAATGAAAATACTAAAATTGTTCACTCCTATTTGTGAAGCTTTATGACTGATTGCTTGAACCCAGATGACCAGTCTTTATATGGGTTCCCAAAGCTTAGTAGATTAGATCAGAAAATTGATTATATGTAAACTGTTAAAGAATGGTAAAATAATAATAATAATAATAATAATAAATAACCCTCATTATTTCATATTTTATACCTCTAATCCTAGTAAAATTCATCATTGATTCAAAATAACTATTTTTCTCAATAATTTAAGAGCTGCAATAATACAAAACTACAATGTCATTATAATTCTTACTGTATGTTATCAAACATAACCCTTTCTGTCTTACAGTAAACTGTTAACACTTGCCAGTAATTATGGAGCCTAAATATTAAATCCACTCATCAAAATTTTTCACAAGAATGATTCTCAGTCTTAGAAGTATTGATTATAGCAATTTTTTCCACTGAACATTCGTTCATGAATTATGCAGAAGTTATGTGAAGAAGGATAAAGAGGTAGTAATGTTTCAGTCTTCAACATCTATGAACAAAAAGATTTAATTATTTACGAGAGGATAAAAAAGAAATTAGAATAGTGGGCTGGAGAAAGGTTAAAATGATGACACAAAATTGCAGTTGTTAGATGGCACTCTTTTTGATGGTGTCCAGTAATTCTATTTGGTCTTTTACTCTTAGTGAGTAACATAATTTCACAAATTTTAACAATAATGAATTATACAAATGCATAAACAAGGTCTTAGCTGCTGTCTTATCCAATGCAGATTTTAATTCTTCTGTGTGGGCTACGAATTATTATATCAATTGACTATCTTGTTTCCAGCTGACTCTATCAATGTAGTCTACAGCAGTTTATAACTTATATGTACTTTTGCTCTTACTTAGATCTTGGCATTTGGAATGTGTTATAAATAGTCTAGGAAAGATAAAGAAAAGGTCTTGTGCTTGGGTACAACTAGCCTTATTACAGTTTCATATAGCAAATCAGAAATATCTTGTTAGAACAGCACATTTATGAAAATGAAAGGCTTCCAAGAAATAAATGATGAATATCCTTCAAACAAGTTATTTTAATTCAAAATAATAAATTTATTACACTTAATATTATATTGATGACCATCTGAATTGCTTCAGTGATTAAACTTCTATGAACATGAAAAGTTGCTAGACAACATATTAGCTTCATTGCTTTTTATCAGCCTGTAACCTTGTAAAGTAATATTAGAAAGTTACAGTATAGCAAGAGGAAAAAAAAAAAACTTCTACTGTACTTCATTAAACAGAAGGGAGGATGGAATTCTATTTTTGAATTTTGGAGCTGGAAATAGTTTACAATAGAAAACAGTATAATTAAGAATTTCTCCACTTGGATCCCCAGGAAACAGTTGCAATTTTGTATGTTGTGGAATTTTTCAGTCACTGGAATTTAAAGTACCACACTGAGACATCTTTGAATTGTTTTTTCTCTTTTATTGTTGTATTAAAAAAAAAAAAAAAAAAAGTAAATCATGCTTCCTGGTAGTTGAATACTGATTCTTGATACACGTGCTTAACTTTGTTTTTCTTATTAATTCAATCTAATTCAAAAGCTTATGTGCAGGACAGGCAAAAATTCCTGAACCAGCAATGATTTGAATATGAAACTGGTCCTACTTAGTGGAAGAATTAGCCAATTAATACTAAATACATTTTTGGAATCAGTGCTGAAGAACCTATGGAATTTTAGAATACATTTTCTGGAATATTTGACTATGCTGGCAGATGGAAATATACTGTATTTATTCCATGTTATTTTGCAAGATCTGTCTGGGTTTTGATCATCCTTCTGATTTTTAGTTTTATTAGTCTTATCCAAGTATCCAAGTGTTGTAAGTTATAATCAAAAATATTCAGTCCAAATTCTTTTGTCAGCTTAATAAGTTGAGCTTTTGCAGGCGTAAGGAAGGACAAAATTTGGCACAGTGACCTGTAATAAGTTTATAGTACTTCTGATGCTACAGGAAAAGGAATGTAATCCAGCTCACTGTTACAGCGAACTGTTATTGACTCAGTGATGTTAACATGTTAAATAAATAAGAAAATAAATAAACAGTTTGACACTCAGGTATACAGATGGTACTTTAAAGTATATTAGGAGCAGATATGATGAATGAGAAATCAGTAGTTTTTGGAATATTTATTTTCTGCTTTTGATTATCAGAATTATTGTGATAAAAATTGATATGTGTACATTAGGACATCAGGGAAAAAAATATATATATCCAAAATTTCCTTTGGGAGAAGGTACTCAGTCATAGTCGTTACTGATTTAAACTTCTTCCATTTAATTTGGGATTGGGAACACTCTACTTTTTAAATGAAAACTAGAATAAAACTTTTGAAAAGTCCCCAGTTCAAACATTTATGGATTAGGAAAGAGATATATTGCTAATAAAGTGAAAGAATACAGGCTGAGCAGGAAATATGTACATGGTCTTTACAGTATACAGTTAAAATTCCTCTCAGTGCTCTCCAGATTTCATTTGTATGTATAATGTTGATGTTATAGTGAAAATTATTCTATTTCGTTTTGTTAAATTATCGTACTGACTAGTAGCAGCCCAGAAGGTTAATGAAACTTGGTTAGCAAAAGCGATTTAAGAGCTAAACTGTAGTTCAGCTGCTTAGTTTTTTTCAGTGATGCGTAATTGATCAGGAAAATTTGTATATGCTTGTCTCTCTCTCTCTCTCTTTTTTTTT
>VXAA01001786.1:161604-211066 GCA_013399115.1 Anseranas semipalmata | reverse complement strand
TTTTTTTTTTTACAGTTTCAAAAATGTGAGTAGAATCAAAATCAAAAAAAGCTTGGGAGACTAAAATTCTGGGGGTAAAATAATATCAATTGCAGTGCATATACTGCCTTTCTCCTGCTCTCCATAATTCAGTTGTTTCTAACAGAAGCTCTACCTGGAGATAACGCGCTGTCTCAGTGTTTACATCTACAAATAGTAATGCTTTCTGGATCGTTAAAAAAAGCGTGTGTGCGTGTATTGCCATGCTTTTGGCTATGACAATGTTAAAATTCCCACTAAGACAAACAGCAACATTCTTGGTTTGTCTCCAAAGTTCTGTTTTTTATCATGGAATAGACTGTGGCAGAAGTGCTACAAAACAGAAATAAATCCCTCCTATAAACTTTAGTTTAAAACCACCACTGTTATTAATTTGGCTCATAAAACTGAAGATTCCTCCTAATTATTTTATTTACTTCAACTCACAGAGCATAAATTCCAAAACAGTAATTCATATGCTAATATCCATGGGTAACAATTTACAAAATTACATTCTTCAAAAAGCAATAATATAATAGGCTAATTTTATTTGATACCTTTTAAATAAGTCTTTCGGTTAGAGTAAAAATATATTCATAATGGTTATTTTTCAGTAAATTCATTATGAAAGAAATTATTTGTTAATCTAGTCTGAATTATTTACATTTAATTATTAAGGTGCCCAACAGTGCGATTAGCTGCAAAGTTCAACTGCTTTTTTATCACAAAACAGAGTTGTTTTTTGCAAGTGATGTGAAAAAAAGGAAGAAGGGAAAAGGTAGGATTCAATAAATATTTTTTCAGTGTTAGTTCAGCTCTCACCAGTTTCAATATTTGCATAAACAAAATTCCCACAGAAATAGTGTTTGTCTCAAAATAATTTTGACTACATTCTGGGTTTCAAACTGGTAACTGCTAGTGTTGTATAATTTCAGCACCACCTATAAACATAAATTAATTTTAGCAGCATCTCAGGGAGGAGGGTAGTTTACAACACTGCAAATTCTAAGTTACAATATTCACTGTAAGAATCTGAAGCTGGACCTCTGTACTATATGATTTTGACCTTTTATACTATATGATGTGTGAAAAGGACTGTCTGAAATTACTGTTTCTAAGACCCAGGCACCCGAACTTGATGACCCAAGTGTTGTGTAATCCTAACAGAGGCTGGAAATTCAAGGATCTATGTTTTATTTGAATTCACCTTCACTTCTGAGATCCTGATTATACTATAATGATTTAAATCTGTTGTTCACATTGGCATAAACTACTGTAAATTTTGAGTTTTTGTTATAAATTAGATTGAGTCAAGAGCTGAGTCAGGAGCTGCTATCTATTTAAGAAGAAATATCGGATAGTATTTGAGGGAAAAGCATGTTTTACGATAATCCTGTTGCACAGATGACTGGCTTCAGGAAACAGAAGGTAAATGCTTTACTGACATAAAAGTTTAGATTTTTTGAGATGCAAAGCAGTAAGGAAGTTTAAGAAGAATGAGAGCAGTTCTACCTACCAAATTCTAACTGTACCCAACTGCAAACATTCTGACATGCACTATTCAATGACTAATTTCAAATTACATGCCATGCTTACATTATCAAAGCATAAATCTGTATCTGATATTAGCAGTCTTCTGGTGTAGGCCAATGTGTAAGGAACACCGTTAAGTCCCATTTATTTAGGAAGTTTTAGTAATCCAAATTGTTAGTAATGCCTGGAGGCCCCAATCATAACATAATACACATAGTCATTTAATTCCTATTATATTACATTAGTTACAAAGCTGGGCTGGAATGATAAGAAAATCACATGGTGGATAACTAATGAATAACACTGCTTTTATAGAGGAGTTGTGCATGCAATCATTTTATACCTTAGTAAGAAAGAAACATATCATAATGGCTTCTCTGGTCCTTACTTCATCAACTTTTTATCCAATAGTATTAAAATGGCTGTTTAAGTAGTAACATTTATTTGTTAAATGTATTGATAATGTTCAACAACTGTTCTCTCAACCCATTCTCTTCCCTTTCATGCCAATGTTATTCACAGACAAAGTAAGATGAAATACTTCTGCACTCAAAACTCTGTGGAAGAAAATACAAGTGCTTCATGCTATACAGGAAATGATACCTTTCTATATATTTTAACTTATGAACAGATCCTATTAACTAATTGTTTCACTATTATGTTAATTTTATTAAACAGAGGCTGTCAATGCCATCTTGGAGATGGAGTATTTTAGTGGAAAAATCATGGATACTCAAAAAGATAAAAATGTTTTACAATCTCCCTTTACATGTTTCATGAACTAGCTTCTCCATGTATTTCTCTGATTCAAATATCCATCAAGAGTGTGAAAGTGATTTAATTGCTATTACCTGAGTGAAAAAACACTGGTAGTTAAATTCTGTTTGGAGTCATAGCTACTCCTGAGGAAGTAAATTCAGATCCTGGGTCTCCAATAGTGGTAAGTCTGATGGGAGAGGGCTTTAGGACATCACCTTTCCCAGGGTGTGTGGGAATGTTTTGAATTTCCTCAGCAGGGACTACCAACATTGTTTTTCTAAAGCCCAGATGCAGTTAAAAGTTGTCCTTATTCCTCGTTCCTTTAAAATGGCTTGTCAAAAGACACCGTAAATTCTATCTGTCCATTGCTGTTTTGCTTTTTTTTTTTAGTGCAGGTTCTAGTCTGAAAATTTTCAATAAGATTCATAAACCTAACGAACAAAGCAGATCACAATGCTTCAAGATTGCTCTAGCTTCTGGGGGAGCTAGAGAATAGACAAAAGAGCTAAAACAGGAATTGATTTCCTTGCACCCTAAGGATCAATGCTTATGCACTGGAGTGCCAATAGACTTGTCAAATATTGGGAGGTAGAGGAAGAAGAGTGGATTTGCATGTTACTAAACATTGTTATATGGCTGTGTTCTGCAAAATAAAAATACTACTTGTAAGGCTGAAAAAAGCCTATATGGACCATGAAGCTATACATTCCAACAGTGATTTTTAGCTAGCATGATCAAATTCCAAATCATACATTTCTGTAAATGGTCACAATTCTGATGGGAATTTTTTAAGAGAAAAGCAAGAAGTTGTATTTTTATTCATCAATTGATTTAGCTCACATAAACAATACTGAATTGAAAGTACTTGAT
Organism: Anseranas semipalmata; assembly: GCA_013399115.1. Lineage (NCBI taxonomy): Eukaryota > Metazoa > Chordata > Aves > Anseriformes > Anseranatidae > Anseranas > Anseranas semipalmata. The sequence goes on along the minus strand of VXAA01001786.1, from coordinate 207,886 downwards.
GATATAGCATCCCATAATGGCTGCTCAGTTTGAGAGATTCACTGACTATCCTCCTAACAAATTCCTCCAAGCACGTGTTGGAAAAATGATTATTTGTGCAGATTCTACTTCAAGCAGTTTATAGGTGTAAAAGAGATGCCCAGGAGCGGCCTTGCATAAGCTACCCAAATGACTCTGCCATTGTTGTTTTAGCAGTGTTCTAGAGTTGTCAATGTAGGAACGGAGTGCTTCATTCTGCATGCTCATCCAATCCTTGATGCTTTTTTGAGACTGTTGAAACTCAAATTTAGCGTGAAGTTTTGCCATCTCAAGAAAAGCAGAAATGAATTATGTATTTTTTTTTTTTTTTTGGCCAAGAAAGGTAAGATGCAACTCACTGCACACCTTTTTTATTATACCAAACTTTTTTGGTTTGGGAGAAACTGTTGGATATTTTTAAAGAGTTGTTTAAGTTTTAAACTCTGAGTGCATTGAACATTAGCAGTTTTACTGAAAGCCATTTTTTTATATAGCAAAAAGTAAACCAAGGCATATAATGTTTACATAAAATTATAGAGTAAAAGAAATATACGTTAAATGCATTGTTCTGCCAACTCTCCCCCTCACTCCCCACCCCAGCTGTACTGCGACAGGTTTCAAGTATTTCTTAAAGCAAAGCAGTTCCTTGGCCCCAGAGCCAAGAAAGCATTTTTCTTCACTTCTATTAATAATATATACCGTCTGAAAAACATTCCACCTGCTGTGCAATGAGCATGGAGCTGGCAACAAATGCTGTATGACTCTATTTCACACACTACCTTTTTTTTAAACTCAATTGAATTTAAAGGTTAGTTTATGAATTAAAATTCAAATTGCACTGAAAGCATAAAGAGATCCAATTGCCCTTTGTTATTATATATTATATACCCTTTACTATATATTATAATTTTTTATAATAATGATTTTTTTGAAAGTAACCTTTCCAACTAAAGAGAGGAGGTGTTACATTTTGGTTTAATACAATACAATGGGATCTTGGTGATCTATATTAGCATTAAGGAAAAAAAAAAAGCAGCAGTAATTCTCCATGAACAGTGATATTCTGCATATTGTTAAGTCATCATTTTGGTACAGTTTTGTGGTGAGATAATTAAAGGAGAAGCTCTTACAGCTACCTCAGATTTTACTGGCTCAAAACCACCTTTTCTTTCTCTTCCCAAGTTCTCCTGTCTGGCTACTGCTTCCTCTTACCTTTTCTCAATTCATATTTTGTGCAGCTAGGGGTAAAAGTGAACAGATGTTTACTATGCACAGAGAAATGCCAGCAAGTTGAAAAAAAAAATACCCGAGCCTTCAATATTTTCAGTAAACTAATCTATTTTCTAAGAGAGGTAGGAGTACTATATACTACTCTTTTGCTAATTTCCCAGTTCCTTGATAAGTATCAGCCTGTATGGACCTGCCCTTTTGTCAATTTTAACCAAAACCAATGACTGCTAGCATATTATATCTCCAAATTTGCTTTCTAGCATCAATGAGCCTTAAAGTGAGCTTTTTATTTTTCAGCAGAATGATTTTGACTGAACACTAAGAATTCTGATGCCATTTTATAGGATACCTGTTTCAGTAGTCTTATAATTTCATTCTCCACTAAATGCCAATATCTGAAAGGAGAAGTGGCATGCCTAGGAAAACCAACAAATAAAGAAAAGAGGGCATAATGAATGGAGTCATGACAGCAGAATTTTCCATGTTTTTATTTTTTAGTTTATGGTATTCAACTGAAGTCAACTTATCTGCTAAAAGCAAATGCTTGGCATAAAGAAACTTGTTGAATATAATTTCTTTCATCAAAAATTTTAGTAGAGCATTTTCAGCTATATTTAGTAAGCACTATGAAGTATGTCTACATTAACCTTATCCTACCTTGCCAACAAAGGTTGATGATGAAAGCACTTTCTCTTTGTGTATTTCTTTCATTCATCTTCTATCATGATATTTCCTTTCTACAACACAAGCTGGTTTAGCAATGGGCAAAGGACAGAGTAGGACAGGGATTTAGAAATCTACCTGTTTATATGCTCTGTGATTTTTCTCTGCCTTATTCCCCACTTTGGCTTTAAAGCACCCACAAGACTGTCAGAAGAGTTTTTCTGCGTAGGTACTATGAAACAAAACAAACTTCCTTTACATCTATTGGCCAGGTTTCATCCAACGCAGATAGCACTTGGTATTTAACACTTGGACTTCAACATATTCTTAAGGTTGAACAAAGAACCAAGGCTCTGTAGGCTCTGAAGAGATTGTGAATATATTTAGGAAAATCCAGCATTACATGGGCAACCTGATTTTTATAGCTTTGACAGTATAAAAATAATTGACAAATAATGATGCAAAACAATAAAAGGAAAATCAAGAAAAATTTCAAAGAACTGCCTTGAAGATTGCAGTGAAAGATTTTCATTTAAAATTTCCATGAACTTGGTTAATTAACTGACCATTATCATTGTTTTAAGTTGTTTTTTTGTTTGTTTTTTGTTTTTAATTTTATGTAATCATACAACCATATAATCTCTGTGGTTTAATAATTGCCATGAGTCAGTGCTCTTTTTTGTTATTTCTAATAATAATAATAATTTTTCTGACTGGAAAAAACTTTGCAGCAACTCTTTGAAGGCCAACTGCTTTTCCTGATCCAACTCTTATCTCATTGTGATATAATGGAAATATAAAATATTTGCTGTCAATAATTACATTGGAGTGGCAGTATCCAGTTCATGCAAATGATCTTGTTTAAAGTCAAAGCATTATTTTGAAAAGATGTTAATTAGATTTCTACTTAAATATAGGATAGGTAGCATTTGGGGGATTTGATATTTTCTTTTACTATAAGGCTATCAGGAAAGGGATTCGACAGAACAAAAAGAGCTAGTTTCACTGAAGAATTAGAAGCAGCTGTTCCCATTCCTGGCATTCAGAAAATAAAATGGAGTGTGTGCATTGCTCTCTAAAACACTGGGTTTTGATCGGGTGCTCTTTATCATGCGTTTGTCACCAAACAATAAGTATACATTCATGCTAATAATGACTTTTCTATATACTTCAGAAAAAGATGGGTTTGTCTGATGCCCATTTTGCCACTTGTAGTATGCCAGATACATCTTACATATATCAGATTTTATGTAAAGTCTACAAAATTTCTCTGAATTCTTTTTTCTTAGCTGTATGTAAAGATAAGCTAAAGTAATTTCATTCTATTTTTTTTCAATGAAAGAATAAAAATTCCATAGTTTATTATACCATTATCACAGTACTGCTTTTAGAGGGAACTGACGATCCTCTTCAAGCTGACAGTTTGAACTGTCAGGAGAATTTCAAGTTTTCCAATTTCTTAGTCTTCATTAGTCTGTGTTATGAGAGTGATTTATCATGGATTTTAATTTGCCTAATATAGATTTATTTTCCCATTACAAATTCATGTGATAGCACCTGTAATAACAGCAGAAATTGACACTTTATTAATTCATGCCTATGATGAAGACCTGAGACAGAAAAAAAAAAAGTATACAACAAATACTAATCAATTTTCTTGACACTAAAGACTTTAACATAAGCTGGAAATTGCCCAGCAGTTATCTTTGTCACAGTGACATTAGTAAAGGGAATGAAACACAACAGAATTATTGTTTTGACAATAGAATACTTATTATTTGGTGGTCAGCCTTGGCAATGCAGCAAGCTGAACTTGAAACATTGCGTGTATTTGGTGTTTTCTGGAGAATACATGCACATGTTCCAACTACTCTTTTCTGGATAGTCATCAGAGACTTATGAGTACTTTACCAGACAAACTTTTAAAGCTTTGAATTTTTTTGCTTTCCCTTGTAAAGTCAGTATAGAATATGATGGCATATGAAAGATCCAAAATATCTGTATTGCTACTGCTTCCAGGAATGTTCCTATGTGTATTGAATCTAAATTTTAGAGATAGAATGATAAACACCCTTAACATTTGTTTTTAATGAAATTTCATAAAAATATTGCCTCCTAAGTGCAGAAGAAATCCAGAATTTTGCAATGAAACAAGCATTAGCAGCTACACTCCTATCCCTAGGAACTGGAAATAGAGCATGAGTGAGAGACTCAAGGGTAGTTTCAGACCCACTGAAAAAGTATCCTGATGCCAATATCAGCACAGCATTTGGGGTTCTGTTTACAGATTTCTTCATCTTTTTCTTCTCAGGCTTTGGAAGACCAGGTGTGGGACCTGCTGCATGAAGCAGACAAGGCTGCAGAGGAGAACAAAGAGAAAAGTCAGGTGTATGATGCCATGGCAGAGACACTGGGGGATGCATGGGATGCCCTCATCATTATGTTAGAGAAGCGACAGGCACTTCTGGAACTTACTTCAGTGTTCTTTGAAAATGCTCTGGAGGTTTGTATTTAAATCAAATGACTCTTAATTAGAAACCTCCCACATATTACAAGAATTCTTTCCATTGTATTTTTACTCTGTTATACATATTATATAGGTTTATTGCATGCCTAAAGTTTGAAGTAATTAAGAACATAATAATCTCTTGATGCATCCTTCCTTTTCTTCCTACTGGGTAGTTCAGGATTAAATGGAACAAAAATCATGTAGACTTTAAGAAATATGTTAGTCATGATGTCTCCAAGATTTGTACTTGACAGAAAAGTGACAGTGAGAAATGGAACTGGACCAAAACCTAAACCGCATAATTCAGTGGCTGTGGACATCCTCCAGAGTTTGTTTCATTCATTTTGATTCAAATTATTTGGCATTGAAAGAGCTGAATTCTCAGGTGTCTTCACTAATGATTACTAATGATTGGCCACCGAAGGTTTTATGCTGTAATATACATACAGTGATTGTAATTATGCTTGCAAACTAAACATTAGTCTAACTTGCCAGTTCTTTACTCAAGACTTCCATGTGCAGACATACACAAAAGGATATTTGTGTGAGTCCACAGACAGATTTCAGAATGTTGTCCTTTCCTGTTTATCCATTTTTCTGTATTTCTTATCGTAACTCATCAATACACAAGGGAGCTAAAGCACCATTACTTTGTGTAGCTCCCTGCCTTCAATTCTCCCCATATCTCTGGAACTTATAGTTTAATAATTGTTTAATAATTCTCCTTGATAAACTTCCTTCTACAGTGGCTAAGGGCTATGTATAAATTACAGAAGCAACCATTCTAATGCTAACTATCCCAAGAGCTCCAAAGGCAGATCTGTAAGATCAACAATCTACTAATTGTTGTGTCCTGGCCATGTGTGTTATACGAAGAAATGAGTACAAAGTTGGTATAAATATCACTATGATAAATTCTGTACCACCAAAAGTTGACGTAATGCAGACTAAATCCTTCAAGGGCTAGTTGAATTGTCCAAGCAATAGGCTTATATCATTCAAGCATAATGCAGCAGCGGGAGCATAGCACAGATCATATCCATTATGTACAGATGGAAAGAAGAAATGCAACATTGATTTAAATAGGAATCACTGAAACATCTTTTGGAAAGGCTTTTCTTTAAATTACAACCTGTGATTATGGAAATCTTTGTTTTATTGTGATAGAACACAAACATTATCTCAAGAATACTCTTTAATTAAAATCAAATAGCAAATCCCAAATATTGATACCTAATGGATTTCTTTTATAGCATACAGATCAAGAGGGAAGAAAATCTGGAAAAATAGAAAAGGGAGAAAAAGCAGAGGGCTTTTAATCTTCCTTAATTTCATAATGGGTTTCAACATCTTTTATTACACTGAAATCCAAGTATGAACTCTATTGGTTTCTTCATTCTTGAAATGAAGCAATAGAATTGATAAAGGCTGGCTAAGATGCAGAATATGTCTAGACTCTGTCTGAGATACTTGTACTAGAAATTGTGCCTGCAAAGGTGCAAGTCAAATAAAGAATTCCAATCCTATTTTTAACAATCTTAATAGATTACCAAATCTGCTCCAGATCTCCCTGAAACACAGCATGTTTCAATATTTAAAATATTGAACCCATGGCAAAATGACCTGTAAAGGAGTAACCTAACTTCAGTCTTCATTACAGAGATGCTGCTTCCCAGCTATAGTCAATTAATAAGTTTACCATAATATTAGTTAGATTAAATTTGCTACTTATTACTACCTTCAAAAAATTGCTTTGAAGATTGTATCTGTCTGATGTTTCCCTGAAATTTTTCTTCCCTCGATATATTAACATGGGAAATAATTTCTGGAAAGGAGACCTAAATTAAAGGCTTAATTCACATTAAATGGGATTTTACTGAAGGCTTTAAAATTATCAGATATTTCCATAAGACTATATTTTCAGTGGGTTTGAAGGCTATGTAGAAAAGATGATTGGCATCAACTGAAACTGTAGTTTCAGAGTATGACAACTGAATTTTGGGTCCTCTCAATTAATGAGAACCTCAAAAGAAGAGGCACAGAAAACCTGTATCTACCAGTCACTAAGAATACCTTTTTCCAAGAACTTAAAAATTTTAATGAATTTGCCCTCTATTACAGAAATTAGGATTGAGTTCTGTAAAAGGCAATTGTACAGAGTTTCCTCCCACTCTTTGTTTTCCTAATGCAGTTTGCTGTTAAAATTGACCAAGTTGAAGATTTCTTGAAAAATGCTCAAGAATTTGACAATATTGACTCTTTGAGAGAACTCCTCCTGCAACAAGAGCATCATACAAAAGGTACAAACAGTATTCTGCTCCTGGTGGTGTGTGATTGTGTGTTGACTCCTTGAAGGATAATTTTCCTCTTCCCCTGCATATATATATATTTTTTTTTTTTGGTAGAGGTCTTAGAACAAATATGATTTTCTTTTTAATATCACGTTGAAATAATTTAACTCTGTAGCAGGCCTTCTGAAAGATATGAAACTCCTGGTTTTAAGCTAGCTCTCTAATGGATCCATCTTTGTCGCTGCAGAGCAGCTAGTGACAGGCTTGTATTATGATTTCAAGGCAGTCCAGGTGAGGTGAGCTGCTAAGAAACCAAGCTGACTTTTACTGCCGATTGTCAAACATGTTCTAAAACCTTTCTTGTGTTCCATTGGAAAATTCATCAAAGTCATCATAACTATTAATGAGTTAGCATTTTCCCATGGAAAACTTCCAACCTCTAGTAATAATGCCTTGGAAAGTCACACAGTTTCCTGAGAGTGGCTGAGGGAGAAGTCTGCTCTCCTGTGCCTAGGAATGATATTTGAAGCAGATGTGGTGAAGTGAGGGTGGGGATATAGGTGGCAACTAAACAGCTTCAGAATCTGTTTGCTTATACTGGTTCTCTGCATTGTGCTTCTGCCTTTGAGGAGCAGTGTTGTTTCTTCTGTTCCAAGAGGGTCTACAACCAGAACTGTAACACTGTAGAAAAAAGGTGCTCTGTCCCCTTCCACCACAACTTTCCTGCAGATATGTTTGCCTAGACAAATTCTTCCATGTGACTTCTTTTTGTTCAGTCAACCTTTCATGTGAAGCTCTTCTACTACATTGTGGTACTCTTAATTCAGAAAGGAAAAAACAAACAAACAAGCAAAAAAACTCAAAACCAATCTCACTGTGTGGCTACTTCAGATATCTTTGTGATTCCATATAATTTTGTATTTTTTATAAGACACAGGACTCCTTTTTTGTGATTTTAAATTTTATAAAAAAATTTTGCTATACGATTACTAATAAATGGTGGAATATCAATTACACTTTATTATTCAGTAGCAGAGTAATGGCTTAAATATATTTTTATATTGTATTAAAATATAGCTACTTTGAACACCAGGTATTCTTCTCAACAGACTGACTGAAGAATTGAACTCAGGTAACTCTAGTATGGGTTCTGGAGCTTCCAATTCAATCTTCATGGGAGAAAAGTGCTAACTGTATAGCAATTAAAACCTCAAGTAAATTTTACCTGGCAATAACTTATTGCTGAAAAGAGGATCCATAACTGAGAATTGGATGAAATTGTTTGCCAGAGAAAAGACAGTTTTGAGTGGGATACGCCTTTCTTCAGATGGAGGAAAAGTGATTGCAATTGATTTCTACTTTCATCTATCTTAACCACAAAAAATTTGGAAAACTGATGATCGTGAGTTACTTGATAAAAAATAGCATTTGTATTGATTTTGCAAGGATACTATCTATCTAGTCCAAAATAAGTTGGCTGAAAATGTGACCTTTACAAAGCATTGGCCCTACCAGTATGTGATGAATAATGTGATGAATATCACGTGTTGTTTTTTTTTTTCACATAAAAAATCATGTGTTGAAACAAATGCACTTCCCATCAGAATAAAGAAGGTGGAAATATATAAATTATCCTTATTTATCCACTTTTAGAAGTATTCCATTCTCAAGGGACTGAAATGGAAAATTTTGGATTATCTGATGCTTCCTGAAAGGCAAGAAGTAAAACTGGCAAAACTGTTGCAGTAAGCTCCTGGAAACTAAATTCTCTTGTTAGACCTTGGTGGCTGGAGAGGTAGAGACATTCCACTTCTGCAAAAGAAGAACTTTTTCTTCAAGTTCTGTGAGGGTTATAAAGCTCTTTGCTTCCATTACTAGTGAAAAACTACAGAGGCTACTGACCCACACAGAAAGCAGGGTAGGAAATTCCATTTCAGCTTAGCTGAGGAATGGGAAACCATCAAAAAGAACTCAGCTTTGAGAAAACAATGTCATTTCTGGGTTTTGTCTCAATGGCTGTCAGTACACTATTATAGGTACATAAATGTATATATGTGTCTACAGCTTTATACATTTGTATGTTTATACAACAGCTGTCCAGACTGAAATAACTTAGGTTCTAAATACTGACTTTAGAAATAATATATCCTATTCATGCAATGCATGAAAATATATTATGTTTGTGCATGTTAATAGGTATGTCATTTTAAAAATATTTGAGTAACATTTGAAATATGCTACTAGACTCACAAATTACATTTTTCCCCCCCTCTGAAATTCTGTTCTTACAGAGCTCTTGGAAAAATCACTTACACTTTTAAACAAAAGCCAAGAGCTAACTGAATTTATAGAAGGATTCAAATGTGAGGGGCCAAATACAAATCCTGAGCTGATTCAGGGAGCCCACAGCAGCTGCTTGAAAATTGACAATCTCCTTGAACTGCTACAAGACAGGAGGCGGCAACTGGACAGATTTCTTAAACATCAGCACCAAGGACTGGAGCAGGTTCTGCAAATTTGTTTGTGGCATCAACAAGAGAACCAGGTAAGACATAGTAAGGCAAGCCACAGTTAAAAAAAAAAAAAAAAAAAAAGTCAAGGAACTGCTTCACAGACTATTACAGAAAGGGAGCTTAAGTATATTTATTAGGGCAATATCCCTGTGCCATTTCTGTTTGAGATCCTAACTTTTGAATATTTGACTTTATAAATATAACATCCTCATAATTTATTTTAATATAACTTTAATGCCTTCAAAAGCAATATTTCCATCATGTAAGTTCCTTCTGTATTATTTCTGTAATATATTGTAAGTTATCAAAATTGATGGTTCAAACCAAACAAGATTCCCTTCTAATCAGATTCCCAGCACAAGCCTCTAACTAAATGAGCTGTAACAGTAACTGATAATAGCAATTACAACTGCAGAAGACTGTTTCTGGAGTAGTCAGTTAAAGAGAAGATATAGCATAGTTAGCCAGTTGGTGTGACTGAAAGCAGAGTATTTATTGTGTTCTTGGAGTCCAATCAAAAATCTTGATTCTTTAGGTTTCTGTATTGATTACAAGTTTTCCATGCCTGCAATCTCTTTCTCTTCTTTCTCCCAGCTTAGCTCCCATCTCTTATTAAATCTGTCAAATACATCTTGCTTTTGTACCTTCCTTTCAGAGCATAGGTACATCTGAATCTCACTTTCTTTTTTGAGATACAACTGAATTTTCAGTATCAATCTAACTCAGTAGGCTAGAGCTATGTTGTATTTCATCTAGGAAAAAAAAAATCCTTTGCATTAAAAAGTATTAGATGTGACTACAATTACCTGATCATCCCAGTGTTATCCAATAGTATCCAAATATAGAGGAACATTCAAATGGAAACATTTCTGAAGTAGCTTGCTGTTGAAGAGTAAGGGATAAATATGTGTAGTTTTTTTGGACTCAAGCACACTTTCCAAAAACAGTTCGCATTGCCTGAGATGGTAAATGCCACATGATTTCACAAAATTTACCAAAGATTTCTACCTGTCCTCATCATGTAAGGGATAAATACTTGGGAGTCACCACACAGCAGGTAGATAACCAGATAGATATTTCGGAGCAACCAGATTGACCCTAATTTAAGCATGGTTGAAAATACTGTGCAGTGAGTTCTGTGTGTGTATGTTTCTTTTTCCTCTCAGGTAGGTGCTCATATCACAAAGAGTGAAAATAGAAACTGTTATCTACTGGCAAGTTTTCTGATTATCTGGAGAGAGGGGCCTGTATTTAACTACCTGTTAGCTCATAGCTGTATCCAGTTTGAGGCAGGTATACATAAGGAGGGACAAATTCAAATAGTTTTTAGTGTCATGCTTATTGGAATATTCTTGTTTAGCCTTTGCATTAGAGTCAAGCCTGGTATAATGCCTGCATCATGGGCCAGTAATATATTCATATTTAAATAGAAACATTGGAAAATTAACTTTTGGAGACTTTATGTAAAATTTCTCCCTCTAGTCTTGAAGACATTATGCATATATTTCTGAGTGCTGTAAGAAATTCAATTCTCAAAGCCTCTCAGTGGATCTGAAATCTGATATTTTAGTCTCTGTACATGGACTGAACTCCTATTGGTGTAAAATGGTGCTGCGTATGTAAGAACATCATATTGAACTCCCATTGACATTAAAGGGAGTTCAGAGGATACAGAGAAAGCGGAGTACTAGAGATGAGCTCTGCTGTGTGGGATATGAGTGGATTTTTGCTCCTCTGTTTTGCTACGCATAATTACTTCTGCATAATGGAGAAGTCTGCATTAAAAAAAAAAAAGCTGTCAAGTTTACTACATATTAGCTGATTCTGAAGAACTAAAAATGCAGCACCTTACTTCGATCTCTAATTAGAATGTGATGATCTTATAAGATGATTATAACATGTTTCCTTATCAGTATTTTCAATATGTGTAACTGTACTTATTTTACCCTTAAAAAAGGATGTCTAACCTTCCTTTTTGGAAGTGTCAGCATCCTATTTTCTCATAATCTCTTTCATTAATGAAAATCAGAGGCAGATTGGGCTATTTTGTGCATAATTAACAATCTTTGGAAGAAGATTTATGAATGTAACTTTTCTCAATCAACCCAATCATGCATATATGAGACAATTAAAATTATTCCTGGTCCTTGGTAGCATCAAGGGCAGAGATAAGAGCTGAGTAAAATTCAGACGACAGGTGAGTACACCCACATTGCCTATCCAGACAGATATGTATGGTAGCTCAGTGAATTAAAGGCTGTCATCACATTTTACCCAAGTAAATGCAGGGTGTTCTTCCCTGTAATCTTTGCATAGTAAATTAACAGGTTTATGATCTTGCCTACAGCATTTCTATATGTCAGGAAATAGAAAGGTTCTGTTGTTTCTTTACTTGAAACTGAATTTATGTTATGAAAAACAGAGGTTTTCATTCTAACATCTGGTAATTAGGATCTGGAAATCCAAATGTGCAAGTGCACATACATGAGGAGAAATTCACAGCAGTAGCTAATGCACCAACACTGCTGGAGAGAATTATCTAGACATGGCCTACACCTGCTGGTGGTGTGCTCTTTGCTGAATTTTTCTGATAGCTGCACCCAGCATAGTGCTGCTTCGATAGCTAGAATGAAAATACTGAATTTAGCTTGGATGGTTTGGAGACAAATCTGAACATTTTCATTTAATGCATAAAAATATTTGAATCATTAAAATGTTGTATGAACTTCCTCTGTGAACTTTTGACTTCACAATTGATTCCAGCACATTCTGCAAAAGCCCCCCATTATTCATTTATTTATTTCCAGGGTCTGTTATAGCACTTCTCAAACATGGTGTAATAAGCTCTGGGATACTGCAGTAGTGATCCCTGCCCATCACCCCACATTACATTTTATTACTCCTCTTCTTTGTAAGTCTGTACTTGATAATTTTAAATTTAAGTGCTGCATTTTTCTTTAAAAATGTGTCTGTGGTCCCTTCCTGCCCTAACTTGTAATTTATGAAATTAAACAAGGAGGCTTCACTGGCAATATTGTGAAGATGAATGCATGGAGGATTAGGGAAGGGTTTAGGTAGCATGGTTATGAAGAGAGGGACTTAAATGTCCCCAAGATGAACCACGACAGATCTGTATTGTATTGCATCGTTGTATTGATGATGCCTTCACATCCTGATGAGAAAAATATTATTTGAAACTTAAGATAGTAACTAAAGCATCAGCCACTCAAATGCACTGATGATAAAAGCACTATGAAAACACAAATTCATGGCTAGGGAAAATCATGTGTTGGCAGAGAAACCCACGCAATTGGCAGTGGAAGAAAGAAAAACTGACTAGTATTTAACAAAAGTCAGTTTATTGTGAATGCAGTGGAGAAATTAATTGAGAATAGCGTATCCACATGAAAATACAATGCCTGCAGTTCAGCATTAGTATGTCAAAATGTATATTGCAGGCTGCTCAAGTTCAAACAGCCTGAGTTAAGGTCAGACTTAATTTATGGTGTGTATGTGTGGTTTAATACATACTGGAAGAAAGGGAGTGTCGAAGTTTTTCCTGATGTGAATAACTTTTAGAAAGAAATGGGTGTTATTTTCGATTCAGTGCTATATTTGCTGCTTCTCTCTGGTCTCACATTAGTGTCAGATTGTACAAGAGGTTCACCACAGCCCAGTAAAACATATGCGTGTATAAGCTTTGAATGAGCATCTGGAAGAATTCCCCTCCTTAAAATAGCCCAGGCTTCACAAGTGTCTTGGGTGCAGGCATCCAGGCCTGGCAGCGGGCAGCTGCAGGGCGGCCTCTGTGAGGAGAGGCCGGGGCTGCACTGTGCCAGACACAGCCGGTTCCAGTCAGCTCCAACGGCCTAAAGCGGGACTTCCCTGAGCCCCTCAGCGAAACTGGTGGCACCTCAGTGGAAACACAGTAGAGAAAGGGAAAAGGGCCGCACCAACAGAGTGAGAAGTGAGGGGAGGGTGGAAAAAAGCGTGAGGAACAGCCCTGTGAACAACAAGGTCAAAGAAGAATGAGGGGGAGGAAGAGGAAGAGGCCCCCCAGGTGTCTGAGCAGGACACCCACAGCCCATGGAGAGAAGCATGCTGGGAGCAGATACCCATGCAAAAGCCTGTGGAGAGGACTGGGGTGGAGCAAGCTGAGTAATCCTGACAGAACTGTAGCCACAGAGAGCCCATGCTGGAGCAGGGTGCCCTGACAGGAACCGCAGCTCTTGGAGGTCCCATGCTGGAGTAGGGTAAAAGTGTGAGGTGGAAGGAGCAGCAGAGAAGAGCTGTTGTGTACTGACCATAACTCCCTGTCCCTCCTGCGCTGCTTGGTGAGAGGAGGGAGGTAGAAGAATTGGGATTGAAGGAATGAAGTTGAGCTTGGAGAAAAGGCTGGCAGGGGGAAGAAGGGGAAGAAGATGTTTTTGTTTTTGTCTTTGTTTCTCACCATGCAAAGGTACACTTGGCAACAAATTAAATTACTTTTCCCCAAGTTGAGTCTGTTTTGCCTATGATAGTAACTGGTAAGTGATGTCCCTTTATTTTGCCCCACAAGTTCTTTCATCTTATCTTCTCATCCCGTTCAGCAAAAATGTGCTTTCAGAAAAAATATTTCCATCACTAAGTACATATCTGGAGGATGTGCTCAAAAAATTGAAGCCTTAGCAGTAAAATAAATTGTTTACCTTCCTAGCTCTGTTGAACACCTGAGATAATTTGCTCAATTTTGTATTTTAGATGTGTTGGAAACATTTTCAGTTTTAAAGGTTCTTTCATTCTTAGAATCATTTGAATTTATTAAAAATAGCTTCTACATGAGCAGATAGAAAAAATCTGGAGTGTGCTTTTAAAATCCGTAGTATGTGCAGTACAAAGTAACTCTTAGTATGCTATGCATGATTTAAGTATGGTGGTGTTTTTCCAGACTTTGAGAAGATTGAAAGAAGTTTCCTTAATACTAATAACTCATTCTGGCTAATATTTTAAAATGCAAGGCTTCACTCAGGAATTCTTGCCATGTGGTGTTTACAAAGAAAGTGAGAGGTACCTAACGTGAATCAAGTAGAAATAAATGCAAGTCATTCTGTGCAGTTTACAAGATAGTTTAACTACTGCAAATGTTTGCTGCATACATTTGCTGAAGTAAATCTAAGTTTTGTATCCTTGTAAAAGGTTTCAGATTTATTGTCTTCTACTGTACACATTTTTTTTTTAAGTTAATGTGATTCAAGGGAAAAAATGGTAATACCTTTTATTGTGTTAGAAAATACGCATTTATTCTATGTGTTACCGTACCTTGATTTTTTTTTACTGTGTTAATTTGAAATTTGGTCATGCTTTATGAATACGGTTTTGTTTCTGTTTTATTACATATATTCCAATACGTGTTTTTTGATCATGATCATTTCTTCCTGTATTTATTAACATTAAAATAATACAAATGCAAACATTTGAATAAAGGCATGAACATTGGGAATGAAAAATGAAAAGAATGAAAATTAGGGCTTCCTTTGTAGATGAAACTGTCTTGTACATATTCTAAAGAATGGACAGACACTTCTCAAATCTTTCCTTGACTAAGAATCCTTTTTATATTATTTATTAGGTAACATCTTGGTACAAGAAAAACATCAGAGATTATGTTCAGAAGCAAAACCTAGGCTCATCTTTATTGGAAAATGAAGAGTTACTTCAAGAGCATAAAGAAATGGAAGTCAAAGTGAAAGTAAGAAATATAAGTGATCACTGAAGTAACTTTAAAAATGAATAGCAAAATATGAACTCAGGAATGTAATATATGAGTAGATACTCAGTATGTGTGTGTACATATGGTATATATGTCTATATGTCTGAATTAGAATTTTTTTCATTTTACTTTTTTTTTTTAACACAAACCTCTATGTTTTACCATGTTTTTCATATTTAAAATTTTAAAAGCTATTTATAAGGCAAAAAAAGAGTAATCCTTTATGTTGTTTAGTTTGTTTTTCAATTTAGTGGTAATTTTCCAGACTGGTAGTTTAGTTTTTGCGATGTTGTTTAATACATAAAGAAAAGCAATTTAATAAAATATTTATCAAAATTTTAATTTTGATAGAGGATAAAAAGCTGGCCACGACTACAGTAACTTGTTGTTACTGAATGGCACGTGTGGTTGGAATAGGAGTTTCTCCATTTATTTCTTGGGTATAAAAGTAACTGAAGTTTTATTTTCATTATGAATATCAGTTTTCCTAGAGAATAAATCTGTTACCATGACTCTCAAAAGCAAGATGGTATTTAAGAAAATGTTGATATCAAAACAGGTTTTTTTTTTTATGATGTAAATTGCATACAGTTTAGAACATTTCTTTAGGTGCTCAACTGGGCTATCATCAGGAGAGTGCTGTTGCTGGGTCAGGATAATTCATCACCTTATTTTCAAACAATTGTATTTGGATAACACAGATGACCACATAGCCTGTTGTCATCCAAAGACCATTCCTATAGAAACAAATGCAGCAATTCAGAAAACACATTTTCTTCATTTAGAGAAGTTTGTATATGAAAAGGTAAATTCTGCTGCAACGCATGCACAGACCTTTGGCAAAAGCAAAGCAAGAGAGAAGGAAAAAAGGCAACATGCAAAAACAAAACTACATAACTACGGTACCATTCAATGTTTGGAAAATCTTGGAGCAGCAGTTAAGTCCATCTTTTCAAATAAGAAGGCAAGGAACTGCATTAGTGCTTCAAAATTCCTCTTCTACAATTTTATTGAGTAATTTTATTACCTCTGATTCTTTAATGTTTTATCAAGATAAAAGCAGACAGCAATTTTTGCTTTATATATATTGAAAGCAATCTGTTAAGCAATAGGAAAAATACAATATCAGATTTTTCTGGTAACACAAAAACTACAGTTGGAATTGCCTTCCCTTCAAAAATCCCTTTAGTGTCTTACTTATATTCTAATTAAAAAGTAAATTGTTAATATTCTACATTAATTTCAGAGTGAATGTAGTTTCCAGAAGTCTTCAGAAGTTTATTAGTTCAAACAGCTAACTCTTTTATTAGTTCATGTGAGCAAATATGAATACAGTTGTGAAGAACATTTCAGTTTATGTTCAGGCATAACTCTTATGGGGACCTCACACAGTAATTGTCAAATTAATTAATTACATGCTTTCTGTGACTTGGTGATTGCTTAGAGCATAACCGATGTTTTTAAAATATTTTATTTGCTGCAATAATAAAGGTAGATTTTGGTTAGTGTCTTTCCCATACTGTCTGAATGGCCACGACAATTTCTAAAAACATTCTATCAGAAATAATAAGGACATAGATAAAATAATCAACTTACTTTAGAATTTCTATATTAGATCCTACAGTGCTGTAAATACACCTTTTCAAGTAACATTTCATATGTATACTGTAGCTTTGAGAGTGTGGTGAAAAGTTGCTGTCATACAGACAAGTGCAAGTGCGTAGGGAGTAAGATAATGGAAAGGTCTGGTATGTGAAGTTTCAAACAGAAAATACACTTATTTACTTGCATGTATTGTTGCATTAAGATGATTGGGGCACGTGATTTGCTTAAATTGCTCAAAGGCAAAACTAAAGAGGATTTACAGGGGTTAGCCCCTTATTTGTGTGACTGGGCTGACAGAAGATACAAGAATGGTTTATTACATTCTCAAGTTGATATCTTGTCTTGAACATCCCATTGTTGACAGGTGAAACCATTGAACATTAGCACTATCTTGTACAGTAATCAAGACCAAACCCAATGATTCATAAATGGAGGAAAAACAAACAAAAAAATCCCACCACCCTCCCAAACATTAAGTGGACCCCCTACACACACAAATAAGATTTTAGAATAGAGGAGAGACAGATTGAAGGGAGAGTGATTCTAGTTCTTTCTGAGTTCGTGTTTAGGAAATCATGTTTCGATGGGACTATGCTGGCACTGTTGAACCACTTTCTGTCACAGTTCTGTGAATTGTTTGGCATGGTAGGAAAGAACTGCTAGCAGCACTTCGTGGCCAATAACTTCAGAGATGAAGAAAAGTAGTACTCTGCTTTTTGTGTTTTGTCTAGTTTCTGCCACTTTTCAGGACTGAACAGTGCTGGAATCAGTCCCCCTTTTAATAAGGATTATTTGGAGAGTGCTTCTTCCCTGTATTATAGATCTGCATGCATAGTGAATCTGTCATAGCCGTCCTAGGTAATATCATGCTCTACTGAGGTTTCAGGATAGTTCTTAATGACAAAACTCAGTATTACCATCACTGATATTAACTGCTGTGTTTGTTGACATTTCATCCATCAGTTTTAACCCTCTTGAAAAATACCTGATCAATCAATCAAAACAAAACAAACAAACAAACAAAAAAACTAGAAAGAGCTCATTTTCCTTGCCAGATGGAATAGTGAAAGCAAATGTTTAAAAGGCTTACTACTGTGAGGGAAAAATAAGAATAATGATACGAGCTAAGGAGACGCATTGAGTATAGGCACATACTGTGCATTGCTTCTTTAATAGGTCAGAGGAATTCACATGCATTTCTTGTCAAATAAAAAAGTGAAGGTAATAGTAGGCTTTGTGTTCCTTCCAGGGGAAATGACTAAGAAGTATTTTAGTGCTGACTAACAGACTGTTACAAATTTAACATGTTGAATGCTGAAGGACAGAAAGAACAAAGATTCTTGTGCTGAGTTTGTATGTCCTAGTTGATGTGAAGTATAGGCTTTTTATGTGTAGAAACCTTTCCTTATAAATAGAAAGCTGGAAATGGTAGAAATTCTCTAGCTATTTTGTAGAAAATTCAGCTGTTTTTAAGTAGTGATCTAACAGCTTTGAGAGATCAAAATACCCTTAAAGAGTGTGCAAGGCTGTAATATTCATGGATTTTTTTAACTATAAATTAGTGCAATAATTTTTTTAATCAGTTTGTGTGAAAGGTTACGAAAGAGGCTTGGCTGAGTGTAAAAGAGGCAGAGTTCAACCTCTGTTTCAAGATCATCTGAAAATTGCTATTGGGTAACATCTACCCAACAGATTTGTGAATGTTTTTATAGTGAAATCCTTTTGCAGGAAATCATTTAGCCACAAGTTGAGTCATTTTCTTATAATTAGCCCTGCCTGCTGTAATGATAATTTACACATTGCAATGCACTGAAACAATTCAGAACTTTTTTCTGTTTTTATTTATCTGCTTCAAAGCTAACTCTAGAAAATTTCCCTTTCTGTTGCATTAAAATATGCCTTTTTCGTTCTTGCATAAAATGTTACTTTTAATTATGATATGAATAGGATATAATAACAAAATGAGGATGTACTTTCCTGGCCTTTTTTCAGTTAATTATTATTAGTCCCCGTTAAAAGCTCCCAACTGTCGTGGTGTTTTCTAATTCTCATTAACATCTATATGTTTAAATGTGAATAAAGTTTCAATTAGAATATGACTACAGAATGAATACATTTGGTACCAGTCATTCCAGTCACGTGTACTGGAAGATGATGATATTGTGCTGCTGATACAATTGCCTGCCAGGAGACCAATTTAACATGATTTGCTCATAACTCTCATAACTAGGTCAATTAAAGTTGTATGTATGAAGAGACATCTGGTACTGTCTATTTCCAACATAGATGCTTAAGGTAAAGAGGAATAAATATAGCGCAGCAGACTGTAATTAACCTCAAAAGCCTCGTTCTTGCTCAATATTACTTAGGGCAGAGAGACAAAGATAGAATTTTATGAAAGAAGAGCTGTGTATTAAAGAATACAGTGAGTGGTTTCACTTGATTAAAAGTACAGACTGAAGATTATTGCAGCCAGAATTCATAAGTGGTTATTATTTTTTGTTTCAAATTAAATTTAAGAAAAAAAAAATCGAGTTTGCTACAGCTGTTTGTCAATAATAGACAAAATGAAAATATTAAAAAAAAAAAATTGTTTTCATTGCAACCCAGGTTAATCTCTCTTTATTTCACTAGGGAACTGAAAGTGTCCAGTTCAGGTCCTTCAGGAATATTTATATAGGGTTTGTTTGAGTGTTTTATTGGAAAAATGTGCAATTTCATTGCAGAATAATCCAAAACAGCAGTATTTTCTATCATATACAAGAAAATATAATGGGCAGTGTTTGGCCTTCAGAGGCTTGTTTTTGGAAGAGATGAACTTTAAAATATCTCTGAGAAGGCTCTTCATAAGCGTTCCTGTAAAAAGATGGAAGGGTCAGAGTGAGGGAGACAGGTTTGCATGTCTGTATATGTAGAGTGCAGGTGTATTGAAGCTTCCCCAGAAGTCAGTTCTGCATGGAATTCTGGGATTCTGACAGATCTTTGTTTTTCAAAATGAAAAAAAAGCTGAATGTGTAGAAATACCCTGTGGAACTCATTTTCTTACCAAACCGCTTTGGTTGATACTCTTCAACATTTTCTTTTACGCCAGCTTCTGATTTTTTTGTCCTCATTTTCCTTTTCCTATTCATAGTTTTTTCAATATAGAGTATGTTGCATGGCACAGAAATAGGATACTGATCAATAAGTCTGTAATCTGAGGCACATCTACTACTTCAGAGGTGTTAGCAGTCCTTTTATGTTTATTAGCATGTCTTTTTTTTTGTTTTTACTCCTCAAAGACCTTACTTCATACCTAAATAACCTTTAATATCCTTTCAAGTTGGTTTTAATTTAATGAAAATCTGCTTTTTAAAGGCTTAAGGTCTCATCATATAAATGTGCATCTTTTTTTCCTTAACTTTGCTAAAATATTTGTGTTATAACCTACAGCAGTGAGTACCACAGGCAAATTGATTGAGTAATGCTAGATCTTTTTTCCCTCAGTTCAAGCTAATCTAGAATGCAGTAAAGAAGTTAGTCCTTTCTGTTGTAATTACCATGTACTATTTAAGCTTAATTATATTGGGCAATGTATATGTTGGGATTTAAAGGGTGTCTCTCACTTGTTAATTGTTGGTCCAGATCTCTAGTCCAGTATGCATCTGATGGAGAAGCCTATGTACAATAAATTGCTGATCTTCTTGAGCAAGTGTTTTTACCGTACTACTTGTTGTCATAATGATGAACGGTCTCAGAGCGGAATGCACTGAAGTACACAGACCAAAATAGGTCTACTCTCATTGTATTTCAAAGAAGGATAAAGTAGCACTGTGAGGGAATTTGAATTGCTGCTGCTTGTCAAAATCTGTGAATAATCAGGTTCTTTACTTTGGGAAAATTTTCAAAACAGCATCTTTCACTACCAATTATTTCACTAAAAAGAAACAGCAAATGTGAGGCCAACATTCTTTAAGCATGCTGAAAATAGAAGGAAAAAGCCTACCCTATAGTCTTGTTGTGCCGTGTGCACACTTCAGAGCATTTCCATAGAAAAATTTCTCTCATACTTTTAAATATTTTTCTGTCTGATTTACCAGACATTTGATATTAAATCTGCGGAAGGAAATGCTAAATGAATTTTAAAAAGTTCTCTTATTTCAAAATACATATAATTCATTACCAGAAAATGTGGAGGAAAGATGCTACCTAAGGCATGGGAAATTGCAGGATAATAGCAGATGCTCCTTTTGTTTTGAATAGCATGATAAGATACCAATTTTAAGTGCTGACAAACACAGCAGGGACAAAGTACATTATGCAACAGTTGGTATTTTATCATTTTGTCTATAAAAATGCAGCAAAAACAAATGACTAAAAATCAAAGCAGTAGTTGTAAGACAGGAAAAGATGAAATTACTCTTAAAGTAAAACTCTTTTCTATTTGAGCTACCTGGTCGGTTACATTATAACCTAAAGAAGATAATGGCACTGAATACTGTAATAGCATCTATCATAGGTTAAAAAAAAAAAAAAAAAGTTTTGTGCATGAAGGTTTAATCCCTAAATTTTATGTATAATTTGGGTCAGAACACTAGAAGCACAAGTC
The DNA here is from genome assembly GCA_013399115.1 of Anseranas semipalmata. Classification (NCBI taxonomy): domain Eukaryota; kingdom Metazoa; phylum Chordata; class Aves; order Anseriformes; family Anseranatidae; genus Anseranas; species Anseranas semipalmata. Next base: position 186,720 of record VXAA01001786.1, on the reverse strand, counting down.
GATTCACTATGAATAGGTGAAAAAAGAAATAGGAGTCAATGTAGACAAACATGCTTCCAACTGGTGCAGTGTATACAAAGTAAAGGCAAACTTGTACTGATTCAACTGAATCCATTTTAAAGCACCTCAGTTTTAAAGTCAGTTAAGTGCCAGTAATGTTTTTGACTCTGTGGCTTGAATTCCAAAATATGATCTTCCTTCCTGTCCCTTTCTACCTCTTCTGTCTGTTATTGCTACTAGGAAGGTTCAAGATAAGGTAAGGCATAGACATGCTTTGAATGGACTTGTATTTCTGTCCATCAGGAGATCAGGGAAAATGTACAACTGAGAGTTTCAGGGATGGTACCACACTTCACTGTAAGGGACAGTCATCTGATTTAATTGATTACCAGAGAGCTCTCAGCAAAAAATTGTCTTACTGGAAGCAGCTATTCTCCAGGCAATATTTTAATTTGTTCTTGGATGAACAGTTGGGCTTAAGATGCTGTTTATCATAGAAGTTTCTGTTTTTTATGTTGTCAAGGCCATCTTTGACAGCAGGCACAGTAGTGACTCCTATGTCTGCCTGTGAAACTCTGTCAAAGAATGTAGGGTGCCACCAATGATAGTTGTTACTAAAACCATAATTTGATGAGAAATTAATCCTAGAAGAAATAGCTTCAAATGTTGATACATTTCAGGCCTGTAAATGCAATATATGTTTTCCAGTAGTTACATGATTATTGTGTAGGTATATTGCTTTCCTATGTGTAGTTGATTAAACTGGAATTTTTCCTATTAGGAATGGAACTCCACTGTGGAACAACTAGAGGCTGAAGCACTTAAGATCTTGCTTTCGGAGGACTACACTGAAAAAGAACATCTAAACCTTACAAATCAGAAAATATGTCTGTTGCGAGAAGAAGTATGCTGCCGTATGGAAGAAAGGAAAGCCCTGCTACAAGAGGCAAATGACTTTTTTAATACTGCTGGCAAGGTTGGTAAAAAGCCAAGCCTATAATAATGTGATCATACCATTAGCGTGCTCTTGTGGGCTGACAGATGTGGGATTATGCAAACAGAGTTTGGTAAACAATTTTGAATGGAGAATTACTAATCTGATTACCCTTTAATATGATCTCTTGCCTGAAATTTCTATGCAAAATGGCAGGTATATTTTTAAAAAACATTTTTAAAAAATGTATATTGAGAAGAGCACTAGGTTTCCCAAAAAGGTATTTGGGAAATATAGTTTGCCAAAAATTGGACTTTAACATCATTGGCTCTGCCATGATATCATCATGCTGTATGAAGAGACAGCAGCTGTTCTAAAATACCCAAACTGTTACAGGCTAGTTTGTATACCAGAATCGGTATATCTATACTTGCAGCGGTCTCCATGGGGGCTAATTAGTAATCAGACATGAGGAAAATCAAGGAAAATATACAGTTCCTCATACAGGGCACATCATACAGTACACAGTCTAGATGCGACGTAACAACAAAGTGGCCAGTTACAAAAGCACAAAACTCCCTTAATCACAGTGCTAATAACGAGTCAAGGCCCACATCTATACTGAGGTCAGCAAAATAATGTGTAGGTAGTAATTTCCATCACAGATGGGTTCATCTGCAGATGCAGTGATTCAGATTCCAGAATTAGATTCTTGCAGCTTTCATTGGAGAATGCTAAGAGGGGGACCTACCTATCTACTGAATTGCTTTGTTTGTGGCGGTTGTTTATATACAAGCAGCCTTAACTAGTATCCCTATTTATTTTTCATTTTTGTCATTTCCTCATCTCTTGTTATGAAAATGGGTATATTATTGTTGACAAAAAAAAAGGAATATTTTAAAGCTAAATTTTTTACTTCTCCAAACGTCAAGACCAGTAATAATTACTTGTATGAAAATTATTTTCATAAATTTAGTCATTTATTTTTGTTAAATCGTACCTGTAATCCTTTTTTCTCCCTATAATATAAGCTGATTATCATACTTGGATACTTTAATACAGCTTTAAGAATTCTGTTCATCATTTCTCTTAGTTTTTTTCGTTGACTCTTATGTAAACATGATAAGAATATTCTTGTAGAATTATTCTTCAAATCCCTATCCCTAAGCAAAAATATCAGATTTTTTTCTTCAGTCGTCTTCTGAAGTTGTTTTAGGATAATAATTATGTCGTCTTATGTGGGTTAGATTACTTCTGATATTTTTTACTAGCTCAGCTATTCTTTTAAAAATGCTGCGATATTACAGGGTAATACTTATTTGCAGCTAAAAATATATAATTAATTTTTAAATTAGTTTGATTAGTTTGATTCAAGGGAGAGCCCTTTTCATAGGTCTCCAGTAAAAAAAAAAAAAAAAAAGTTGCAAAACTTATTGTTCAAGTAAAGAAAAAAAAACTGAAGTTAAACAAACAAAAAAAAAACCTGTATGGGACAATACAATCAAGGAAACATAGGTAGAAAGGAATAAAATACTAAAATAACCGACATAGTAGAAATGACTTGACATTCAGCCACATTCAGCTAAGTAGAATTAAAATGGTGAAAGTGTGCTCTCATGTGAAAACAAGTGAGTCCTCAGGACTCCATTGTCTATTTGCTGTAAAATGCTCCCGGTTAAAATCTAAAATACTTACAGACAGGTACACATGTTATTAGAAGTATATGCACCTGTAGCTCTTCTGAGCCTTTCTCTTTTGAGAGACTAGATTGAATTTGGAATTAGTCTTTCAAAAAATAAAATGATCCCCTGAACAATTGTTCTTGGTATAAGCAAAATGGTCATAATCTGGTTTGTAGTGGATGTGTGCTCATATTAAAAAATAAAAATAAAAAAAAAATAAAAAGAAGAATCCTTTGTGGATGCTATTTTGGCACTAGCTTGTGCTGTCTTCTAGAAACTCATCAGAGAGGCGAAAATAAAGTTGATTAAGATTTTTCCCCACTCAACTACTACTTGAAAAATCTTGAAAACTTCGGTTTCCCCTCAAACTGTTAGAATACCAATGTTGTGCTAGCATTTAAAATGTTGGGGAGGATAGGAGGATGACGCAGCATGTTTGCCAAATATATGATAAAAGTATTTTCTGGTATTATACTCTAGTATTAATATGCAACAATTTATTAAGGGAAATTTGAGTTAGAGCAGAAGGGTTGAGCAAAGAACCCTCGATCAGATGGGAGAGCTGTCTTTTTAAAAATGGGTTCTCAATTTTGTTGCCTTGATTTGGGGTGTAAAGCTTTTGAAACATGAGGTGTTTAGTGCTGGTTTAGTGCTGCACCAAGTGCATGTTACTCTGAAGTTAAAGAAAACAAGGACTTATAACCTTTTTGGAGATCCTAAGCACTTAGAATTTACTATCTGAATATATCCTGTTGTCCAATTGAGTTTTTAAGTCCTAGATAGCCTTGAAAATCTGGTGCTACTTTTGAAAATTTTCCACTGAAAAGAAGGACTGCAAGATTACAGACAGACTGAAAATGTGAAATCTTTGTTTCCATTTGACAATAAACCTGTTCTTCATGGTCATACATCAAGTAGTATTAGTAATGCAAATGTTTTTCAGTTAGAAAACTAGTTTGAAAAGTTTCTATTTTAAGGTGGCCAAAGACCAAATGGTCTTTTGTAATTTTAAAGCACGTTGTTTGTAGATCATTTACAGAAGCTTTATAAGCAGATCATTTCTGGGGGTGGATCCAACAACAAACTTGATACATCTACTATGTGTGCTGAAAAATCAACCTTAAATATTTGCCTGCACTAATTTTTGTTTTGAGCACCAGGTGGGGCTCTAATCATGTGTCATCTAACCTGTGATATGTTCCTTGGTATTTTTTTTAACAACATGTAAACAATACTTAGTGTTGAAATCATTTATAGACCCTTGAAGTGACAGAGATCTTTTGCTTCAATAAGTCTGATCTTTCTTGATCTCATTTATAATGAGGAAACTGAGAAGGTTAGGTGGAAACTGTGCAAAAACTGTTGCTGGTGGTGAATCCCTTTCTAGTTTGGACAATGAGCTACATGAATATTAGGTGTATTGCTTTGAGAGCAAAGGTAGCATCTTTTCAGAATACAGGGCTGTGCTTTGTGGAAGTACCTGATGAAGACAGCACTAGCTCTTGTGTGCCTGCTCAGCGTGCCATTACACCTGTTATGTGTAAGAGTGAATAAAACAGGACCTGCACATTCTGTGGTGCACTGAAACTGAATTACTATAGTTCAGAAAAGAGACATTTTCGATCGTTCTGAGGGCGTATCTGAACCTCTGGACTCTCCACATGTAAAGGGCAAATGAGCAAAGCAGAGTATTAGTTGTTATGAACTAATTTGAAGAAAACTCCTTTTAGATGTTGTACCTCTTCTTGTCATTTTCTTTTTGATAAATTCAGGAAAATAAAAACACACATGCTAATTTTCAGGTTGTTTAAAAGCGTAATACTTGCATTGTGGTTGTGTTCTTAATTTCTGGTGTACATTTGGCCATTTCTGTTTTACTGAAATTACTGTTTACTAACTTTAATAATGGAGTATTTAAATGTTGTCTTTATTCTTAAAAGCAAGAGTTGTCTTAGAATACGTATGTCATTTTCTTCTGTTATTTGAGAAACTTCTTTCATTAAAGGAAAACAGAGCAGGTATAACAAAACAAACATGCATGTCTGCAAAATCAAACATCGTTTTTAATAAAAATATATTTAATTATGATTTACTAGTTGGATATAGATTTGATATATTTAAAAAGAAAAACTTTGAAGCTTTTTATGACTGTGCTTCAACAAACCTTAGAGTGCTAACGCTATCAGCTATATTATTATTGTTATTTTGGTTCTGCTTCGATTGGCCTGACTATAGCTGAAAATGGAATAATTTTAAATTCAAAGTAATCATGATTTTGTATGCCCATACTTGCATTAACTTTTGTTGAATTATACCTGTTTTCTTCTGTGACCTGCAAAGTCAGTCTCAGACCCTAAATTAAAATGTTGCTGTTCTGAATAGGGAAACTGAAGAAATGGGAAATATTAATTGCACATTGATCATCTGTTTATGTAAAAGAATGCACGCATGCATTTTAAATAGAAATATTGATCACAGATTATTTTTTCCAGGCACTTGATGCTCTTGAAGGTATTGAGAATTATCTTAAAATCTTTAATTCAGAAGGCTTAAGTTTGCCTATCTTGGCAATGAATTATGAGGAATTAAAGGAAGATATTAAAGGCTGCACTGCAAGTACCTTGCAAAAGGGACAAAACTTAGTTAATAAAGCAGATTCTCACAGGTATTCTCTCAATTTTTCATATTTTCTGTGTTTCTCCATGTCTTCCTGTTGCTTTACAACTCCACTAGTTAAAATCAGACTGTATTTACTGTTAGTGTAGATAACTAAGTAGGTGTGGTTCTAAATAACCATTTCAGCCATACTTATCTTTCATATCTCACTGCTGGTATTTATGCAAACCAATCTCTTTAACAAAAATATTTAGGAGTACTACATGCTACTTGTAAGAGTGGTGTCAAGTAGTGGAATTGATATGCTGGTTCAAAATGGTGGTTTAGTTAACACTTTGAAAAAAAACATATGTCAATGAAAATTAAAATGTCAACAGCTGTGAGCACTTCCTTTGACCATATGTGATCCTTTTAGACCTTTTGAAACTCATTGTTATAGTAGTTATAAAGGGATTTGATGCAAGACAAAAATATAGGTGTTAAGCGAAATGTAGAAAATATGGCAGTTTCTCCTCTTAGTAGTCTTAATTCGTGAATGAAATCACTTATTTTCTTCCAAAGCTTTTGTTAATTACCACACTGATGTACTCCATAGTTACGGTTTTCACCATAAATGTAAAGCATAACTTAGCTTAAAATCAGTCCTAGTGGCTTAATATCTCCTACTTCTCAGGTCTTAGTAGGAGGCAGGTGCAATAAGAATGAGGATCATTAGACAAATGAGTTCTGCTTCAAAGAACAGATGATCATAGCTGATGGTTATTTAGTGGTCGGCTTAAGTCTACCTTCTCATTGAATGCTTATGTCCTTTAATTGTTCCTGAACCTTGGCTACCTTTACTTCAACATGGCAACGCAAAGTCTAAATAAGATTTTAATTTCATCTCATGACCTTGCAAAAAAATTTATCTAGGACATCTTCGCCTCTCACCCTAGAAGTGATTGGCTTAAACCCACCAAAATGACCAAACAGAAAATTCAAATAGTTTGTTGTAGGAACACGTGCCACTGGCTTTATAGTTATTGTTGCTGTATGGAGAAGGATCTTCCTCAGTGAATCTTTCAGTTTGTTTTTTAAACAAGTCATAATTCCAGAGCATGTGCTGCTATTCTCTAGGACTTGATGTTCTGGTAGACACTACCTCAAAAGAAACAGGTGTTGCATTTCAAATTATGTCTGAAAGTATTTATTAAGGTTAGGAATGCTAAAGACCTTGATAGAATGAATCCCTAAAATAATAAGTCATTAATTTTATTTCTTCTTTACTAAGAATTTTCTTAAAAATTTTAATCAGTCCAAATCAGCAGTGGGTTAGTAAGATATCAGTATATGTCAAGAAGAAGGGGATGAATTTGTTAAAATAACCCCATTTCATTAATTCCTGGTGAAATTCAGTAAAAACAGGTAATGCCACAGGCAGATCTCCTGTGTGCCAAAGTGCTACTTGAGACGTTTTATAAATAAATAAGGAAGGTAAAATTTCTGCCTAGAAGTTGCTGAAGCAACAATTATGTAGTGAAGATGAAACTTAAAATAATGTCAATAGCTAATCTCACTAGAAATGTATTTTGCTGCTTCAAAAGAACAATAGAAAAAGATCCCAGACTCTCAAATATTTTCATGTCTGCTTGCATCATAGAAATAAGTCCTGTTCTAAGAAAGCAAACACAATATTTTGAATTTTCAATTTTTCCTTTCTGTCTTCAGACCTCATAGCCCAAATATAATGAGTTTGCTATATATTTCAATGAGTAGTGCTAGTATTTTTGTGCAGTTGGAACACTTTACATGCCTAGGTATGGACTTGAGGATTACAATCATGGAATAATTTATATTGGCAAGGAACTCTGGAGATCATTGAGTGCAATTACTTGTTCAAAACTTTCAGCTTAGATCAGGTTGCTCAGGGCCAAGATTTGAACATCTCCAAGGATGGAGATTCCACAGCCTCTTGGGCAACCTGTTGTAGTGTTTAAGCACTCTCCTTATGAAACATGTTTTCCTTATATCTAGCCAAAATTTCCCTTGCAGCAACTTGTGAGCATTGCCTCTTGTCCTTTTGCTGTACACCTCTGAAAAGACTCTGATCCCACCTTTTGTATAACCCCACTTCCTCGTAGATAATGGCAGACAGTAGTTAGATCACCTCTTCACGTTCTCATCTCTACTCTGCAGAGTTCTGTCAGCTTCCCATTGTGCATCACGTGCTCCAGCTTCCAGCCATCTTAGTGGCCTCTGCTAAAGTCAGCTCAATTCTGTGGCAGTTTGTCTATGTCTTGTACTGTGGGGACCCAAACTGGACAAACTGGCCTCCAGATACAGTTTCACAAGCCCTTAATGGAGGGGACTGACCTGCTGGCTAGGCTGTCCCTGATGCTAGTCTTCAGTGCCACAGAGATGATCCCCTGTGTCCTTGTTATGTATAAACTAATGTGCTATCCTTAAATACTGGCCAGTATCTAGCCCAGTGATTAACCCAGTGAGACAGCAAGATTTGTATGAACAGCTGAGGGACAAAGGAGGAAGATTTGGACAGGAAACAGGACTCCTATGAAGACTAAATCCTGATACTATTCTGTTCCCGTTATTGCACAGTTCATTGGTAGCCTTAAATGTCTTCACAAACTTCTGATTTCCTACATCCCTAGGACTGCAAATCCTGAGGAATATGAGCAGACACCATTTGAAGGTAGTGAAGTGGGTGGATCTGAAAATGTAGTTATTTTTTCAAAAAGCTGCTTTGCCATAGGACAGATGTTTATAGTAGTTTATTATTTAAAAATCTAATACTGCCACACATTGAAGGAGGACTGTGTTTAAAGCTAGTGACACTGACTTCAGTGGCATAGTTGTGAAGCCAAGTCACAGTATAAATGAAGAAATTTGATGTTATTTCTGTATTATTTTCAAATCTTCTTAAAGCATTTTACAGCCTTATGCTAAAAGATAGCCCAAGTAAGTTAAAATGCTGAAAATATTCATATTGAAAGAGGAACAGAAAAGGACAGAAGGCAGTTTTTATAGTCTCTAGAGTGTTTCAAATGAAAATATTGGTAAATCTGATTTTTGAGCTCTTTTTTTTTTTTTTTAATTAAAACCAGCTAGAAAATTTGGGGTGCAGCAAAAAAGTATATTTATTAGCTCTGTGAGCCCTATCTGTAGTCAGTAGAAAATTTCCTTTAGAGGACAAAGGAAGAAACCTTGAATAGGTATCTGTATAAAAGTTAGTTTATGATGACACTAAACTAATGAAAAACTTATTTTGAGCATTTGTCTTACAAAAATTCTCATGATGATTAAATTTCAGTAGTAAATCAATTGATACGTGGGTTTCTTTCTGTATCAAAACTTCAGACCTTAATTGTATGCAGTAACTTCTTTACGATTTGAAGGGGACTGCCTCAAGCATCAGATTATGAATTGCCTACCTGATATTAAATGTTATAAATTCCAAGGCAAGCAATTGTTTTGTCAACTGATGTCATCTTTTCTCCTGTTAAACATCATCCTGAAGGAAATGTTGACTTAGAATGTATGAGACATTCTTTGTTCACCTACTGTAATAATGCTGAAGTATTTGAAAGTCCAAATAAAACATTCTTTTTAAAGTAGAAATGACATGCTATGTATTTTTTCTCTTTTTAGGGCCATTCCACATGTGGTCTCAGTCTTTAGATAGTATAACTAAGGTCATTGGAACTATTTGTAAAATGAGGTATTTCTCGGTGGATTGGGATATACAGCATGTGAATCTAATTTATACACTGGCAAAAAAATGAACTTTTTTTTTTGTCATTAAAAGTCTGATTGCTGAGCAAAACTGAGAAATACTAACAGTTGCACTTTTCCATTTTAGCTCTTGGGTAACAGAAATTCAGAAAACCATAGAGTATGTTCAAAAAAAGGTGGATCAACTACTCAGGCAGTGTCCAGATTATAAAGAACTTACTTTGAAGAAACAACAATGGACTACCTCACTTGAAGATCATCTAAACATGGTACATCGTAACATGCCTTCTTGTTAATGTATTCACAAACAATGCATTGCATTTCCATAATTTAGCTATGTGAATATTAAACTTGACTCAAATTACTACAAATAGCACAAATTACTAATAATACTGGTTTGTTAGAGAGCACACAGTTTTAGTTAGAATGCTGAATGCAGTTACCAGAACTAGTGAACCTAAAACTGTTCTGAAAAATGTTTCCAGGAGAACATTTTACCAACCATCTTTAATAAAGCACGTATTTGCTTAGATAATAAGCTATTAAAATTTATTCTTTTGGAAGGAAGTGGGTAATTAGGACTGTGACCTGCATACAGGTTTCCTATACTGTTTCTGTCTTCTGTTTCATTGTGCCACAGATAAAAATAGAATTCTGGCAAAATTGAGGATTAATGTGCATGGTGACTGTGAACTGCAGCAAATTTTTCAGTTAGGCTGAAGGAGAGTGGATTCTCTTCACTAAAATAATTCCTTTAATTCATTAAGATATGCTTTAAGGAGGTCAGTTCCTTCTTTAAGCTGTTGAATGTTCTGTAGTACAGCAGACCTTTTTAATGATTTGTCAGAGATGAAATAGACACATGGCTCATGAGTAAGGTTCTGTATGTAAATTGAAAACAAACAAAACACCTATAATCTTTTAACAAGGTTCATTTGAAGGAAATCGCAGAGTGTAGACCAAAAAAAAGTACTCAAACTTGATGACTGAATAATTAACTGTAATCTGATATTTCATATTTGCATGATGTTTATAATGAACTATTCTGAATCAAATGAGAAGAAAATTTGCAATAAATTGGTCTCGTAGCACACATTCTCCATAGAAGAGGCCTCATGATATTAGAACACGATGAAAATATTGTTCAGTTTAGCTGAAAGTAGATTTGCTGATACCTGCTGTTGGTCTTGTAGCAATGATGCTACCAGCATATCATGGATCTTAAGCTAAAGTTTCAATAATGAAGGTAATTTTCACTCAAAAGGTAGACCCTAGTTTTGATATGGTTTCACTCTGCACAGTTTTTCCTAATAACTTTGTTCCCAGTCTTCCATTAGAGAACATTTTGGAGATTTAAGTCATAATACATGATCTTTCATTACAAGGAGCAGTGCTCATTGTTATATTCCTACTAAGCAAAACATTTCCAATCTTCTGCTAATGCAACATATCCTAAAGAATTTGGTGCTAAATTCAACTGCCCTGGGATTCATTTAATACATCTTACAGTGACAATGAAATGCAGTTGCATACATGTATCAGTGTGAAAATAGGTGTTTTGGCTTGGCAGAGAAGCTTTAAATGTAATTCCTGAAAAAATAATCTGTGTAGTCTTTTTGTAAAATGGAGCATAATACAAGTATTTATGCCAATGTTATCATACCTAGATTTTAATACAGCTGTGCCTTATTGAAATAACAAGTCTGGAGTAGTTAGGATAAAGAAAAGCAATACCAACAAAATGAGAGCAGACAGAAGTTTTTTCTTCAGTTTCTTACTGTACCCGTTAGATGTGAAACAGTAGAATTCTTATTCTTTGGTATTTTCATTTCTTAATTTCTCTGATTATACAAAGTACATAATTTAATCAGCAACAGACAAGCGTTACTTCACTTTTTTTTTCTACAAAGTGATTTATTATACTGTCTACTTGTGTAAATTAACTATATAAATAATACTTTCAAATAAAGGTATCGCAGTTGATTAAAACAATCACCCCGATGCTTGCAGTTGGTATGGAGATTGATTCTTGTTTGTCTGAGTCGGAAAGAATTTTGAACAAACACCTTGAACTGGCTAATCAAGTAAAGGTAAAAAAAAAAAAAAAAAAGGCAGATTTAATAATGTGAATCTTTAATATGGTAATAATGTTAATCTTAGAAGCAAATGCATACTGTATGTATATCTAAATAGGGTGAGAGTCTGAAAGTTTCTTATATGTTCTTGGAAAAAAAATAAGTTTATAGTTTTGTTTGAAAACACAAATAACATTGCGAGTCAGTCCTTCTTGCCCATGTTGTTTCTTCATCTCATGTTATTTGTTTCTGCCTCAAGACTCTAAGGTTGTTAGGATCCAAGCGTTACTACGTCAAGATCCTAGTGTCAACCCTTGAAAGAACAACCCTTCAAATGTGTATTCCTGCTCCCACCTGAGGCACCAAATTTAAATATTGTGTTATAGAGGCACAGAAAACTCTTCTTGAGGTTTGTTATGCCAAATAAATGGGATGAATAAGCAGTAAAATGGGTTCTTTCTGTAGAGTAGTAACCAAGCAGAGAAACTTTGAAGAGGGCTGTAAAGCTGCCATCTGACACATCCATTGGTCATGTTGGGAATGCAGATACTGCATGAAAGCACTGGAGCACTCAGCTCAGTAACACAGATGACACTATTTTCAAGTCTCATTTAGGGCCTTTCCAACTCCCCTAGCAGTACTGCAGTGCCTGGAAGTGGCTTAAAGCCACTTTAATTCCCTCCCTGGTCTTGATGCACCCACAGGTGCATTTGTTGTGGCGAAGATGAACAACGTTGCAGTATGTATTCTAGGAGTATCCTGTGTTTTAGGAGTTCTTAAAAACACTATTACCCCTATGGATTTTTTTGTTTCAGGCTACATTTCATGTAACCCAAGAGCTTGTTCTGTACAGTGTCAGTGGAAATAAAATTCACTTTAAGGAAATTCTGAAGAGCACATAGTAAGAATAGGAAAAAGTTCAGCAGATCAGCAACAGCCCATTTTTGTGGCACATGACTGTATAAAAATTCTTACTGTCTTCCCTGTCAAATTTTTATTTGGAGGTAAGGCTAGGGCGTTATCTCTGTTGCAATGTATAATCTGCCACAGTAACCTTTCACCTACCTATTCTTTCTATGGATTGTGATATGCTAGAGTTTGTGCTCTTGGCTGAGTGACAGACGTAAAAATGGTAAGTGGTTTGAGTTAAATATGTAAGATAAGTACATAGCCATAGCTACACAAAGTGATTCTTATTAGCAATTGAGAGGTGTGACACCATTGTCAAAGGATCTTACAAGACAGTGTCCTAGAACTCACAAGGTAATAATTATGTAAAATTTTATTTTAAACTATTTTGCATTTCTTTGGAGAAAAAAAATGACTTTTCAAGAAACAACTGAAATGATTTCTTGTTTCCCAATTTTCTCATGTTTGACTGAAACCCATTTACTTTGGGCTAAGTTGGATGTCATTCTTTCTTTACATTCTTCATGTGCAGTTGAGAACAAACTGTTCCTAGAAGTTCTCTTTTGGTGTACAATTTCAAGGTAACATTCAGTCAGGGAGAATGTGCATGTGCTTTATATATGGTAGGTATGATATTGCTTAACAGAAAAAGTAGTTGCAGCTAAGAGGAACTGTCCTTGAATGAAGTTGTGAGTTAAGATGAAGCTGAAAACTAGAATCCCAGCTGAATTGTGGAAAATATTAGTAACTCCCAGTGCATCTGTCCAGACAGCGTACTGTGACTTTCTTCTGGGCTTGAACAGTTGATGCAGTAACAGGTATTACCTCCTTTTTGATCCCCATCTGATTTCAGCAAGTTTGTCACATGCAAGAATATGTAGATTCACAGGCAGGGACAAATCTGGAGCTAGGAAGCAAATATTGATGCAACAATGAAGTCATGAGTGGAACTAAGATTAATAAACCAAAGTGCTACAGGGACAGACCTTGAAACAATTACAGCAGTAGACTTATGAAGACCCAGTCCTTCCAGAGTCATACTCTAGAGTGGACACTGAGTTCTTTTAGAAGAAATTGGGTATGAAACTGAAGCAGCTAAGGGTCATTTAGACTGAGGGAATCAGTTCAGAAAATTGGACTATACCATTTATTAAAGGTAATGTGTCAGTTCTGGCTGGCTGTGCTCCCATAATGCATTGTGAAGTGGTTTACTTGATCTTAATACTAGAGTTCCTATTCTTTTCCATTTAAAATGGCTATTTTGATAACTACATATATAGTTTTTAGTGTCAGAATGTTGCAGGAAATAAATGGTGTATTTCAGTATATAATGGACATTATGAGCTCTTCAGCTAAGTAATTGAATTATACAGAAGAAGGTGATACTAATAAAAATTAACATGTTATCGATATTCACAAGTGTGTCGTAGTCATACATTTTTTTCCTATGCTTGTACCCTGAAAGGAAGCTTCACATGAACTGGAAGCAGCTAAGGGAATCATCAAAGATATGGAAGAGTCTGAACCCGAGCAAGTGGCAGCTTTTTCTAGCAAAACTGACTTTCTAAATGAAGAATTGAAAAAAATTGAAAGAAATATTAGTTCAAAACTCGAAATTCTAACAACATATGTGGACTTTTTAAAGTCAGCAGTGGAGGTACAGATTTCCTACTTATTCTCTGACTAAGCGGTGAAAAAATCTTATAAGTGAAAACATGTGCTTTTATCTAGGTAAGAAAAATTCTGTAGCTGCTATGCCAAGGAATCACTGTGTCTTTGTAAGCTTCTTTCTGCTTTAAAGGAGAACTATTCCATCAGGGCAAACAGCCCAGATCATTGAACTTGCATCACCGTAATGATTAGCCTATGTACAGATTTTCTACTGATTTAAATCACCATCATAGGAAGTATTATAATTGTGTTTTTACTTTTTCTCTTGTGTGTATGCTCTCTCTTCGTCTCTCATTATACACATAATAATAATATTTATATGTATGTACTCTGGCTCAAATTCACTGATTTTCTTTCACATATTTTAAAAATATTTCTCATAAGATATTTGTACAGTATTTTGATATAGATATTTATCACAGTCTTGCACTTCCACTGAAGTGCTAATTTGTCTGAATGGATTTAAAAACGAAATATATACCATCTCTAGTCAAGATCGTAATCCATGCAATACTAACATAATTTTAACTATGCTAATGATGCTCAGGGCAATTATTTTTCACTTTGATGTAATGCTTGTTTGAACATTTTACAGCACTGTTGTTGTTCTTTTATATTTAGAAAGAAATCGAGGATGGAATGGAACCTATCAGATAAAATTAGCCATAGGATTTATTTGGTACCTTGAGTTTAAAAAGTCAAAAAATTGGATCACATCTACTTCTGATTATTTTTAATATCATTTACTTAATATTAAACAGATCTGTGAAAATAATTGCATTGTTATACTCCTATATAATATTCATGTAATGGTATGTGACAGAAATTGAACAAATTGCTGCTGCTTGCCATCTATTGGTTTACAGGTTATTTAAAATGTTGTTTATTGTTTAGTATTTGTATAGGTCTTAGGGAGGAAGATGGATTTTAAAACCTGTACAAGATGCAGTATAACCTGAATTTTATCTTCAATTTTATCACGTCTGTATACCTTCTGATTATAGCTACTGAATCTGTGATATTTTGTAATGTTTGTTTTATATCTTTCCTAGGTGAATGACCATATTCGAAATCTAAAGGAATTCTATCAAGCAGAACCACTACAAATGAGCAGGGAGGCTGAAAATAAAATTGCAATGGAGTCAGCTAATACTAAGTGGCAAAAGGCTATAAAGAAGATTTTTTTCACTGAAAATTTGGGTCGCAATTTCCTTAATTTAGTAAATAAGGTGAGATTTTTTCTTTCATGGAGTTATCACCTTTCTCAAGGAATAAACTCAAGTTATGACAGATCGGTGTATGGGTTCTGCTACCCTTCATCAAAGAACCTGCCTAAGGCAAAGTCTATTTGTTCTGTGTTTCAGTGCATGTGTAAGGATGGGAAGGAGTTGGGAAGAAGATTAAATGACTGTGATGTTTGTATGGAATCACAGTTAAAGCTGAGATTAATTCCTCATTCCCAATTCATGAGAAATTTCTCAGAATGAGAAATATAATATCCATACTTTCACAGAATGGAGTTGTAACAAACTTTGATTTGGAAATGTCAAAATGTTTACAAAATCAAAGTGAGGGAATGTTTTAACCTGAAAAGTTCATAAGGTAATCAAACATTTTATACCACTGTTTACACACAGCTATTTATAATATATGGAATGACTTTGGAGGTAGAACTTATCTCCCAAAGTTTTGAAGTGCAAATTTCTCTTGTTCTGCACAGAATTGTTAGCTGCATCATGGCATTCTTCACTGTTCTTTTGCATTTATGAAGTGCACTCTGCAGGCTTGGTACTTACAGAAAGGGCAAGGATGTGGAGATGGAGACCAGGAAGCCAAGTTGTAAGACTGAGTAAGCCAATCCTATGGAGTTTAGGCAACAAAGATTATAGAGTTAGTGATGCTATTTGTTTCACTGCTGAAAACCTGAAATTTCACTGAAATCAGAGCCTGCAAATTTGTTGTCATGGAAATGTGCCTGTTGGTGATATTAGCTGCACCAAACACGGACATAAGACTTTTGCGTAGAAATTCTGCAGCAAATGGTCAGGTTCATAGGTTGATTGTGCATCCTATCCTGATTGATGTGTAGGAAGGCTCATATAAAAAGAGTAAAAATAATAGGAACAATTCTGGAGGTTTTCATCAAGAAATTCTTCTGTGTGCCTTTTCCCTAGCAGGAGGGAATTGGCCTCTTGCTTTCTATGTAAATTAGTATAATCTGATAAACTGCACTGAGTATTTGATATTTGCCTGTGATGAGGTTTAGTCCTAATTCTGTGGCTGATGGATTGTGACTTCTCCAGTACTTGTCTTTAAAGGGAGTAATTCTGCTATGTATTTGTAAGATATGAAAGTGTTATTTGAGTGGTAATGGCATTATAATTAATATAAAAAGTTTCTTGATTGACAATGAGGTAGCCCTTAGTAAGTGACCCAGTACATGCACACAAATATAATGTGTGGACGTATCCATCTTGCTCATGTTGAAAAGCAGCATATATGTTAAGTGCAGGATTTGGTTTATTTTATTTCCACTAAGAGTCAGTCTTTACCAATGCAGTGTATGAAGTTCTAAGAAAATGGGTGCTTGAGCTGCTTCCTTACAGATAATCTTTCCTGGTGTCTTTACATTCTTTCTCGAGTTCAGCTGGATTGCCTAGGCATCCCTATCTAATTTTCCAGCACCTTTTCGTGGGCTGATTGATTGAGATTTGCATACAATCATTCGCTGAGCCATGCTTCCTAAAGTGATCTCAATTAATGTAGACAGCCTGGATACGCAGCTGTTATTTCTGTTTTCATTGGAGAGATTAGGGAGCAATTACAATGAGGTGAGAAGGGGGAGATGGTGATGATGACATACAGGAGCATGCAAGATGAGCTGGAAAAACCTATTCAAGGAAGGTATTCAGGCAGTTAGTGTGGGCTGAAGTGTGTGCTGTCACAGCTGGATACAGCCAGGCATAGATAAGCTAGTCAGTGTAAAGGCAAGCTAAATATGTCTCAGTATGAAGTCACTTAAAATCTAAATGTGTCTTCAGATATATCTCTCTAAAGACCTGGAAGTGTGTTGCCACCATATTTTGTGCTACTCTCTTCTCATGATATTCTTAGGTTGTAGTTTTTAAGTATCTGGAAGGATACAACTAGTAATTCACAAACACAACTTTTCTTAGAAGTTCTGAAATGGGAAAAGCAGAAACAGCATTACCAGGTTTTCTACAGTGTTTTTGATATGAGCTGTGCTAAAAAGAGGAAAACCCACCAAATATTCAAATACTGAACACGTTATCCCTTCCATGCTTCAGTGCTGCTTTGGTTATCAGCACAGAGTGGTCTGTTCTTCATCTCCTTCACTTTCCAGCTGCTATTCCCCATTAGGCCATTTTGGGGTAGTTCTGTCTATTCAGAAATTATTACAAATTTTGTATGAGCGTTCAAACAATTATCAGATGGCAATAATTCAGTCATTACTGACATTACATTCTGGATTTTAAACATTAACAGTAGTCATGGTCTCAGTATATAAATTCTGTTCAGCTATGCCTATTTCTAAGAGAATAGTGTATTTAAAGACACCTACAGTATAAGAAATTTTCGAAGAAGATACGCTATAATAGTTGTTTTTTGTTAAGCTTTGTTGAGACTTTAATATTATGAGTTTTTTATTGTATTTTTTATAAAAATACAAATGTGGGAAAATGTGTGTGTTTATTTGCCAGGTAAATGAGAGCTTAATATTAAATGTAGAAAAAACCGTACAAGTAACAGAAGATACCATTATTAATCTAAGTAAAGGAAAGAAAGAGCTGACCGATCTTTGGGCAAGCTGGAATTTTAAAATTAATCAAGTAAAACCCATCAAGCAACAGTGCTGGATGTTTAAAGAACAACTAAGTAAGGTAAGTAAAATAGATAAGAAAGCAACTGTGACAATCATGTCTAGATTGTTACTGGTTTGTTTGTGACTCTCAACTATTATAGATATCATTTAAGAAAGAGATATCATCGGTAAAATAATTCTCCATAGTCTATTCTACCATTCAGATAGTCATCAAGAAACATGAAATCTTTTTTTGCCCTTATTCAAACACATACAAGTCCTCATTTCAAATTTTCAGTTTCAATCTGGTCTATATACTATAGCAGCAGTGCTTTTTTTTTTTCTTTTACCTCCATCTTGTTGTGACTTAAGTTACTAAACTGTTCCTGAACAGTTGCTAAACTCAAATCCAGCAGTGTTTGTAAGAACAGAGGATTGAACCTCCTTGGCAGAGGGACAGCGTGAAGTGTTCCTTAAAAGCAATGCTGGCTATGATAGTAGCAGAACTGGAGGCTTATGGGCATTGTTTATGGCCAGTGTGACTTATCACTAAACAACCACATCTGTTTTCACAGAGAATGCACTGTGTGTATGGGTCCTCCCATCTCAGTGTATGAATTGTTTTTGCGCACTGTGGTAAAGATCTTGTCATATTTGTCAAAGTCAGAGGGTTTGAGACAAAGGTTTATAGTTGGAAAAAAAAATTAGGCTACATGAAAAATATAATAATCAACTTCAGAATCCACCTCTCTTTCTCTCTGTTTTTCTACTAGAATCTATTATAATGACATTTACTGCCAGCATTTATGTGTGTGGTTTGGGGAAGGTTCTTGTTAAAAATTTAGATTTGGGTTTAACTATTTTTGTATTTACTACAGAAATACTGAAATATCTGATTACTTTTTAGACTACCCGTGGGCTGGAGATTCTTCAGGAGGCTCTCAGGTTTGCATCAACAGTTGACCTTGGAAGTGACCTTTGTATTGCCTTGGAACTACAAAAGCTTAACCAAATGAAACCACAGTTTCAGGTGAGAAACTGAGCTAGCGAAGTGCACTTTTTGGTACAGTATAGAATCACATTCACATTGCTTTCAGACAGAGTGCCTGGGGTTGCAGTATTTTACACTTTATATTTTCTGGAAGGGAGGTTTTGTCTGTGTTGACAAGGTAAGGGAGAAGACGTTTTACCTTCAGCATCCACAGAATGTCTTGTGGAATGTTAGCTGTATATTGAAGTGACGCACAAGTGTTGAGGTGGGGAGAGTACAAGGAGATCATCAGTTTCATGCTTTGGAGTTGGAGCTGGTCAGAGGCTGAAGTATGTCATACTGAGTTTCCTGTGTCCTCTGAATACTATTACTGAGTTTTAGCGAGTCTGACAGTCTCTTGTTCCCCTAAGCATCAGAGCTTGACTCTTTTCTTTCGACTAAAGGCTGTTTTGGGGTGATAGTTGACATTCACACCTAGCAAAAAGTAAAGAATATGGGGAGTGTTTTAAAGAGGCATTTATTTTTCCCTAAGGTAATTTACCATTCATAGGTTGTTATATTTCATCAAATATAAGGGAAATCGTGCAAAGATATTTGTGTAATTTCTACTCCTTTTTTGCTAGCAACTGACTGCTGAGCTTGAGTACGTGATAAAAGTATTAGAATCACCGAGTCAGAAAGGATTACCTGTTAAAGAGAATTCTGAGAGAATAAGTGAGCTTATCCATCTACATCAAATGGTAAAGAACACAATGACAAAATATGATGAGATTTGCAACAAAACAGTTAAATTCCATCATGTTAAAAAAGAAGTGAGTATAATCTTTTAAAATACACCTTCCTTTTGCAGCTAGTCTCTTTTTTTGTCTTGGTGCCTGTCATATTTCCTTTTTCCCCTAAATAAACATTACCCTGCCTGGTGATCAGAATAAAATTTTGGATCTAAAAATGCATGAAATTTGGAGAATTTAAAATTAAGATCTGAAACCAAATTTAATTACTTAAAATTTAGGGTAACACGTTATGGGTAAGGAAGGAATGGTAAGCTTCCATTCACGTTTAAAACACTGATTTTCAGTTTAATATATTCCAGCTGGAATGTCTATCAAAATCAGGAGAAATGGATATTCCTGAAATAACTGAGGGCCCTGAAGATGTGCACCATGCTAAAGCCTACCTTTTGAATGCTCAGAAGAAACATGCACATATCAGACAGCTTTATAAACTGGTTATTACCCAGGGAGTGGATGTCTTGTCTGCAGTGCAGCAAACTGTGAGTAGAATTAGAGTGATATGTGAAATCACGGTTAAATGTGTACAGAAGATTATAGAGCTATCTAATTGGCTTTTAGATGTATAAAAATTTATTAGTACAGTGAGATAAATACTGAGCTTTGAGAATCCTTTTGAAAGAAAGCAAATCTATAGATTTATAGAATCTATAGTTAATCGTTTTAAGATTTCTGGTTTTAGAGTTTGCAGATATACAGCCATTAAATTAAACAAAACATCTAGGAATGATACTTATTCTTCATTAGTTACTCTCACATTATGAATTGTTTTTGCAAAGAAGAAAAAAAAAATGGCAATTTTCAAATCTTGTTTTAATTTTTTGATGATCTGTGAACAGATCTTACTCTGTAAAGCCGTGAAATAGGTTTGAAATAAGCAGGGAATTAATCTTAAAATATCGGCATTGGGGTGAGGAGAGCAAAAGCATGACTTTCTGTTCTCTAGTATTCTTTGTGCAGGTCAAGGCTCTCTGGTTGAATGCTACGTCTATATATTAGACACGATACTTTTTAAAGGCTGTTTTGCATATTTATTTTCCTATAAACAAAGGATAACAAAAGAACAAAAAGGAAATATAACGTGTTACCTTATTAGTGGATTCCAGACTTCTTTGCAATGTGACATGGATGTAATTTTAGAAAGAAGTTACATATTCAGGGCAGGATTGTCATTGCCCTGTATTCATTTACTATGGAGAAAGTAAGACATTCCCTTCTGACCTGCTTAGGTTATCCACATTGCCAGCCTGTTCTTCAGACTCCGTAGCTTGGCTGGCAGCAGAAATGAGCTGATGTCCAAATGGTAAAGACCTAGAGTAGTCCAATTTCTTTTGGCTCAGAAAAGATACCATGTGTGAGCTGTGACTTTGTCTTAGAACCACTCCCCAGATAACCAGTGAAAGAAATGGTTATGTACTTGCTCTTGTTACAGGGGAGGTATAATAGTTTAATCTAGCCCATTGTTACTATTTATGCATGCTTTACCTCAAAACGATTTTCATTTTAGATTGATTGAATTAGTTTATGCCCTGAATTTCATACTTTTCTTTGCCTGTTCCCTGTTTAGAGTAGCTTGAATGTTTCTGTAAAGGATCTGAAGCAAGAACTTGCTAGACTTGAGTGTGACAGCATTAACTGGAGTTCCAAAGCAGATAAGTATGAGGAAGAACTGTCACAGCATATCCAATACTGTACCAATCAAGAGGAGATAAATGAAGTAAATGAGATAAATACCCTTTAAAAGGACTGTTGTATTGTGTTATATATAAGTATTTACCATTTTCCTAGATGCTTTAACATATACAGGAAAGTTGATTTTCATCTTACCATCAACCTGTGATCCATACAGTAGCAATAATAACCTATGTTCCGTACCTCTGCAGTTCAGGATTATGTTAAGCTTTTGGGCTGGCAATGAAGTGCTTTCACTATACAAAGAGGACTGGAAATAGAGCAGCTATATTTTCTTTGGCTTTCAGCTCTGTCAGCTTCATCTGAAACGTAGGGGTCTTCAGATGTTTTTACTATGAAGCAAAAGTTTGAAACAAAAGTAGAATTTACATCTCTTGCAATTGTTAGGATGTTTCTTGTACTAGAAAGAACTTTCAGTCTTTTAATTAGAAGAATTTTAATCAGAAGAATTTAGTACTTGGCATTTTGTCAGAAATCCAAGATGTGATACTTAAAAAACTTGTTAGAGGAAAAAGAAATATTCCTTGATACAAGATATTAGAACTTAGTATTACGGAATGTATGAAAAATTACTTTGTTAATATGATTATTAATTTAACATCTTAGTAGGCCAAATATAAATCCACTCACAATTTAGCAGGTAAAATGTAAAGCCATTTGTCTCAGCAAAAATCATGTTAGGAGAAATATCACATAGAATGAATTTTCATAGAGTGATCCAATAAAATGAGAGGTTGATGGCATTAGCAACTACACTTAATGTTCTGTATTTTGGATGCGCTTCTGTGCATCCAAAAAGTACAGAAACTGGATTCTTACCCGGAAAGATTTCACACTAATGTTCCCAGTAGTGTGAGACACAGGTAGTAGAAACACAGGATGTGGTGTTTTTCCGAAACAGAGGACGCTGAAAGATACTTTTTCTTACTTTATCTTTCACTAAATAAATCCAGACCTGAGTAAAGCAAGACTGTATTTTCTCACAATCGCCAGCATTGATGTGACTGAGATTTCTGTCCTAACTATTTTAATGAGAAAATTGTTCAGGTTTTCTTTTCTTTTACAAAATATTTTTGCATGTTTGTGAGAATTATCCATTTTCACAGAAAGGTAGTTTGAGATCGAAAGAACATGTGCAACAAAATATATATATTTGTTTAATCTCAGCAACTGTTCTACTGCCGTGTCAGTTATAAAGAAAAATGTTTGCTCAGAAGCCTGTGTGTTAGACTGGCCATGTTCAGAGAGAAACTTATTTTAAACAGATCCCATGTCTTTCCTTTGATTTCTGGGATTATGAAATGAGGGCAGGAGAACGTGACTCCTTTCTAAGAATTATTTTTCTATTTTCATTGCTTATTAGACTTCCAGTGAAAGCAGGAAGTAGAGGAAAAAAACAACTATCTCTTTCTCTCAAATTTAAATGAAAAGAGTGTCAATGACACTTCTTACTTACCACATGCCCTATATTGTAAAATATGATGAGTGTCAAAGCTTCTCATAGTTGATGGAAACCCACTGCAAAATAATTACATAACATATTTTCAATTACAATATTAATTATATATTTTGGACTTTAAGTTGGGAAAGCCATTTTGGCTGTTTAGGTGAATAAATGTTATACCCAGACCTACTTGAATGTTGAGTGTAATCTAACAGAAATATAATAACTTGCCCTGTGAATACCTTTTTCTTTAATTAGATTCCATTTGTATTGGAAGTTAGTATAGAAGATATTTCCTAAACAAAACTAGGCCAGTGTACCTGCATATGCATTAATCCACTGCCATTTTTGTTCATTTTTTTCATTAAGTATTTATAACTAATTCTGTTTAGCTATCAAGAACCCAGACACTGAACTACTTCAGCAATCTTAAAGTTATGAGTATTCACTTCAGTATTTTATATTCTGTTAATTTTAACATCAGAAACTAGGCTGAGTATTGCTAATATCTGGTAGACTTGTCTAAAATAATAATTTCTTTACCATCTACTATGCCTAAGAAAATAAATATTTCATTTTATGTGCCAGCAGCAAGCAGCAGCTGTTCATAGCTGTCACAGAGTAAACAGCCAACCAGATAATTTAGTTGTGATTTACCAGTGTACAGAACAACTTTTAAAATTGACTGATGTAAATGTTGATGTAAATACATAAATTCCCTTACATTTAATGTGGTGAATTAAGTATGTAAATGAAGCATGAAAGAGGGTTTTGGTGATTAGGACTCGCTGGTGTTTGAAAATATCATACTTAGGTCAAAGGACTTAGCCAGCTCTGTGTGTTTGTAACATGTTAGTACTTTTAAGAGAAGCAAGGAAACAAAAACTTATAGCAGAGGGTACATAGTGTGGGTTTTGAAACAGTCTTGGAGGACAGAACAGTAAAATGCATATCTTTTGTGTGCCTTCTATAATTTAAAGAGAATTTGCAAAGGCCAAAAAAGGATTTATGCATCTACATCCTTGTAAGGTATAAGCAAAGCTCTTAGGACCTTTGAGATCTGCATTTGCCAGTTTGGGCTTCCTGCTTCACTAGCTAGCTTGAACAGCAGCCTCTGAAGAGCCACAACTCCACTGCATTACACAGAAATCATTTGTGACAGAGCTGATTCAAGCTTCTGGTAGCTTAATACAACATTGAACCTGTTCGTGAGATTAACAGTAGCACAGTTTCTTATGGATGATAACCCTCACACTGCAAAAGCCTTTTCACTTTACAAATAACATTTACGTGTGCCTGCACAAAACTTGCAAGAGAAGAGCAACAGATTCTGAAGCAGGTTCTCTGTGCTCCCCAGTCATCTCAATTCTTTCCTCCTCACTTCTTTATACACTTATAGAAAGGTATGACTGAAGATGTGAATTTTAATCATAAAAGGTAATAAGCTATCTTAGTTCGTAAGTCAGTAGGAACTGATATTTCTTAGCATAATTCTGAACTTGTAATTCGTTTTGAATGTGGTCCCAGAATTAAATGACCATTAATGACTTGAACAGCACCTTTTCTTACTTTCCACCTCCTGGCTGGCTTTACTTCAGCATGTTCTTTAATCTTTGCCATGCTGAAGATCTGTTTTCAGCAACTTGCTTTCATGGGCTATTTTGATTACTAGTGCTACTAAAAGTTTTGTGTGTGAATGAAAAGGGATGGAGAAGTGGTTAAGAACACTGAACTACCTCCTAGAGAGACTTGCACAGGAATCAAAGCATTTTAGTGGAATTGTACTGTTAACAAAACCATGTTTAAAGCACTTTTATAGCTTGCTTTTTCATTTGTTTTATAATTGTGTGATAAATCTTAGCAATTGGTATCTAAACCCCTCTCCACCATCATTCTCCACCCGTGACAGGCCAACTATAGCTAGGAACAGCTGCTGGATTAATGACTATGACACAATGGAGAAGTCACAAAGTTCCATTAAACTTGGCTGAAGTCACTGAAGCATATTAGGATGCATAGAGACTTTAGTAATTCTCATTGTATTTTGCAGGAAATAGTGGAAAATGGAGATACGTTTAGATTTCTGTTTTCTAAAAGTTGAGCCATATATCGGCCTTGGTACAGTTGCTGGTGTTAACAGGAGCTGAGTACATGCACTCTGAGAGGAAAAGTCTGAGCTGAATCTGGTTTTCCACTGAGGCTAAAAGAGAAGAGTGACAGCAGCTGCAGACCTTTGACACATGAGCCATCATATCTGAAACAAGGCGATCTAATTTCACATACTTCTTTGAGGAGAAGCCTCTGTCCTTATAACTGATCACTAGCTTATGTATGTGCATAAGCCAGTGAAATAAACTAAAATAAACTCTTACTCATCTCTTGTTTTCATCAAAATTAAACCAGCAAATAAGGATCTTGTGTTCTGAATACAAAATACTGTTCTACAGAGGTGGTTTTATTAACAGAGTAGTGTTAGGTAGATTTTATTATTCTGTATACTTAGGTGGGATAAAGAGATTAAACTAATTGGATATCACAGTGTAGGTGATAGAATTCCCTTTCTTTCCATTACACTGAGTGAATACCATCTGTCTGTTCAGTGCTGAAATAATGTGATAGAATCCCACTAGATGAAATGCAAATGAAAAATATATCCCTTGATGGACTAACATTAGTATGTAATAATAATGATGAATTGCTAGCTCTTCCAATAACAGTAACTGCAAAATGAGCATTCATTACTCCCTGGTTTTGGGGGG
>VXAA01001786.1:21323-161557 GCA_013399115.1 Anseranas semipalmata | reverse complement strand
AAAAAAAAAAAAAAGTACCTCAAATATTTTAACTAAATATCAAATTGCGGGTGTCACCTGAACTTGTTAACATTAATCAAGTAAGTGAAGTTATTTTCATTTTTTCATATCTGGAAGAATAGACCCTAAAGTAATAGAACTGCTGCATTTCTTTTATATCATATCCTTTATATAAATATTACTTCAGAGTTTATTCTACATTCTTCTAAATGCAAAAGATTGTCAACTCAAAAAATGTGAAATTCCCCAAAAAAATCTTTCAGTCCTTTTTATATTCTTCCATATCAAATTTTATAAATTAACACTTCCAAATGATTTGTAATTATGGAATTGAAAGGTAATTAAAATAGTACCTTTTCTAAGGTACCAGCAGCATATTTTAAGCAGTGTTTTTTTTTTTTGGGGGGGGGGGGGGCGGTCTGGTTCTTTTACCTGCTGCTTAAAGGCATTTAGAAATAACTGTAATATATAAAAATATATTTTGCAGTTGTAAATGAAATAAAAATTATATAACTGCTAGAGAAAAATACTGAAAAAATAACCTTTTATGCTTAAAAAATTCATAGTGCTTTAAAGATACTTATGTTTGATATGTTAAGTATGTTTGATATGGTTCTTTATAGAACATTACCAATGCAAAGATTGTGATATGGTTATATGGTTTATTAAGGACACACCTGTATGATGACATTGAAGCAAACAGATACTTAGAGTTGGTATAAAAAAAATAAAAAATAAAAATGAAAGTGCAGTTTCCTAGAACTTCATCAATATCATTCATATCATTATGGATTTTTAGAATATGTCATAGATTAAAGAATATATAGCCAAATTCCATCTAAATAACAGAAAAGTTCTTCATCAAATTTAACATAACTAAATTTAATAATAATTATCTCAGCTGATATAGGTCCCCCTGAAAAGTCTGGAAAGTCACTAGTGGTTCATTATCAGAGCTACTAGTTCATAATTTATATTATTACAGTAACCATTTTCCCTAACGTTGAATTTGCAGTACCAAGCCAGTGCTAACTGGTAATAATACTTCTGTAGTGCCAAATTTAGTTATCTGTGGTTGGGTAAGGTTTTCTTTGGGTGTCTGTTAGGCAGACTCTCTCTACTACCATACTCACAGAATAGTTAACTTGAAATGTAGGTTCTCGTATAGTCTACATCCTGTTCCTGCAAAGAACCGGATTCATCTTTTTATGCTGTGAATAATCGTACTGAGATGTTTGGACTACCGTATTATAAAATTGAACATCTATGTAACCCTTTCAAAAGCAAGGTTTCCAGTACTATTCCATTGCTAATAATTATTGTTTGCCTCCATCTTATTTCCCCATAAGATCAGTCCATAACTGCTATAGTATGAAGATTATAGAATCACTGAATGATTTATGTTGGGAGGCACCTCATCTAGTTTTGAAATAAACTCCTGATAAATCTATCAACTTTTCTCTCTACTGAACGTCAGTGCCCAATGTAGCGATAAATTCCTATTTGAAAAAAAGAAAAAAATATATGATGTAAATGAAATATTGTATTGTAGGAGAAAGGTACTTTAAGTAAATACAAATATACTTGCCCAAGCCCAGTAAAACCGTGTTTTTCTGGAAACTAACCGTGGGTATACATTCACATAGCTACCATTTCCACCAAATGTACTACAGTATGTGAAGGGTCATCTGTCTGTAGTTAAAGTCAATGAAAGCTCTAGGACAGGATTGTCTGAGCAAGGATCTCAACCTTTGAGTCAAACCTTTTTGCCTCAGCCAGTCTGGAAACAATACTCAGCATTCAGAATGCATAAATTTTGATTTAGCAAGATTATGATTTTTCACTACTAGAAAAAAAATATTGAGGAAATAAGGATGTTTTATGAGATGGTACAGTGTTAATTTCTGTATTAAATTCTCAGTGTTCAGACTCTGGAAAAAAAGCTCATGAAAAAAAGCTAAATGGAAGTGTGCTGATTTTTTTTTTTACTGACAAATATATTTGCTCTTTCAGCTCAGAGAATCATTTAAGGATCTCAAAAAGAAATTCAACAATTTGAAGTTTAACTATACTAAGAAAACTGAAAAAGCTCGAAATTTGAAAGCACTTAAAATACATATTCAGCAAGTTGTTACATATGCTGAGAAAATACAGGTAATACTAGAAATATTAGTCTTGATAAAGGTTCGACTGCTTGAATTGCTATGGCCTGTGCCAAGCATTAAGAAAATGCAAAATATATCGAGTTCAAAATGTATTGAGTTTCCCTTTCACTTAATATCATTCCCCTGTCTCAGTCACTAAGACATTTTTCATTGTTCTGTTCCTTTAATTCTTCAGTGAAATGATCTCATCCCAATTCCTGACTTCCTAGAGTTCACTCCTTTTATCCTCTTATTTTTCTACTTAACTTTGTATTCTTTCTGCCTCTGTTACTTCAAAATGTGTGACCTAGTCTTCCCTCTCCTTAGAATAAATAAATAAATCAAACACCCCATCAAAATCGTGAACAGCAAATGAGCACGTTCCATTTTGCATCCAGCTATTTTCCTTTATCATTTCATCATGTGTTCTTTCAGAGCCCTTTTCTGCATCCATTGCCTAGAGTTGATCATGCTTATTGGCACCTTAGAACCCTTCTAGCCTCACCCATTCTTTGCACTCACTGGAAACTCTTCTTCCAAATCCTCCACCGACCTTTTTAGTAACCAAATTATCTTTTTAGTAGCCAGAGCTAGCACTTTTCAGTTCACTTGCCCTGCCAGTGTTCTCCCTCATAATTTTGCTCAAAGTTTCAGTAGCTTCTATGATTGTTTTTGCTTTTTTGTTGTTGTTGTTATTATTAATTATTACTTTTAAAACTTTTTTTCTCATTTCTTGGTGATTTCATCCACAAATGCAAATTCAGATCACAGAATTAGTGAGGTTGGAATGGACTTCTGGAGATCATCTAGTCCAAACTCCTTACTCAGAGAGTCAACTACAACAGGTTGCTCTGTGTAATGTCTACTTGGGTTTTGAATATCTCCAGGTATAGAGACTCCACAACCTCTGTGGGCATGCTGTTCCACCCTCAGAGTAAAAAGGGTTAGATTCTTGTATGTTTGTTCGTTTAAATGGAATTTCCTATGTTTCAGTTGGGTCTATTGTGTCTTGAATTTTCACGGATACCACTGAGATGAGTCTGGTTCTGTCTTCTTTACTCACTCATGTTTTTAAACATTATGGTGAGATCTAGCTTGAGCCTTCTTTTCTCCAGGCTAAACAATCCCAGCTCTCTCTCTCCATGTAGAACACATGCTCAGTCCCTCAGTCATCTTTGTGGCCCTTTATTGGATTTGCTTCAGTATGTCCAGGTCTTCCTTGTACTGGGGAGCCCAGAGTGGACACAGCACTCCAGTGGACATAGTCTCACCAGTGCTGAGTAGAAGGAAACAATCAACTCCCCTGACCTGCTGACAACACTCATCCTACCAGTGTATATTTTGATAATCATAGAATCGTTTAGGTTGGAAAAGACCCATAAAATCATCAAGTCCAACCATCACATAACACTACAAGTCCACTACTAAATGATGTCCCTAAGTGCCACATCTACATGTCTCTTAAATACCTCCGGGGATGGCAACTCTACCACTTCGCTGGGCAGCCTGTTCCAATGCCTAACTACTCTCTCTATGAAGAAATCCTTCCTGACATTTAATTTAAACCTCCCGTGATGCAACTTGAGGACATTTCCTTGCATCCTGTCATTTGTCACCTGAGAAGAGAGATTGGCACCCACCTTGCTACAACCTCATTTCAGGTAGTTGCAGAGAGAATTGGTGTATATGTGGACAGTTCATGAAATATTTTCAAATTCAAACCAATCTCTTCCTTTCCAAGCAAAAATCAGGGACCTGTCCTTTTCACTTCGTTTGTAAAACAACTGTCACAATGAAGTCTTGATCAGCTGGAAAGACCAGTGTTCCCAGGGTGTAAAATACATAAATGTCTATATGTATACCATGTCATCCTAAAACCTACATGTTATGTTTATGCTAGACTTCGTAAAGTACTTGTATGAATACTTGTTCCTCTGGGTTTTGGGGATTATGCTAGATTGTCACCGATGTTGTTTACGTCACATTCTTATGCAATATGCTAATATTGTAGGGCATAAATGACCTGTATTCAGTCAAAGTAAGAGTCTAAAGGTTTAGTAACATTTTTTTTCCTTTGCAGATTCAGTGAATGTTATTTTATTCAAGATCCCATGTTTTATTACTAGAGATATTTGTTTATAAACTGAAAATTTAACTCAATTCCATATTAACAAATATAATAATATTGATTTCAATTAGCATTGTGGAGGCTCTCCAGTTTGCTTTGCTTTTGGAAATGCACATTGTACTTATTTGTCATTTTAAAACACGGGAAGAGAAGTAGATTTGTGTGTTTTTCATACTTTTTAAGTTTTTATTTCTAAAACTAGAAATATTTTTTGTGGTATTTAACATTGCTACATCTTTTGAACAGGTTCTTAAAAAGAAGATGGATAATTTAGAGAAGAAATTCATTGACTCTGCAGCAAATAAACCTAATGTTAGAGTCCTCTTGGCGTCAATCAGTGAGTTACAAAAACAGTTAAGTGACTTTGGCAGAGTTGTAGAGGATTACAAGCAGAATCTGGATCTCATGGAGCATCTGCAACAGATGATGGAAGAGGTACTGGTAAAACTGAGATCCCCACTGTGGCTGTAAAAGTCATCCAGGACTGTGATAAATGAAAGTGCTTATAAATACAAATAAAATCTGTGGGTTCCACAGGCAGTAGATTGGTAAACATCTAGATTTTCTTCTGTTTTTAGTTTGTAATTTTGTAGAGAAAGGGGAAAAAACGTATGCAACTTGACTATATTCTTGCACCGCTATGCATAAGACTGGGTTCTCCAACTCCATATACCTTTTGTGGTGATTCAGCATATCTATGATCATACTTCTGAGCTCATTTTCTGTAAGTGTACTCTGAGGCAACACAGAAAGCACCACAAGGCCTTCTTTGATAGCTCTCGAATCACAAGAGCCAGGTCATCACAATACCCAATTTGCTAGTTGTCAGGAAGAGCTGTCTGTGGAATGTATAATTCTGGAACTGAAATGTAAAATATTTGATACCTTAACAGCAGTTTTTTTTTTTTTTTTTTAATATTCTTACTTGGTAAATATACTTTTTTTATTTCCCTGTAGCACAGTCTATGTCTTTTTGGAGAATTCTCTGACTTGGTTTTAGTATATCCAAGGGCTGCCTTATGTGTTGCCATGTTTTGTTTTTTTTTAAGTTTGTAACAGTATTTTCCCTCTTGCCACACTGTGTTGGTGCATCTGCTATGAGTCAAGCACATTCCTGTCATCATTGTTTATTTTTAGAAATAATACTGTTCAGGTCTCCAAATTCATCGAAATGCATGATGAATAAATTCCCTTAATGTTGGATCACAATGCTAAAGTTTGTTTTAAAACATGTTTTCAGTGTCCAGTGATCACATAAATGTGTTATTTCATCTATCGTTAGCAAAGCAATTTGTTAAGTTGTGCATTTTCATTGTTCAACATCCTTCCACCCAGCCTTATACGTTGGGGAAAAGAAATTATTTTCCAGAGATAAACTGTAAGATGTTTTTTTACTCAGTGTGAAGTAGCACCTTCTCAGCAGTTTTCTTTCAGAGGATAGGCTCAGTCTTAAATACTGATTTTAATGGCAATTAAAAATGCTGATTATTAGCTGCTTGCCATAATGATATAATACAGATGATATTGAGTGAATACCATATTCAATTCTCCTCTCAGTACTGTCAGCCAAAAATGTTTATTAAGGGTACATTCTAAAGCCCATTCTTGTCAGTAGAAAGATTCTCAGCACCTTTAATGGTTGCTGAGAGTAGACCCCATTTGCCAGTGGACTAAATCTAAACAACCTTGCTGCCCTTACACAGGTGTAACTGTGGCCATGATACGAAGTCTGTGAAATTAGGCAGTTGATATAGAACTCAGAAATAAAACGTTTGCAGAAGCTTTAACCAATAATCTCATGGATCTAGTGTTTTAAAGAAAACATAACAGCTATTAGTATTTGCAACAACATTCGTAATGAACAAATGTTTTCCAGGTTAAATTGTAATCACAGTATTTAAGGCATAGTTTATGGCACTGATTACTGGAAGTCTAAGAATAGTCCAGACTGTTCTACAAAAGCTTGAACTGCTGGTAATTATTCATTATAATACAGTATTTTATCCTTCTCAATTTACTTCAGTGTCAATTTTGCTTTGAAGATGTGAGTGCAACAGTCGTTAGAGTTGGCAAGTATTCTGCAGAATGCAAAACAAGAGAAGCAATAGAGACTCTCTACAAGCAATTCAATAAGTTTATTGAGTCTACAGTGCCTCAACAAGAAGAAAAATTTCAGCAGATCATAGACCTGGCTGAACAGTTATATGGTGAGGAGCTGTCTGGAAATGTTGAAAAAATAAAAATAAAAATACAATAGCTTAGGACAGAAGGAAGCAGATTCTTAGATTTGTTGATTTAAGAAGAAAATCCCATGAAGTTAAAAAAAAAAAAAAAAACTAAAAAAACAATCCTTCACCTAGAAGAAGGTGAATCCTTCTAGGTGAAGGATTTTGGAACAAATATTTAAAAAATAGAAATATGAAAGTACTCAATAGTCTGGTAGTTACTTGGTTTTCCATATACAGACTGAGTTCACCCTGAAATCTAAATGTTAATGTCCTTGTAATATTTATGAGTTTGGAATTAAGGCTTCATGGCTTACGATAATTCATAATAGACCAAACCTTTGAAGTCAAAATATATTAAAGAGTTATACCTCAGTGATGAGTGTATTTTTACATTAATATTGTGAATAGCTAGTGGTATTTGATTGCTAACTTTAAGTATTAGAAAAAAAATGTGGACTGTTCTGTAAATACTGAATTTGCAATTGTATTGATTTGGAACGTTGAGTTGTTGATCGAAAAGAGTGAAGGTCAACCAACTTCAGGTTTTGCTTTTTTTCTTCAGCTCAAAATGTTTGTGTACCTGTTGAAGTTACTTCATCCAAAGATAAGGTGTCTATCCAAATGTGAAAGGATAATTTGTAGCCTATAAAATCAAGTAGTAGATCTGACAAAATTTCAACAAAGTCAAACTGTGCTTTTAAATTCCTCTAATTTTGTGTCAAAAAGATTATTTAGAGAACAAACACCTTTTTTCTTTTTTTTTTTTTCCTTAACCTTCTAAACATTTTAGACATTCCTATCTGTAGAAAAGAAATTAGCACGACAGATTCTTGACACTAGCTGATTAGGAACACTGGGAGAAAGAAACTGCTTTGTATTTTTTAAGTCTACATGGGGAAAAAGCTTCTCCATTCTGTCTCTGTTTTTATAGCTTATAACAGGGATCTACGTGTCTTCTAGCTATGTAATCAGTCTGATAGTTTAGGAGATGCTTTGAGGCCATCTTTTTTTTTTTTTTAAGTAATGTCACTAACCAGACAGTAGTAATTTTTGATCAAGGAGAAGCCCAACAGAAGACCTGCAGACACTATGAGGTCCAATCTCAAGTAAACTAGTAATAGGTAGGAAACACATTGCTCTGTATCACAGAACTCCTTCAGCAAAACAAAACACACAGAAAAATGTAATTATTGTATTATATGGAGGATACAGTGTATATTGATTGTTTGATTGTATATTGATCTGTTTGAAGCATTCTGTTTTGTTTTTTTTTCTTCATACAACAACTTTTAAGTTGTTTTCCCTTTGCAGGTTTTGAAGAAGGAAAGAAGTATGTTGAAAAAGTTGTATCAAAGTACAAGGAAATTCTTAATTCTGTTGATGAGTTGTGTAGATCTCTGAGAGAATTTAAGGAGATTCAGGTATTTTTCTTTTACCTGGAGAGCATATTGCATCTGCATGAACATATCAGGTTTAATATCTGAATCAGTACTTTTAACAGAAGATCATCTATGGGAGTATGAAACATTTCTTAGTTCACTTTTCCATTACCTTAGGTAATGAATCAATGAAATGCTACTTGTTTGGGCATTAGATATTCATCGCATTTTTTTTTTTTTCCTGGACTTCTTTCAGACCTGTTACTGCTTTAAAGTAACATTTAGGGAAAAATGTTACAAGTTCTTTCTTTGGGTATCTAGACAAATACTTTTTTCATATTTCTCCTTCCCTTGGTACTGAAATACAGATAACTGGCAGAACTGTAGAATGCCAAACAACCTAGCTTATTTCATTATAGGAAAATCTTCCCAAAATACAAATTGTGTTAAAACCAATGTCATTTAAATTAAAAAAAGCCTGACTTATAAATATTAAAGAAAATGACATAAGTATTAGTTTTGTATTCTGGTAAGCTTCTTTAAGCATGCCTAGGTATAAAATATCAACTAAGCAGGAATTATGGAAGACAGCTGTTGGAGGGATAGATTTCTGTAATAAAGACTCACTCTACTCCATCCCTCACTCTTAAAGTAAATAATCAAACCACATGCAGCGTGGTGGGGTAACTGTGAAGCTGGAAGAGTTAAAATGCTTAAATATCGTGTTCTTGTGTATGTTGAATGCTGTTTCATTTTTCTTTGGTGGAATTTTTCATTATTTCCCATAATATAAAAACTGATTAACACTCAAATTATCCATTAATGCATTTTAAAACAGTAAGAGATGCCAGAAGTACAAATGAGTTCCAAAAGTCATAAAATAAATGGAAAGAAAGCTTTGCCTTTCACTGCTAGCATAAGGAAACTTCAAAATAAATAACAATTAGTTTTTTCAAGGTTCTTTTCCTGCTTCACATGTACATAAATGGTATTTTGTGCAGGATGGTAGCCTCTGGTACTGTCAGAACAGGGCTTCATGTTTTGATCTTTTTTGCTAGCTCAGTTCAATGTAATACTTTGACTAATTTTGATAATTGTAAAGTTATCTCTTCAACAGAGTTTTTTGGTGAACTTTTCCCCACACACAACCATTCGTAAACTACTTACTGCTTTAACCTTTCATTTAGATGATTCTTGGAGATATCAAAAGAAAAAAGACTTATTACTCAAAATGAGTATTATCAAAAGGGAATTTTCTCCAACAGAGAGTAATTCTGCAACTTTTTTCAAATGAAAGATTTTTTTTTATTATATATAGTATTCTGAGATTTTGAAAGTAATATTTTTGTTGCACATTTCCACTACATCTCAATACTTGATGTCTGAATCTTATGAAAATTAAATCATTCAGCAAATTATCCAGACAAATAGACACCATGAATATGGAATGCCATGAATAGGAATTCAATTTCCTTTCATCTTTAAGCAGTAACAAATTGAAAGGAAAATGTCATATTGCATATCTCTTATTTTCCCTTCCTTATGCCAGGTGCAAATTGTTTCCTCAGATTCTTGGCCAAGCACTTGAGTACATCAGTCTTTGGTGTCCTATACTTTCCTTGCCTCAGAAAAGATCCCCATAGCTTTGAAAAATGTTGTCTTTTCTTATCCAGGAATAAATGAATCAGGTTTTGTGGCATATTTTTGCCATAAGCAATATACACCTGTCCTGATGGCAGGTTATAGATATTTTTAACTACAGCATTGTACAAAGCATGAGTCAGTATGTAACTACCAGTTACTACCTTCTGTTGTGTATAAACTTCATTTTCTTTTCACGTGGCAGAAAGATGAGTTTGCTGAAGAGTTGGTTACTGTTCAAGAAGAAGAAAGAAATAGCCAAGAAGCATGTGAGTCTGTTATTATAGACAAAGCAGAGGAGAAAAAGCAGCAGGTTGGTTGGTTTGTTGTTTGTTTTTTGTTTTGTTTTGTGTTTTTGTTTGTTTTTGTTTTTTGTTTTTGGACTATAACTTTATTTCTTAAAAGGCTTTGTGCATTGCTGGAAACTATTACTTTTCAGTCTTGAGCCTTCCTTAAATTGAATGTTACCAGCATAGTCTTAGTACCTTCATTTCTCTCTCAGTTTTTTCTTTAGATACCCCCTTGCCCTCCTTCCAATCCACATA
This sequence comes from Anseranas semipalmata, assembly GCA_013399115.1. NCBI lineage: Eukaryota > Metazoa > Chordata > Aves > Anseriformes > Anseranatidae > Anseranas > Anseranas semipalmata. The sequence goes on along the minus strand of VXAA01001786.1, from coordinate 151,492 downwards.
TTCTTCCCTACTCACTTTATTTTTTTTTAGCCTTTTTACTCACCTATGTATCTCCTCATCCTCCTCCACCAAGCACCACTTTTCCTTTTTGAAAATCTTTTCATGCTCTCTTACCAATTTTCCTTAGGTATTCATAAATTTTTTCCTTAGGTATTTCCTTAGGTATTCATAAATTTTTTCCTTAGGTATTCATATTCATGCCACAGTATTCATAACACAGCCATCTTCTATGTGACCATTCCCACTTCCTCAAGGGAGAACACATTGTGCACTCTCCTTTATAAGACTTAAGGGAATATAGAAAGTAACAAAGGAGACTGCTGTTAGCATTTCCCAGAACCCTTATATTCAAATAACCTCTAGAGATAAGGTATGGAAGTATTTGAATTATAAATAATATGCTATGAGAGTCTCATAGCATAGAATTTGAACAAAGTAATGGTGAGAATTATGATACTTTGCTGAATTGCTGAGGTCTTCATCAGAAAAAAAGTTTTTAAACATTTTTATTTCAGATGGGATCAGATATATTGCTTACAAATTCAAAAAATGTTACTGAGAAGAGAAACGACATTATGTCTCCTACCAACACTAAACAGGTATCTGTTTTTTCACGTTGAGATTCCTTTTTTTTTTTTTTTTTAAATCACACTGATGGGCATTCTTGTGTACTCTCAAAGGAATTTTTCTCCTTGTTTCATCGCTTCTTAGAAATGACAGATATTGTTACAGACAGATTAATGGGCTTAGATTCTCTTCTTATTTATAGTATTACAAACCCAATACAAAACCAACACAATCAGAATTGCTTCACTGTTGCAACAGTGTGAATAACAGAAAAGCAGGCATGGCAAAAACACCATGGAACAAAACTACAGCTGTCAGTAGTTCAGTATGATGACATCACACAATCTGCTGTACTGTTGGTATGACATTATACATCAACTGAACAGCAGAAATCAACATCAAATAGTCTACTTCACTCTCACATCAGAACACTTTGGTTACATTTCAGTTGCCAAAATTCCATGCAGCAGAGATCATAACTAAGTTCTGAAGTATGAATTGCATGTTGAAGATAATGTACAAAAGCAAATTAGATGGTGGAAAAACTAGGTATGTGTTTAGAATGATAAAAATCCTAGGAGACAAACATGTCTTGTTTATGAATATATGGTAAATGAATATGAAAGATTTCAAATTGTCAATGAATAAATGCAGTCTTAAAAAGGTGGGCAATAAAAAAAAAAATTTTTGTTTCTGACGTTAATTCCTTTATCTTAACATTTTGATGTCTTTGGGGTACTGGTTTGCAAATATAAATAATTTGCTATGTGAAATCTTCTAGTAAGATGGGAATGGATGGTAGCATAAGTTTTCACAAAGGTAGGATGCGTTAGCAATTGATTTAGAGCTCTAATCTACAAGCTGATAATGTTTTGTAGAAATTCAACTAACATTAACATTCCCTTTGGTTCAATACAGGATGTCCTCTTCTCTACTGATGAGCCAAATTTGAGCTTAATTAGCTTTGTCACCTCCATTCCAAGTTGATGGGAGTTTCACCATTGACTTGGAGCCTAGATTTCACTCAGAATTTTTTGTCTGTTCCAAAAAAGCCACCCTCAGGAAAATCAGCTCACCCAGCAGATGGCCATAGCCCTATTTCCTCTTTTGCTAGGCCACAGCCCTGTCAGTCCTTGTCAGACTGTGCCTCAGCTGCCAATGGAAGAAGTGAAGGGTATGCAGAACAGCAAATATCAGATGTGAAGTATGGCAGCTATGATACCTCCACCCTTTTCATCACTCCATACTTCACTTAAAGAAGTAGCAGGTTCTTCTCACTAGAGCTTTTCTGTCTTCCATTTCCATCCCTTCTGAGAAAAGACCTGGCCCACTCCCAGCCCCTCATCCAGTGAGCCAGCAGTATATAATTTTGTCTACACTTCTGCAAGCTATTTTTGCAGTATTAATTTGCTTCAATAATAAATATCACCCTGTAAAAAGTGAGTGCATCTCGTGCTTATTTATCACAGGTGGCACACCAGGTCTGAAAGCCCTCATGCTGCCAAAGCCTGTCTGACAGTTTGCTCACTGCCCACCTGCAATTTTTTTCACCAGCACACCAGCAGTTTCCCTAGGGTCATTTTGCAGGAATGTCTGGAATAACTCTGTTCTATTCTGTGACCCCCCAGATGTGATGACCATGAAACTGGCAGCACAGCTCTGCACTAGAATCCTGGATTAGTTAGTGGAAGATTCCTATATTGTTTTGGCTTTCCCATAGTTACCCAAATGTATGTCAATGTGTGCACGTATGCATATGCTCTTCAACAGAATGGATCTGGACCATTAATTTCATTCAGACAGTAGAGACTGGCTATTTGGAAATTTTGAACTATGTATTTTAAATATACCTGCTCAGAATGTAATATTCTCAAGACTCTTTCAACTTCTTAATATATTTTGTTTGGCTTATCAAATTTGTTAGTGCAATTCAAACCATAATAGCCTGATTTTTGCTGCCAAAGTGTCTAGTAAAACAATTTAAGAAAGACTTGCAAATCTGGTCAGGCTTATAACTGACATGGTTACTTAGAACAATGCTGATAAGGTTAAAAGAGCTGGGTGTCAGTCAAATTTGCAAACCCGAGAAAAATATATTGTATGAGCATACTGAAATTAATCACTACAAATAATTATTTCCTAGGAATAGTTGACAATTAGTTAGAATCCCAGTAAAAAATTTGAATACATGCTGAGGGAAGAAGTAACTCAAGTATTTATTTTTTTTCTGAGTAATTGGAAAGGTGAAAAATTGACACATTTCACCAAAATGGAAAGTCAATTATAATTTATTATGTTTTTATCCAAGATATATTCATATTGAAAGACATTTCGTGGGTTGGAGCTCATCAGAGGATGCTTGTGGAAAACATTTAATACACAAACTTGAGCTTCATTTTACAAGTCAATTGAATATTTTAGATAAAATAGACACAGTAAAAAAAAAACTTTCTTCCATTCATTCATTCACATATTTGACATGGATCACTTGGCTTTTAAATAACAAATTTATTAACTTGGAAAAAATCTATATTAAAACCACTGTATCTACAGGACCAAGGGTGCATGTGAGGTTCTATTGCTTCTTTTTACTTTTACTGTGTTAATTAGTGTGCTGATGATTAGGTTCTATAATAAAGCAATAAAGCAAAAAAGCCCAAACAAATGTGCTGCTGCAGTTGTGTACTGGGTACTGCCAAAGAGATCTTTGAGAGCAAGGACATCCACTGTATTGCCCAGTTGATGTGAGTGAACAGTTTATAGGTGACAGAAACATTGTTTAGTAGATTTTTTTTTTAATAGAACAACAAGAGAATACCATAAGAAAACATTGTAAAAATTTCTGGTAATATTTGGACAAGATCTTGAAACAACAGGCACAAAATAAGGAAAATACAAAATGCTTGAAAAAATGTCCTAAAGATGTTGGTTTAACTCTGTAAATCTGACTGGTGACTCTCTTTCTCAAATAACATAAGTCCAGTAACTTGGCTGTTAATCTATTTTATTATGCAACTGTTTCTCATTTAGATGTCATTATGCCACCTCTTTCTCTCTCTCTCTCTCTCTCCCCCCCCGCCCGCCCCCCACGCACACACACACACACACACACACACACTCCAAACACTCTTACAAAAAGCACCTACAGGAAATCCACAAGTTGTCATTTGTTTCCAGAAAGAGGTACTTTTTCTTTTATTGTTACTGCTGTAATAAGTGCTTCTACTGTGATTTCTGCTAGTCCATCCAAACAGTTTGAAATTCCAGTTAGCTTCTGCAAACTTTTCTGATGATTATCATTTTCCACATATTTCCTCCTGTTTCTCAGAATGGTTTAATTAAGCTTAATTAGAAGAAATATTTCAAATATCGTTGATAGCTTCTGCATGAAAAGGTAATGCTTAGAATAACTCATTCTCTCTCTGTTTTTCTTCTTCTTTCACTTCTCTTCTGTCCCTTTCTAATTTAAGGAGAGGAATAAATTGGCTGATACTCCAATTATCTGCCCAGCTGGTGAGGATCTTGTTTCACAGGATACAGAGCTGTCATCTTTGGCCAAAGAGAAGAGTTTACGGACTGAATTGCTGGCAGAAGAAATACGCTCCGGAGATGAATATGAATGTATATCACCTGATGATATCTCTTTGCCACCGCTTTCTGAGACACCAGAATCCAACCTCTTATATTCTGAAACAGAGCTAGAAGAGCAGTGCTGTTGTAGTTCTCATAGTCTGCATGCCAGTTCCTATAGCTTGCAAGTACAGAAAACCACTATTGATAAAAAGCAGATGGAAGCATCTGATCTTTTAACAAATTCTGCTTATGCTGATGCTACAAATATTAGAATGGAAAGTCCATCAGATCAGTTTGAGAAGTTTTGTATCTCTTCAGTAGATTCTGGTCCAAAAGTCAGGGCAGAATCTCCTTTGGCTTATAGTTTACGAGCAATATCTGAAGCTAGCACTGCTTCCTGCACAATACATGCCAAACCAGTATATAGCATGATGAGTGAAGTGTGCAAAACACATTTGCAACACCTTGAGCTTCATAAAAGCATGGCAGAAACAGAAGAACAATTGCATGACTTGAATAACTGTACTAAAACCCAGGACAGGCTGCATGCTTTGCCTGATGCATTCTCAGGTTTCATGTTTCAATCAGACGCCACCAGAAGCTGTCAGAGGCAGATGGTCACCCGAGAAGAGATTAAAAGTACATCAGAAAAGAACAGCATGGCCACCCTAACTGGACAGGCGCCTAACTTCTCCCAGCTTCTGTCTAATGTAACCGTCATGGAAGGTTCTCCGGTAACTTTGGAAGTAGAAGTAACAGGATTCCCAGAGCCTACACTGACATGGTGGGTAGCTTATAATGAGAAAAACTAAATATACCTATTAGTAAGGCACCTTGAACCACTTATAATGATATTCATTAATCTATAGACTAGAATAAATGGCTTGTATCCTTCCCACTCCACACTTCTGCATGGTTCCCACTTTCAAAATTGTTTTGACAATTAACCTACTTGAAATAATCTCTCTGTACTTAATTTTATGAATAATGAGAGCATCAAACAACTGCAAGCATATCCAACATTCTTTGAGCAAATATGTGGAATACTTTTCATGTTTTGGGCTATAACATTCCACTTGTTCAGTAATGGCTTAAAGGAAAAGCTCACTCCATATTTATTGTAATTCATCTACATTGTTTCAGGAACTTGCCACAATATACAGACAGACAAAAAAATTTATATAGTCACTACATATACATATAGAAGCACGCACATTTATATATATGTGAAGGAGTTGTCAAAAACAGGAGAGAGTTTACAGGTTAAAAAACAAACAAACAAAAAAAAACACCTTAGTGTTTACACTGTGAGTACCTGTTTTATATGAAATACTTGCTCTCTCTGTCTGTTACTCTGAATTGCTACATCTAATTAGATTTCTTTATACTCCATTGTGAGAAATACAGATAATGTAATACAAACGTATTTTAATATGACTTTTTAGAAGTTCCATGCAAAGATAGATAGGGACTGAAAGAGGGGGCAAGATTTCAAGATTTCAGTATTAGTTCTGTATTTGCTGGCATATTTTTCATAAAATTTTACCTTGTTTGCCATTGCTCCACTTAGTCCATTAGACTTTCACAGTAGAGGCCTTTCTTTTAATGTATTAAAATAAGATATGCCTCTTAATCTTAACTTGAAGATGTTTCTAATACTACACATGTAAAGCATATATATTGTGCAAAAGACAAAACATTTTAATTAGGCAAACTATAAGCTCTTAGTAAGCTGAATTTTCTTCTGTGGCACTGAGAAAAATACTGGATTCTGCAACCTTGGTGATATACTCTATTGGTATCAATAAAGTTACTTTGCTTTAAATCCAATTATTCTACACTTTGAGGAGTATTGCTGGTGAAACAAGGCACCTTCAATTTTATTTTATCATAAGAAAGCATTAATTTAGCTCAAAAGTATGTACACTGTTGATACATGGTCTTTTTAAGAATAACGTTCAACTGAAAACATTTTGCAAATTAGAATTTTATGAAAACAGAAAATTGATATCTTTATGATTAAAAATTCAGTACAGTAGCACTGATACCATGTATTTTGTACCGATGCAGACATTTTGTTGGATATACAGTTGGAAAATCATGTCTGTGTTTGGATGAGGTTAAAAGCAGCTTATACCAAAACACCATCAGGCAAGAAGAGCCAGAATTTTCTTTCACTTCCAATACATAAATCAGGAGTCAATACCAATGCATGGTGACAGATCCTCAAGTGTTAGAATATGACACCAATTCTCTGAAATAAGTCATGACACATTGTTCTATCCTGTCTGATGATGTGAGCCATGTAAATGTAAGTGGGCTGAGGTGGAGGCACAGGTCCTTGACTGTTCTTTATACTTTACAAAGTTCTTTATAAGATAGAAGTTCAGAAAGTTTGTATGTTGCTTGTGCATTTTAAAATCCTATTCCCCCTGAATTGAATGTGGATTGACTCAACACCTTACTAGCAAAAATGTTTCAGCACAAAACTGAGGGGACAGGCCTTCATGCTACTCTGTCGATTACTGCAGTGAGATAAATGGGTGACTTGTCCATGCAAAACCATTTTCAGAGCCATATTTTCTAGTGTTAAGATTGTCTTATCCAACAATTTGAATAATTTAAATATGTATCCATATTTATATATAACTTCAAAAATGAAGACTGAGAGCATGGCAGTAAACTCTCTTGCTGCCAGCTTTGTGTTGTAGAGGTTGTCTGAATTTGAAAGTTTCTGCTTGGCATACAATGATATAAATCTGACTTGAAAACTGACTCTCTGCTTCAGGTACAAGAAGGGCCAGAAACTGACTGCAGATGAGCACTTAAAGCTTTTACAAAAGGAGACAAAGCATACTTTACTCATTCAGAAGGTGTGTGATAAAGATGCTGGCCTCTATGTTGTTCGGGCTAAAAATTCTAGTGGCACTATATCATCAAGTGCCATTCTCCACGTGAAAGGTAACAGGCCACCTATTACAAGAATAGACTGGGTAATGCTGTGTGTCATCTATATTAGCATATCACTAATATACTGGCTATTCACAAAAGTACAGTATTGACTGCACTGGACTTAATTCTCACGTGCTAAGACAACATGAAATTTGTTTTCCTATACTGAATCTTTCACCATCTGTACCAAGCCACTTTTATGTCACACTTGATATATTGCTTGTTTCTTAAAACCAGTATTATGTGCTTGTTTTCCTTTCTCATAGGGATGTTGAGATAAAAATATAAGTTATGAAGATTTTCTAGAATCTAAGGCCCAGTTCTGGATTCTAAATATGTGGGTATTGTGAAGTGGTGAAAATAGTTTTAATGGCTATAGGTATTACATGTCAAAATACATGCAGGTAGAATGCTCAGATCAATGTCTATTTTATCATACAGTTTTTGTCGTGGAGGGAGGAGGGTGCTGAATTTTATTTTAAACATCAAGTTTATTATTTCCAATGACATTTTTCTCATCTACCTTTCAAATATTTTATTTGTAGGGTAAATCTTCTTAGTATAAAATGGTAATATTCATGATTGCAGTGGCATAGATCATATTTAAATTTCAGTCTCACCCCAGAGGATAGTCTCCACAGGTGAAAGTTGCAGTAGTTCCAGTAGAGATGTGATAACCTACACTACAGAGATTTGACCCAGAATTGTCAAGATTTCTGTAAGCAGCACTTAACATACAGTAGAACAAAACCTGCAAATGTTTACAAAATGAGACCTTCCAACATACTCATCTGCTTAGGCAGATGCTTGTGGTACTTTCTCTGCCTTCTTATAAAAGTATAAATATTTCTGATAATTCTCCATATTGTTAATATATAGGATAAGGTAATAGTTTATGAAGTGAGCATTTGTGCACATTTAAATTTTTTAATACACTTACTTCAGACAGAGTCAAATTGGGGAAATACTCAAAAGTATACTTACACCAAAAAAAAAAAATTAAAAAGAATCAGTCAAATAGAATTCTGTAACTTCAGAGCAGTAAATCCAAAACAGAAATTTGTCTACATGTTGCATTTCATTCTTGACAAGGAGAGTCACAGATGTTATTTATTAAGTACTTTGCTTAAATATTTGATAAAAGCAACATAACTGCCAGTGGAAGATTTAATTTATAAATCCTTAAATGTGATTTAAGTGCTTCTTTACTTCTAGTATTTGTGTAAATACAGTAATAACAATTAAGAGAAAGCCACGTGATTTTTCCTGCGTCTTTGATTTGCATCTTTCATATTATGACTATGGAGGTGTGGAAAATTTGGAGAGAGCAAATACTTTCTCTTGCACAATTTGCTGAAAGGAAATAAGCCTTTTACCATGCAGCATTTAGATATTTAGGCCCAGTGACTGTAACTTTATTAAAAATTCTTGTAACTTTGAAACAGGAGAAGTTCTTAAAGGAATACAATCTCACAGCAATAAGAGGGAGCCAGGAGGAAGAGGAGAGGAGAGGAGGTGGTGAGCAAATGGGGGAACAAAATATTTAACTAAACCCTGAATGAACAACTTTCTGAGTTCAGTCATCTCCTAAAAATGTTGATCCATTCTCCCAGCTATAAAAATCACCTCTTTTCCAAAATTGCACTTTTATTTCACAATAAAACTAATAATTTGTACATTTTTGAATGTTTCAATTTTCATAAAAGTAAAATTCAAATTAGTGTGCTTATGCCCTTGTGACTTTATCTACCCAAAATGCCTCTCCTACATACTCTAAGGTTTTGCCTGTTGCAGAGCTGCAAGTGCTTGATAACTGTATCCTGTTTATAACACTCATTTGTTGTTTGAAAAAGTCTCTTAGGTGATGGCTACCCTTCAGTCCTCTGTTTTTACTGAGAGTTGTGACTCTTGCAGAAGCCCATCATTTGAAAATTAAAAGTACGCATGGATGTTGTTTTGATTTGTGTTCTGCTTTTCTAACTAACTTTATAGGACACTCAGATCACTTTTTCAGGAGTTTTTGCCTTCAATCTTGAGGCTAAGTGTATGCACCAAGGGGAAAAAAAAAAAAACAGGAGTGAAAGCAGAGATGTTCTCTTCTTGTGCCTTGCCACTGCCAGAATCAGGCTTTTAAATTAATCATTAACTGTCATAAGGCTAGTGACAGAAAGAGTCATAGCTCTTTAGAGGCTGGATTCAAAGCTGCATCTCTGTTTTAATGTGTGGATGCTTCATCTTGAAAACTACAGAAAGTTCAATGCTAGAATGATCATTGTTGTCATCTTTATATGGCCAGCGGGTGAGTTCAGAGATATGTTTGACCTTTTTTGTTGGAGGAGAGCCACTTGTGGAACAAAACAGCAATGCAGGGTGGGTGAGTCTGTGTCCTTCAGGAGGCAAGGCTGGAGCTAGGATTCCAGTCCTGTTTGGAAACATTTGTCCCAGCCTCACTTGTAGTTCTATCAAAGCAAGTGAAAAAAATTGAACTTTTCATCTTGTCATAGAGCAGGAACTGGAGGTAGCTTGGATCTAGACTTGTAGTCAGATCTAATTGCTTGATGGTACTCAAAGACCACTTACTGTTTATGATAATCAGTTCTACAAGTTGAAAAGGCAACAGACACAGAACTCCTGGGAGTGTTCTTTCCTCATCCTGATGTACATCCAGACTGAGGTATTATAAGGGAGCAGCTATGCAGACCTTCTTTCTCATAACACATTTCCATTCAATCTATTTCTGTTCCTGTTCTTAACTTTATTTAAAAGGCTTTAGAACAAGTGGAAGAGATCTCAGTTACTTGGTTCACATGAGATTTGACAGCCAAAATCCAAAGCCAGTTTGCAAAATTGTGTGAGAGAAAGCTTTGAACCCAAGTAGGATTTATTCAGTCTTTTCATTAATATTATTAGAAACTAACCAGTAATGTTACCTATTATTGGAGTTTGGGTTACACACACAGTTCCAAGCATAGCAAGGAAGACTGTCATCTTTCCTCTGATGGGAAGAGTTTAAGAGATGCCTTAGAGCAAGAGAGTAGATTTTATTCAAACTGTTGCCAATCTATATTCTGTATGCCTATGAACAAGTATATTCTGCCTCTTAGAGTAAAACTCTACGTGTGTATCATGCTTCATATTTCTAATCTTGTATACTTAAGTTTTTGCCCCCCTTTGCAGAAAATACAAGGTCGATTTTGTTCTTCTGAATTATGGTTTAAATAATTCATGAAACGAGCCTTGTAAGTTTGTATTTTCCTTATTTATTTTCATCTTTTTTTAAATCATATTTTGAACATCCTATTGGTAGTTCATATACTGAACAAGATATGGAAGTAGTTTATCTTAATGGACTTTTTTAAGGCATTGCTATTTGAGACTTGATTGGGGATGATAGTCAGGAAGACTTTCCAGATGAGGAAGCTGCATTGATGTGATGTCCCTGTAGCTAATCATTTCTATGATGTGGTGTTGAAACAGCACCCATGCTTAATTTTGCTGGCTAGACAAGGACATTCTTAAGGTGCTTCTACCTAGAAAGTCACTAAAGCAAAGCTGTCCTCTGCCCACAGAACTACCAGGAAAGAATGGTAGTGAAAAGCCACAGTTGGTGAGGTTAACACTCCTTTTCCAACTTGAATCATAAATGCCAGTTGTAACTCACAAATTATGTAGCCCAGATTTCAACAGATCCTCACCAAAAAAAAAAAATAAAAGTTAATAGTGGTCCTGTCTCCAACTATGCCAAGACAAAACAAAAATTATTCCACTGGGGATGACTAGATTACTGCAGCAATCTTTGCACACTCTGAGTAAAATTATGTCTAAAGATTATATGGAATTAGATTATATTAAAATTAGGTCTAAATATTATATGGAAGATCCCAGTAGATTACCTGTCACCCAGCTGCCTTTCTAAGGAAAGTGAGCATCAGTTTTGCTATTCAATTCAAAAACAGCTGAAGTGACTTATGATCTGTTTCCTTGCCAGCACATCCACTTTCATTTTTACCCAGACATGTTGTTTGTAAAAGAATGAGTTTCCTACTATTGGATTAAATCCTGGAAATAAGTCTCTATTTAAATGTTAAATAACATCTTTCAAGTTTGACTTGTGAAAAGATAGTGAGATGCAAAGGAATCCAACTTTTAAAATCTAAGTATGCTATTGTTTTTAAGAGCAATCACAAGTATGACATTCATGCTATGGCTATGTGACAGACACTGTGAAATAATAAAAGGTCAAAAGCAACATCTTGTCTCTTCTGAAAATGCCATTTTTTGCATAGATATTATAATTATTAATTAAAAAGGTATAAATATAAGACTGAAAAATCCCTCACATCTGTAGATCTTAAATCATTGCAGAAGTATGTAATCTCATTGTTCATTAAAACTTTCCTCAGAATTTGGAAATTTATGTGAATTTTAGATTAACAAAACTTGATTTTCACTTAGAGTGAGTACGATATTGCATTGAACTTAAATCAGAAATATTTTAAAATGTATAATTTTTAATGGATATGTGGATACCAGCCACATTTTTAATAGCTACAAGAGATGAGATTAAAAAGAGAGGTTAGAGATATCAGCTGCACACTGGGATACTGAAAGTCTTCTGGTTTTAATGCTTTGCTTTGGAAACAAAGGTGTAATCAATACTACTGAGTACTGTTGTGTTGGTAGCCTGGGTTAAATACTCTTGATTTAATGACTCTGATGAATTCCCCAAAAATTCTGCTGGAAAATTCCTGCTGTTTTCTGTTCAGATTATCTTAAATAAAAAGTGATAATGATGTGGTCTCATGATACACTAACATTTCTCTGAAAGAAAACCCTATGCATTCTGTTTTAGCAATAATTTCAAAGCCAGGCATCCTCCCCCCCGCCTTTTTTTTTCCTTATAGTTCATGTTGATCATACTTCACTTCCTCCTTCTTTTAACTGTTCTGTAGAAGCAGAATGGTACATATGGGTGTTCTGTGTTCTGTTTTTTCTGCTTTCTTGTTTTACAGTACTGAGCTCCCGTAATCACAGTTTTATTTATAATTACTTTAAAACCCCAGAATATTTTCATCTTCCTGACTGCTCTCTTAAAGAGCAGATTTAGATATCTCTTTAGGCTCACAACATAAATATTCTGCTTAGGCACATTATTAACCTAACCTCCGTTCCTCCTTCCCTATATACAGGCACCCATTAAGAATGAAAGTGGTGAACAAGATTGCCTGACTAGAAGAAGTGGAATTGTGTGAAAGGGTGCTTACACAAGGTGTATAAGTTTGGAGGGGAAAGGGGTTAATTCTTTTCATTTTTCAAAAGAAGCAGCCTGATTGTGGGCCTAGGTGTGAGTCAGTAGGCAAAGGGAGGCTGAGGCATTCCTCTGGTTGGCTTTGGATCAGATGTGGATGGAGCTTCAATGGAGAAGGTGGCTGCCTCTCAAATGACGGGTAAGGTATGCCTATTTCTGGACCTTTCTCTGGAGACTTTGCTAGGCTAAGCTAGTATTATTTTGTGTTTGTATGGGGGGGAGTCTGTGTCTTTAAAAATTACAGCTCAATTTCCTTTAATGAGTCTACACCATGGTATTCAAGGAGACTTGAGCTCTGGATATGGATATTTCAGATCAGCTGGGATCATCGGACCCACTTGATGTTCCTTAATAAAATTCCTTTTGAGTGTCTTAGTAGCTTGACTAAAAAATCTCCAAACAATAAAATACAGTCTCAATTTAGAACAATGCTGACAGAATCCAAATTCTCAGAGCAGCATGGTGTGAATCTCAGTCTAGTCTAAATTTTTATAGAAGATACAGTTAGGAGGAAGTTGAGAAACTTGCTAACATAACATTTCAAGACATTCAGAGATTTGAAATTATATGCCCAGAGTAAACAGACTAAGAATAATTGTGAATCATAATAATCAAAACTGGCTGCTGAAAACAATTTGGCTTGATCTGGTACCACCTGTGCGTGAGAGTGAGTGGGGGTGGTGAAAGCTGTGAGATGAAGTCAGACCCAGGTGTTCTCCCCACCTGCAGTTTTTGCATTGTTCCAGACCTCTGAGTTTTCCTTTTTGTGATCGCAGGTTCCCCAGTTTGCAGCAGAATTGTACTGTTTCCAACAAATATATAATATTTAATATTATGAATTTAATAGGCTGAATAGACAAACTTCTTACCTGAAGTCATCAGAGTGGGTTTTCAGTAGCCCTGACTACCTGAAGTGTTTCCTTCCATAATGCGGGGGAAAAAAAATCTGTTCCTGCTAACTTTAGTGGTTCGTGGGATGTCTGGCCTAGGAATCATTTTTAATTGGCAAGTTGTTTTAGCTTATTCTGATATTTCATTATGATATCATGGGAAAGTCACTGGTGAAATATAATCATATGTTCCCTTTTGATGGTTGTTGTCAGAGGATGAACTCTTCTTTTTACATCAGACTGTTCCTCTGTGGAGTACTATAGCATGTTCCTCACAGAGTTGTAGTAACTGCCACTTTATGGTTTTCTTTGCACATACTTTTCCCTTTGCTGTCTAGAAACTGGTCATTCTAGTTTCTGTGTTCTGCTGATTTACTGATCCAAAATCAAGATGTGATCTCATTGATCATTGTCACAGTTCCATTCAGATCTTTTGTTGTTGTTGGTTGGTTGGTTGGTTCTCTTGTTGAAGTGAAGCTGCAGATCCCAAATCTCTGCTTCAGGTGCATGCATTGCAATGATGGTGGCAGCTTGTGCATGTTAGGTTTCAACAACTGAGAACTGAGCTGTTTGAGCTACTGAGCTATCTTAGGTTAGCAAGAGTATGAGAGTAAAACTTGCATACTTCTGCTCTGTATTGTTGCCTCAGACCTATGGGGTGGGAAGAAACTAAAGCAGCTAAGACTTTATTGAAAGCTTATTGCAAGTAATAGCTCACCTAAGCAAAGGATTGATTAATACAGAGGGTGAAAATGTCTGCCTCACCATGTTGACAGTCCCGCATTTGGCAAAAATATCCATGGAGTCTTCATATTTTGGATTTAGATGTTGCTGGGTACTTCTGTGAGATACACTGCTTTTTGTTTCACAATGGCATAAAGCAAAGTTATTTCTTATAAAACAGTGGGGTGATGCTGGCATAGTTGATAACTCATTTCAATAACCTCCAATTTCTGAGAAGACTGACAATTAGTTTTGCTAAATATTAAGGACATACATTACAATGTATCATAAAAAGGAACAAGAAGACATTCTTTGTGTGATAGGAAAGCAAAATGTTCATTTTTGTTGCAGTATATGTCTGTGTGTGTGCTTCAGTCTGTAAACATCAGGGCTGCTTTGGATTCCTTGTGTCATGAACACATGATCTGAATTCTGAGGTCTTTTTCTTTTTTTAATGTGGCCCTGGAGGTTGAATTTAAGTGGAACTTCAGGTAGCAGTATGATTCAGTAAATCCAGCTTTACAAATTTGTTGTCACATGAAGCAAAGCTCTGATTCAGTACAAACTGACTCAGATGGCTGAAATTTCTTCAAAGAATTTTGATGGGTTAATTTGTATTGGCCAGACTTTGTACTGGCTCAGGTATCATCTGTCCTCCCACAGATGGCATGAAACCAATACAAACTCCATCTCATGTGCTCTGGTTATTGCAATAGAAATGCAATTATGTGCCCACGCTTGATCTAAATCAAATTAGTACTGCATGATCTCGTAGTATGTGGCCTCAGTATTAATGATGGCCAAAGTAGTGATCTTGACCATAGCAGTACAGAGGCCATGTTCTGGCTTTCATCATTGCTGTAAATATAGAACAAGATTTTTTTTTAACACATTTTAGACTGGAAGAATGGAATAAAAAAAAAAAGTGAAGAAAGTGCGTGAAGTACAACAGTGCACTAAGTGCAAGAGCTAGTTGTCTTGACTTTGTTCCTTTAAATTTGTGTGGAATATTTACTCTTCACTGAAACACAATAATCCACATATATTTGCCCATTACCTACACAAAGAACATGATTCTTTAGCATTACCATGGAGCTAATATCACTATGCTGATGCATGAAATTCTTTGCTGCTTAATATCCATGTGTTTCAGCAAACTTTATATTATATAGATAAATGATGTCTGCCTACTACTGTCTTGCAAAAAATGTATCCTGAGTTCCAGGTATCAATGAAGACTCTCTTTGTCCTGCAGTATGGTAAAGTTTCTAACTATGAGAATGGATTTTTGCTTCGGCTGCTTTAGTTGTGCCATTTAAAATACAGTGATTGTTTTTTTTTTTTTTTCAGTACAAGGAAAACAGCCAAACTTCATACAAAAATTTGGACATACAACTCTCCAAGAAGGAGAAGATTTAATCCTGCATTGCACTATACATGGAAAGCCCAAACCACATGTCTGCTGGACTAAGGATGATATCCAAGTGGTAGCTGGAGATATCAGTGTATGTTCTAATTCTTGAAATATTTCTCAGAGAAAGATAATATATTTTGTTTTATGCTGCTTGTAATTTCCTATGTGCATTCTGTTGTTTTACAGATTGAGAAATTAGGAGATACCTATTACCTCTTAAAAAGAAATGTAGTCCTTGCTGATACTGGGAAATATATCTGTGTTGCCAGCAATGAAGTTGGGAAGGCACACTGTTCTGCTGTTGTAACAGTGATAGGTGATTCACCCTGGCTAGCTGCATGCTTTAAGGCACATTGCCATATTAATTGAGAACCTCATTTCCACTTACTGATGTACGTCTTGTTTCAGAGAAAAGTAAAAACACAGAAATTTCCACTGTAACTCAGACTAAATCAGAATGGAAGGATGGATACTTTTCAGAAAAAGTGAATGTCACCACAGCTGAACTGTGTCCTGAAGCCCAGTACACGTTTTGTGTGAGAAGTCAAAGGCCAGTCACTAAACATCTCCCATTAAGGTAACTTGCAGCTTACTCATTGCTACATCTTGTAGTACTCGAACATTCAAAAACCTTAATTTACAAAGTACCCATCAAACACTCTTCCTGTTCCTATGGATTTTTGTATAACATAAATGAAGTGTATAATGTGACTGCCTTTTACACTTAATCCTGCATCAAATGGTATTAAATTTTGTTAGGTTAAAGACCTTGTAATACAATAGAAAATGGAGTTAATGTGGAATAAGATAGTTAGTTTAGTGACTTTTTTTTTTTTTTTTAAGTCTAGGTATCTTAATCTTGATATTAACCTATGACTGAACAACTTGAAGGTACAAAGTATTCCAGAAGTTCAGATTGGTACAACTAAGTGTTTTTCCTTTGGTTGTGCAGATGAGCTTTTGACATGAAATAAGAATACATTGATTTTTAGTCTGTTAGCATTTCCTTTTTAAGGGAGAAGGGTATTTGCCATATCTAACTTCCCTATTTAACATTTGCACAACACTGTTGGACATTTTGCAAAAGCCATGAATCACTTTCTTTGCAAGAGCATGTTGCTTATTAAGTAGGGCAGTTGATATTTTTTATGTGCCTATATATATATATACACACTAATTCTCTTGTATTACCACAGTATATTATTCAGTATTATTATTATTTATTAAATGCTAAAAAAAACACACATGCACAAAAACCTCTAGTAGTCATTGACTTCTTATTCCAGAAAGATCAGCATGTTAACCGGATATTGGGTCTGTAAGTAATCCTAATACACAGGTGGCATTTGACCACACTGAAGGACTATTTGTCTGCAAAATAATCCCATTTATGTGATTTACATGTAAAAATTGTGATGTATTAGTGAATAAAATGGATGAAGTCTCAATGACAAAGTTGTGAAGTTGATAAAGGAGCTCCTTGTCTGCTGTGCCATGCAGAAGATTGTAATATTTTGAACCCTTAAGAACCAAAAGGAAAATGTTTATTATGAGAGTAGACCTCATGTGAATGCCATACATCTAGAACAAAAAGTCTCAATAAGTAACAGAATATGTAAGCAAAGTTTTCTGCTAGGTAAGCATCTTTTTTAGACAAATTAGTAGCAGTCCTGCTAGCACAGGAGCAATCGTTACTCGTTAATCAATTTAAAATGCCAAAACTTCCCACTACACAATTTCAGGAGATTGTGTGAGGCATTTAAAGTCAGTAGTCCTTGTGGTGACTTCCTGCCAGGAACCTTGCCTCCTGAATTTAGGCTCTGATAGCCAACTGTAGTTTATGATGCTAGAACTGCCTGTCCTTTGTAGTAATGTGTTCAGGGGTGAGAGAGTTTCTGTATCTTGGGACTGTTAAAAATCCTATTTAGTCCTTTATCAGTTCATTCTTTCGTTGGAAGCATCAAGTAAGACGACATAAGATAGGGATTTAGGTGGACGTTGGCAAGAGATTGTGCATGTAAAAATCAGATTTGCTGTCAGAGGTTCTCAACAGAAAATAACTGAACAATTCTACTGATAATGTTTATTACATGACTGTGAAATAAGACTGTTTCACGGTGAAAAGCTGTTTTCATGATGGTATGGCAAAATAGTTTGCTTTCCTGAATGTATTTGGAGCAATGTAATGGAAAAGAGGCTCCAGGAGTCTCATGGCAGAAGTAATTGTTAATGTGACTTTAGAAAGTGGTTGAGAACCTGTGGGACTGCTGTCAGGCTTCTCCTTCAGTCTGCTCAAAATGTTGATTTTACACTGGTCACATAAAAATGCATTTGTTGCCTGAAAATGTCTAAATATTTTCTGTTTTTTTTTTTTTTTTCATACATACTGAATTCTATGGCAAAAGGCCATAGAAAAGAGCAAGAGCGATGTTCTTTTTATTTTTTTCTTTTCTCAGTTCTTAAGGTTTGTCTTATCTAGTAGTAGAGCAACATGTAAACAGAAAGTTATTGCATGTGTTGATTCAAAAGCTGTTCACATTTCATCAGAAGCTGCCTGCATGCTTTCCCTCATGTAGAGCAGATCAAGCATTGATCCAGTGTTTTGTTCCATGTTTTCTGTATCACTGTGAGATGACAAGTATTCCAAAGCAATGAAATCAAATGCAAGATCATGTTAATTTTACATACTGCTAATATAGAATTCAGTATGATTAAAACATGTAGATCATGCAGAAAGGTTAAATTTCTCATCATTTTTTTTTTAATCTCTTCTGTTCCTTATACCTAAAGTACCATCTGGATATTTGTTATTGTCAGTAAGATAATTTTAGGATAATTTATGTTCTGTTTGGAGTCACTCTGCATTTGCTCTTTAATCTCTTATTGTCTCATGGCCAACAATCTATGTCAACCACCACAGTGCTGCTTATGAAAGGAAATGCTGCAATAGCCACTGTTTAAAATACAGGCAATATTAACTGACCTTTTTTTTTAAATAGGTTTAAAGAGAAACTCTGGCTTCAAGGAGTGTATCTTGAGCTTGTGAGGCCACCAGAGGTTAGCTTCAGTTTCGATCATGATCCTGTTCTTCTGCGTGCTTCAGAGGAAGATGGACTGAACTGCAAAGTTCAGTCATGATTCATGAGAGTGTTCATTTTGTTTGCTGTGTCCGTTAGTGGGTATTGACCAAGGGTGAGGAGAAAATGAATGTTTGAGTGCTATTTGATGTATATCTAGGTTGCAATTTGCATTTGGTTTCTCTATAAATCATCATTAATAAAATTCACCTGTGCACAGTATTTATTAGACAGTGATTTCTAATTTCTTATGGTTCCCCCCCCCCCCGGTTTGTTAGACAAATCTAACAGAATAAGATGATGGGAAAAGAGAGAGATTAACATTTATAAATTGCAGATCTCCTTGCTGATTAATCTGCACCAACTATTTTGCAGTAATTCAATCAATGCTATCTATTCCATCAATAGTTCTTCCCACTAGCTTATATAGAGAGTTCAGACACAAACATGGCTTCCAGAATGAGGACTTAAAAGTTTATAACTATACTGCTTATATTTCTGTGTTCTGTAATTCCTGTGTATTAAATACTGTGTTCATTACCGTATTTCTAACAGCTTTGAGACATTCCCAGGAGGGGCTGAACATCAAAAGAAGTGGTAGCTAATTATTGCAAACCTTGTCTAATGCAAGCTTAGTACCAAGAATGCCTTCAGGGAACAGGGAGTTTCTTTAAGGCAGCATAATAGAGAAGTATTCTGCTATATAGCTTCTGTTTTCGGGGTTGGATTGCTGTGACATAGCAGCCCATTTCCAGTTGATGCATGTCATTGTAGTCCAAAGGAGAGGACTTGAAGCAATATGCCATCTAGTTTCAAAGCACATCCTTAGTTTAGCCAAGGATTCCCCAACGGTAAAATTGCTCAAGACCTGCAGCATACATGGCATAGACAAAACCTGTCATTTGGATTGTAGGGCAATCATTAGCAAGATGAAATTTTTGTTTTCATCTCTTGAATTCAGAGTCTAGTCCTACACTGTGTTTATATACCACAATACACTCACACTTCCCAGAGGGAGCAGACTGGGGTTTAAGCAGCATAGCATCTTTGTGCTTCATCCAAGTAGATGTAATCTATGCAAAATATGGAATTAAATATTTTCAGAGTTGCTTCAATCATAATACCAAAATATTAAACATGTTTCCAACAGAGTGCAGGTTGGCTGGTAGAAATGTAGGTTTCTCTCCAAATTAAAGCACAGACCTAGAGAGGAAATGAGCTGAAAAAAATATCATATACGTGTCTTCACCTGATCATATAAATCACTTGCTTGACATTATAGAAAAGTCAATGGCATCCTGCCCACGGAAGAGTCACAAGGCTGTGTATATGTGCACATAAATATAGTAGCTAAGGACTGAAGTTCTTGCTCTTTTTATTTACACGGTATCTCTCACAAAAAGTTTGTTCCAAAATGGAATGGAGACAAATATCAAATACCTAGGGAATCCCATACAACTGCATTTCTGCTAAGTCCCTCCTCTGCACCTGATGTTTAGATTTAAAGATTTCACAGAATACATTGTTTCTAACTGCAGTCACATTCAGAGGACAGGCAGAGTACATATCAGACATCTCAAAAAAAAAATAGAAAAAAAACCTAAAATACACGTTCTTTTATCAGCTGAACTTTTTAAGTTCTGGTTACACTTCCTGTTTAAAAAGCCACTCTGTAAAAAAGTGTAGAATTCAGTGCTTTCTGATCTTGAGCCCTCAGCAAAGTTGCTTAAGGTGTTGGGTGATTCTTGCTTTTCTTCTTGATTATCAGCCTGTAAGAACAACTTGAACTTTAATATGCGGTGGGCTTTTTTTCCCCTGATGCACAAAACATGACTTTACTTAAAAAGAAAAAAAAAAAGTGTTAATGCTTTTCCAAATAATACATAAGGCAAAACAGAAATCTGTGCATCTGTTCTTTCCTATGGTTTTCTTACAAAGCAGTAGAAAGGTTTGTTTATAAACAGATAAACAAAAAAACTGGCAACCTTCTTTTGCCAATGAGGAGCACAGCTATTGCTCCAAATGATCCCAGGGAATGTATCAGTTATGAAACACAGTAAGTTTTTGGTTGGTTGGTTGGCTGGCTGGTTTTGTGTTTTTGTTTTTTGTTTTTTCCTTTTCTCTTTATAAATCCTTGATGCCCAAGAAGTTGTTAAAAGGTCTGAAAAATTTGATGGGGCATATGTATCTATTAAATTCTAAGGACTATCTCCATGCTAGTTAACATTTGTCCCCAGTATTAAGATTCTAATTATTATTTTGTGAAAGGAAATGGAACAGGTAGACATTAGTAAATATATTCTTTCCTCAGGGTCTCAGGCTTTGTTGATAAGACCTTGTTTTCTCAGGTGAGGTGCTAAGTATTTTTTTTATCTTCCTTCCTTGTTCTGCCTATGCAAATATGTATATATAATAAAATAATATCTAAGGAAAACTTGGTAAATATGAGCTCTAAAGCAATGTTTTTAAATCTTCTCCTTAGTTATTTCCAAGGACATGACAAGTGACAACTATCAACATGAAGTTAGTGAATATGGACCCTGATAACTATTCCACACGCTCTCAAATCTAGTCACAGTTTTCAGTAAGTTGTTCACATGTGAAATAGCTAGAGTAGTCTGAAAAATTGCTTACTGCCTTAGTTATTTTTTCTGCAGTGGAAGCAACCGGCAGTGCCTTTTTCACCAATAAGTAAAGCTATATTTTCTGCAAGCAAGTTTTAGTTTGTATTGAAAAGGATTAATAGATCTCACATAAACAACTACGATAGCTCAGATAAGAGATATAGCATCTGAAAATGCAACAGCTTTTCAGAAGCTGGCTGCAGCTCGTGAACACTGTTCTTGTGAATACTATGCAGTTTATAGTCTGTATTTAAGGTTCTATAGGTGTCATTACAAAGTACCGTTTATAGCATTTGCAGGGTAAGGGGAGTTGATGAGGGTGATGGAAATTTTTACATTTTGATTTCAGTGAAAATTTAATGTTTTAACAGTTAAGAACTTTTTAGTCATTTCTAAGATTAAAGAAAGAAGGGGTATGAAGGGAGGAAGGGGTGAAAGCAATTGTTTTTTCAGAAGTAGACTTTAGAAAATTGGAAATTCAGCAAGGATATAAAATATAACTACATTTCTAATTGTGTTTTATCAGTCCTGTAACGATTCATAGGTGAGAAGTTTTATTTGAAGTAACCAAATGATTTTTTTCCTGGCTCCCTTGGTTCTGTATATTTGGTTAGGGGGCAGAATGACATGAAAATAGTGTACGGAAGGAGATATAACACACGTTGCATAGGAAAGAACTGAACAAATTATGAAAGGACCAAGGGAAAATAGAAATAGAGAAGGAAATGAAAGAAATACTGATTCTTTCCATGCAGTTTGCAAATTAATGTGTAGACAAATGAACAGGCTAGGACAGAAAGCAGGGTTTATGTTTTATTAGCTGTGCAGCTACAGCACATAGCACATCACTGTTGTTTAAGAAATAATGAAGAAAATAAAAGTTTGTGATTTTTTTAAATGACAAAGGAGGAATTTCCACTTCATTGAAATTGAAGTACATTGAAAATTTGCCTAAGCAGCAGTTTGAAGCTTTCAATATTCTAGAAAGAAAGATTTTGTTTCTAAGCTCTATTAGTCTTGAGCTTTCAAGGTAGCTTCCTCTAGGCCTGCTCAAGTAACAGTTTCTTTTGTGTAGGTCCACGCATCAAGTCAATGGGGTTATTAAAATTAAACAAGGTGAATCACATACAAGGGGGTTGTTGGTAACAATATCAAAATGTTTCATTATGTTGAAGATTACCTGCTATTTCTCAAATGTATTGTTGGCCTACAGTGTAATACATATACTATAGGAACATTGGCAATATATAGTTTCTACTTAAAATAGTAGCAGCCTGAAGCACATGCTGAAATTTTAATAATAATTCCCAGTTTTTCTGTCTGCCTGAAAAAAAATGGTCTTTGTCATTACCTTGATCTAATTTTTGCTTGATCCTGGAGCAAAGAAACAATGTCATGTTTTTACCAGCAATGTCTTTGCTATGCAGTGTGAACACTGAAGTCATCCTTCTCCTTTATATTGTAGATACACTATGTGACACTAAGCATGCAGAAATCTCACTGGGCTGACAGTCTGTTAAGGCATGTAATGTAAATTATTCATCTTTCCTTGAGAGCATGAAAGAAATATTTCACTGATTTCATTTCTGAATCCACCAGCAAAAGTAAAAAGTTGAGAAAGTACAAACTTTTATTAGGATGCACATAGATTTAATAGTGATTAAAACCAAATGTAAAACTTCTGGAAAAAAAAAAAGGAAGGGACTTATTTAAAAAATACAGAACATTCTGTTTATATATTTGAATGCAACACAATGCTTTTTCTAGTAAATGTCTATAGGCAGCAATTGTTGTTGACTTGATTGAAATTGTAAAAATTGAACTTCTGGCCATCTCATCTTCAAAAGTGACAGTTTTCACATTTCTGTCACTTAGAAATTACCACAATTTCATAAACTTTTTCATTGTTTATTTAACTTAGACATTATCAATAAGCTGGCTGTTTTTTATTGTTAAGTTTGCAGTTATTAGCCAGTGTTCTTTCTCCAAGTTGATTTTTCACTGAATATTTGAGTGTTCAACTACAGGGAAAAAATGCCATCTGCTATTTTAACAAGTCTCTATTTAAAATCAGAAGTGAGATACCCATTACACAGATTTCTTCGGGCATTTTGTATCCTTCAGTAGGAGCCAACTTGTCCTCCCTGCTGATGAATAGAGGTGCATTTGTTAACATACTAAGTCTTATGCAGAGAGATTAGGTTCTCTGACATCTATTTGCACCAGAAAGTCAAAGATGAGGCATAGTACTCTGACTTTCAACCTCTGCAAGAGTCTAGATGGTACCAGTGTAAGAGGCTGTTCCAGTTTCTGTTGCTGTTGTTACTGCTTCATGCCAAGAGTAGCTGTAAAGTTGACCTTATAGGATGGATAAATTAAAGGGCAGAGACCACAGTAGTATGTCCTTTCTTGTTTCTTTCAGATCTGTTAACTGTAGTATAACACACCTCACAGGGGTTATAGTGGTGATGGTCTCTCTTGTTGGCAGTTTCTGGAGCTGGAAGTTCCTGCTGGAAGTTTCCTTCAGATTGTTTTCAAACACAAGTGCAGCTGGTATTACAAAACTCCAGTCCATTTACTTTTCTAGGTAGCGTTTTTATACTGCCTTCCCCAGTTGCACTTTCCTTTGTGCTTGGCATTTTGCACTACCGGAGCCTTTTGGTTCAGAGATGGAATTGATATTATGAAGCTGTTGGTCTCCTCCTTCCCTTAGCAGGAGCAAACCTGCTATAATGATAGCTCTCCTGTGTGCTCAGGGGATCTTTTTCAGTGTGGATCTTGGTAACAGCACACGGCTGCTTACCAAAACAGCTAAGCACAAGCTTGACTTTAACCACATAAATAGTCTTATGAGCCAGTTATGTGCTGAAAGAACTTGCTACATATGAGTTATATATATTCCATTTTATAGGGAAATAAATGGATTTTGAATGAGAAGACAACAATGGAAACAGGCAGGTGTGGGGCTATGGCAATACAATTCCTAGCTACAGACAGGAGCAGTCTTCTGACTCTGACCACCGTTTCTGAGGCAACCAATCTAATAGGACAATTAGCTGCACAGACTGGGGAAGCTGGGGCAGTGGAAGTTCACAAACTAATATGCTAGTCCATGGATGATTAAATCTGCAGTCTGCACAAGGCCTCCACAGGTCTAGAAAAAAAAAATCAAACTGTTAGACTTAAAATTTACTTTTTTAAGCAATTACAGTAGTTGTCTGTGTTAATTTATGCTTACTAAATTTTTATTTCTGTACTCTGGATACTATTGTTTAAGTTCAACTGCTTGGAACATCCAACAGAAAAATCATAAAGGAAACAAAATGAATCAGTCAAATCTATACATTAGCAAATACAATTTTACAATTCATAGTTATGAAAAAAAAACCACCACATTTAAACTGTATATTCTAATAGCATGCAGCCACATGTCTGAGACCAGCTTACTTATTTAGTCTGGTGATTGACAGATGCATTTGGTAGCTTGTATGTTTTATAAGGAGAGAAAGTAAGGCTAAATCTCACTGATATGACTACTACCGATTTGTCCATGTCCTCTGCCAAAATTCTTATTACTTTTTTCCTCTTGTGCTTATAACTTAGGAAATTTGCAATGGCTTCTAAATTGTGCATTATAAACCAACTGAATTATAAACCAAAATCTTTGGAGCAGATGCTGTTTCCTCAGCGAATCCCTTCTTTGCTTCCAAAATTAGTATTGTCAATCAATCCAACAGGTGGTGTATGGTTACATAGAGTGGGTCCCCTCTCACAAGATACTTTCTTTTAGGAAACCAATCAGAACTGTCAGTGACATGGTGATGTAGACCTGCCAGCAGAGCTGGGGTATATAAAGTAAAACAACTATGTTAGCACTTCTGAGCAGTCGTGCATTCCCCGCCTCGCCTCGGGTGTAGGGATTGCAAAAACAAAACTACACTGTCAAGACTGTGTAGTTTTGTTTTTATGGTTAGAGGCTCAACAATTCTCATGCTGGGATTGTCTAAAAAAACCTTACTCTGGATAAGGACGTCGTTCAAGAAGATTTCGTTGGGCTTAGCCCACTCCTACAGGCACTTTGAGAGATCAGGTTAGTAACATGTTTCTCCTAGTGTAACAAGTATTTTATCAGCCAATAAGCCTAATGAGATCTATTATATATGTTTACTCGTGTGGGGTATAGGTTTCAGAGTATGCACATAGAGCACATAAATTCTCTAACAAGATTATGTCTTAAATTTCAGGGGGTAAGTTTTGATAACGCTCAGTAACATTTTTTTACAGTATATTTATTGTTAAAGTTGATTTAAATTAAGATTTGAAAAGTGCATGGAAACATCTGCTTAATTTAAAAACTCCTTTCTGCTGGGAGTGTTCAAGGTTATGCTACCGAGAGATAAACTGAGAAGCTCCAAGAATAGCTCTGATAAAATGCATATGGTATCAGCTAAGCGCTGATGACTTTTTAAGGGAATCAACTGCTAAGGTATCAATTACATGGCAGCTCTGGAACACTTGTCTGTTGTCATTCATAGCTGAGAAGGTTATTTCTGGAACATGACATTTCAGATGCATGCTTTCAATCCTAATTGTACAAAAAGCCTTATAAGATCAGATCTTCATCACCAAAATTTGCCTAGACAATGATAATTATACTTAAATGATTTCTAATCTATTCTAATGTCTGCAGTCTTATGCATAAGCTTTCATAATGTTTGTTTATATTGTAAGATAATTTCCATGTATTTTAGCTGAGCTTCAAAACATACAGTTGTAACTGAAGTAGATCTCGGTGAATTACATGTGAGAGGTATTTTTGTTCACCTTCCTTTCAGAAAACTGTTGTTGTGTTAGGGTGAAATGTTGGTCATTTCTGCCTAATTCAAACACATTTCCCCCCCTGAAGCTGAGAGGTTTGATAGAAGGCTGTTCTCTGCCAAGCTTGAACAAGTATCCAGATAGCTAGTAAAGGCAATAAAAAGCAGCTCAAAATCCCAGTACAATATCCAGTTCTGCCACTCCACTTTTTTTTTTCTTATGTTGGGATCACACTGATTTCAGCGAGAGAACTTGTTATGAAGAATTTTCACCCCTTTGAAAAGTAGCATAAATTAGGCTCATTGTGAAAGGAACTTCACCTTCTCATTAATCTTGAAGTCTGGAACTGTCACAAAATCAGGCCCAAAAGTCAAAGTAAACACCTGCAAATGTGAAAAAGTGAGATTAATTTGAAAAGATGGAGGTTAACCCTTTTTTAGTAAAACATGATATGCTCACAGGGGTATTTTTTTAATGAGAAAATTTGTAACTTAGATGTGTTGTGTTATTAAGAAGATACTAGCTAAGTTTTAAAAAACTGCAAATTTAAAACCTTGAGTTCAACGTCAATAAATATGTTCATGCAAATGTAAAATACTTCTGATAGTAGCTTTTTTAGTAGCAGTATGCTATTTCAAAGTAGGATCTTGTGGCATAAGAGAAGGCAAACTATTTTTCTTTCAGATTTCACATGGGCCTGCAGTTGTTCAAACCATCAGTGTCAGTGGCTACCTTATACCCTAGCTCACATTTCGAAGGTGGTTGTCTCCACATATTCAAAATTCCACTGAGATACTCTCTAAGAAAGAATAGAATTTTATCTGCATCTGTAATGCCAGTATGGTTCTGTGTAAAATGAAATTGTTCATTACTTACAGACTGCTTTTCAAAGAGAGCCTCCTGGCAACTCTTTAATTATTAAAAGCCAAATAGATTGTAAACCTTCATATTTTAAGTTGCTGCTTACTGACCTAGTTGTCTTCCCACTGCAGAATGCAGATTATTTGCACTAAAAAAATATTTTCAGGTCATTCTAAATAACTTTTGCATGGAGATTGTTTTCTCTTTAGATAAAGGAGATTAACAGAGAAATAGAGACTAGATGACCTGTACAAGGTCACGCAGTGAGTCAGGCAGAACTTTTTCTCCGCTGCACATTTGTAATGCCAATTCACAGTTTTACTAAATATAAGTTTCACATCCAATTCAGCTAAGTGTGCCCTAAGATTAACTTGCTACACAACTTTGTCAAAACCGACATTCTTCCCATTTCACCAGGTCAATGTGATTTAAAACTGAGAAGGTTGAATTATTATGAGTACAGATACTGCTAAAATCTAGGAAGAAGGATGTGTGTATAGTAACAATATGACCAGTGATATCTAATTATGTTTTTGTTACTTTCAGAGTGCCTGTAAAGATGACGACAAAAGCACCAACATTTACGCAGCCATTACAAAGTGTTGTGGCACTGGAGGGTAGTGCCGCAACCTTTGAGGCTCATATTAGTGGTAAGGTTTTGCTTCATTCTTGCAAGATTCATTTCTGTTATTATTGTTATTGGTAACATTTATGCTGTGGAAGACAAATGAAAACACTTTTCATAGCTCATAATCTGAATAGGTAAAGATCAGTATTGAAATATGAATGTATCCACCTCAGAGAGTACTGGTCAGTTCTGTGAGGTGCTGTCAGATTTCCACAAACATACTGCATAAAGTTACAATGGTTCCCAGACAATAGCCAATCATCCTGCCAATGAGACTGGTGTCGCAATTTCTCATGTATGTTACAATCATCAAAACTGGGGGAAGATAGCATTAAAAAAAAATGTGTATACGTAAAAAATGTATACTGTGCTAATCAGGGACCTTCATATTGGTGCCAAAAGAGTAATCTTGTTTGGATGATAATGAGACAGAATGAGGAGCCAAGGTGCAAAAGTGAAGGCAAGTGCCGGTTCTTCACTGACCTAGTGCTAAGCCTTATTCTGGCTAAGTCATATTCCTCCTTCTGTGCCCTTGAGTTTACTTAATTTCAGAGTCATGGCAGGAGTTAAAAGCACAAAATCTAGGTCCACTTGGCCACTGAAGAGAGTAGCAAACTCTAGTTTGCTAGATAGTAGAGATGTATGGTGATCATGATGGTAGTACAAGGCTGGATTAATATAATTTAAGTTGCTGCATTTTGAAGATGTCACCTCATTTTAAAGGATATTTCATTTTGCCAATCTACACACAATGAATCACAATCACACCCTAGCATGTGAAAAAAACAAACAAACATGCAAACCCTGAGGCAACATTACCAGATAACCAACAACCTGTTCTAAGTGTGTCTCTGACCTCAGCGATGACTAAGTAGAAAAGGCACATGTTCTTGCTGGGGGAATTATACTGTCTTACAGGCATTAGCAATGTGATGATCCACATACCATAAAACACTCTTCTGAGTCTAGAACTACACAGATGCTCTGTGACAGGTGCAAACACATGATCTGTCCAACTATAAACCACTGACATCTGTGGTCCACTGTGATTCATCACTTAGACCCTTTGGCCAGCACTGGTTCAAACAAGGTATTTGAACACCTTTGTTTCTGTAGACTAAATCCGTGACATTTTTTTTTTCATGCCAGATGCTGCTGTTTTGCCCTCTATTCTTCAGTTAATTGTCCTGACCTCTTGTCTGTACATTTAAATTTTCTGTGAAAAAGTTTCTTTCAAATAAATCCACTGACCGTTACAAACAAATACATAAATATGCCATCAGAACCAGTTCGGATGCTAATATTATGGCTCAATGTGTTATTTCAGCTCTTTTCATTTACGTGATATCATGAAGTACTTAGGAAAGGAACTTGATTTCCTACTTTGAGACAATATTGCATTTTTTTCTAACTGTATATATCATATTTGCCATATTTTTATTTTAGTTCCAAATCTCATGTGATGATATCTCCTGTTAGCTTTCACGCATATTGTGGGATTTTGGAATACCTCTCCTGCCCAAAAAGTATTCACCAGGATTGACAGATCTGACATTGGATTAGTTTTTTCAATGCATAAAAAGTGAAAGTTTTATTTCTTGAACTAATTGCATTAATAATGAGCTACACAGCTTTATTTCTGCTACATTGTCTGTCCTTCCCATCAGTCATGGATTATTATGAACTTGAAATTCAAACTTTCTGTTTATATCTGATAACATTGCCCTTTAGATATGAGTCAAGTATTAATACAGAGCTGCAGTTTGAATGTGGAAAGCCCGGTTAATCTAGGGGTACCAAGAAGAGTTTAGCAACCGCCTGAGAAGCAATTTTGCAGTCTGTAAAGTGAAACTGTATTGTATTGTATCAGACTGTGCATTAAGTGCCACATCACAGAGGATTGATACCTGGTAAAAATACCCAATATCTCTCTCTGCACTCAGAAAGCACAGATCAATCAAAACCCATGATTCAAAAGCAGTAAATGCTGGAGCAGCTGGTATGTAATCACAGGGGTAGCCCAACTGGGTGATCAGTGACTGAGGGGACATGAGACAGCATGTCACTGTCAAGAAGGTCTGCAGTGCTGCTGACATTAGAACTGTGCCCATCCTCATGTCTTCACAGTACTGATCAAGTACTGTCTTTTTTCTTAAAGGACTAACATGTACTCTGCTTGACTTTCTTTGAGCCAGTATTTTGATGTATTACCCAATGCAAGCCAGCCTTTACACTCCGCATATTGTTGAAAGCAGAACATAGATTGCACATAGGTTGGCAGTTCCCATCACTTACATCATTGTCAGGACAATTTGATAGAATTCAATCACTTAAAGAGTAAAGCTGAAACTCTTCACGTTCATATTCTTCTTTTTGGCAATAGATCTCAAAAAACTCAAGATCAGTTTTAAAATGAAGAAGAATGTCCCAATAATTAATATTCAAGTCATAGTGTAATATGGTATGTGTAAAAGTAAATCCCCCCTCCGTATTGGCCAGGCAAAAATAGCAATAATCTGAAGATGATTGTATCTTTTAGTCCTCAGCTTTGTGGCATGGGACTCATACTCAGATTTTTCAAAATGGCTTCTAACTTTGGAGCTCTTGAACATGACACTTTGAGACACCAAAATAGCCTCAATTTTTTTAAATGTATGCCTTATTCAACCTACCACACAACCCCCTGTGCTCATTAATCATCATATGATGCTGCACCAAGAAAGTAAAAGATGCTGGCAATATTTCAAGAAATTCACTACTGACAGTGTGATTTTTGGTTGCCTAGCTTAAGACACTTTGAAAGTGATGTGCAGAAATGTTGAACACATAAAGCTTTGGATGAAATCTGTGAGATCTGCTGGATACTCTATGATTATGGTGATAATGCCCAAGTTGTCCTATACCAGTAGTCCAAAACTAGATTACACTATCCCCATCAGGGCTGTTTGATAATTTCCATCTGTGAAATTAGCAGCGCTTAAGTCTACTTTTACCCTTTTGATTTCTAATCTCCTCTAATATTAGCTGCATCTTCTCATTCAGTGTATGTGTATTTATATATTACATGTGCATAAAAATGAGTTTTTCAGCTACGAGTAAAACTTAAAACTTTCCTAATCATCTTGTGTCTGCAGGCATTGTTTAAAAGCTTCTAAATACATATCTCAGCTTCTCTTTTATTTTATTCTCAAACAGTCATAATCCTGACACATTAAAATCCCAAATAATTAAATGAGTTTATAAGAGGGGTACTCCAAAAAGAAAGCAGAATTCTGTTGTCCTAGGGCTTTGCAAACCACAGAGAGTGGAACTGGGAAAATTAGGGCAGCTGTAGTAATCACAGTCTCAGATCTCATTCTTGGGCCTTTTTGCAGTGCAATGGTGTTTTGACTTAAGTAGGGAAGTCCATAAAGATTTTAATTTTGGAGAAATGGTGTTCTAGGATCACACAAAAAAAGATTTTGAGCTGGAACTATCTCCTTAAATTAGCTGTTCTCCTTATGTAGTTCATATAAAAATATTGCCTGTTTATCAAAAGGATTTCAGTTGCTCAATAAAATTGGCGAAGTAGAACACTGGGAAGAGAGTTTTCATTACTAATCAAAAATCACCATTTAAAGCTGGAAAAAGGAACTATGGAGGTACGTGGAACTCTTCTGACCAGAAGGATCTTGCTCATGACCCCAACAACACAATTGTGCTATATTTGAACAACTGATTCCAGCTGGCTGCTTTTCACCAAACTCAAGTGGTATTTGCTCCAGAAAAAAAGAAACAACAACAACAAAAAACATTAATAGCACTTGATGTCTACAATAGTCACTTTTCCTGGTTGCTTCATTTTCTAAAAATCATTTAATGTTAGGACAACTACTTAGCTTAATTGGAGTTTCTGATTTTTTCTTTGTACACTAAATATAAGACTGGATAATTTTGCTAGCAATAAGCAATACTACCTAGACACTGGCAAATAAATATAAAAAAAATCTTATGTCAATTCATCCTCCTCATAATTTTCAAATATGCTGAACATTTATTCCTCAACAGAACTGTCAGACACTACAGTCCGCTCCTTATTCAAGCAATTTCCTAAATGCAGTTGCCAGTGCTCTTATCCTATTGTTCTGTATATTTTAAAGTCCTTTCTAAAACAGAATTTCCTTTACCACTGTGTCACTGGAGGTATAATCATAGATCTGTGTCTATGCCATTATACTCCACTAAAACTGTGTATACATGATCAAGTATTATGGTAATTTTGGACATGCAGAATTTCATAGCATCTCAATCTCATTTTCTCTTCCTTTTTCTCTAGGTTTCCCAGTTCCTGAGGTGAGCTGGTATCGGGATGGCCAGGTTCTTTCTGCTGCAACTCTTCCCGGTGTGCAGATCTCGTTTAGTGATGGCCGCGCTAAACTGGTGATCCCCACCGTGACAGAAGCAAACAGTGGAAGATACACCCTACAAGCCACCAATGGATCTGGGCAAGCAACTAGTACTGCTGAGCTACTTGTTACAGGTATCAGGCAGCTGAAGAAAGATGTTTCTCTCTGCTAGTAATGTGAGAAAGGGAACAACAGCAGAAGTGTCACAGATGATGAAAACGTTTGGATTTAGAGTACATGATCAGCAAAGAAATAATAAAAAAATAAAAATAAAAAAATTCTTTTCCCCAAGCAGCCTAGAGTTCAGCATATAGCCTCACCAATAACTTCTAATAGCATCTTTCTCACTTTAACTGTATAATCTTCATTTAATAAACTCTTAATCACAATTACAAACTTCTGATGAGTAGTGTATACTACTATTCATGTGATCTGTCATACTGGCTACATTCAAGCCAGTCGTAAAAGAAGGATAAAGTTCTGCAGAGTGGAGCCCTCAATGATATTTAGCAGAATAACTCACTTAAATGATCAGACCCATTCTATGGTTATAATCAATGTACCTCTAATTCTAGAAACATTTGTAATCATGGACATAATCAGAATATCAGAAATTTTAAACATATGAAAAAGTTAAGGGTGCTTGTACTTTGGCAAATTAACTTTTAATGTTTTGAATGTTTGAGAAGGTAATGTCATCTGTCAGTAGCACATGAAGGAGAAATAGACCTTTTGCACTTATAGTAAAGAAAATATCTAGCCCTTACAATTCTTTTAAACTGAAGTTACTATTTTTCTACTTATTTCTTCAATAAAACTGCAGCTGTAACAGCACCACCAAACTTCTCACAACGACTACAGAGCATGACTGCAAGGCAGGGAAGTCAAGTTCGACTTGACGTGAGAGTGACTGGAATCCCTACACCTGTGGTGAAGTTTTATCGGGATGGAGTAGAAATCCAAAGCTCCCCCGATTTTCAAATTTTACAAGAAGGAGACCTTTACAGCCTAATAATTGCAGAAGCATATCCTGAAGACTCCGGTACCTATTCAGTAAATGCCACAAATAATGTGGGACGTGCTACTTCAACAGCCGAATTGCTGATTCAAGGTAACGAAGCTGAGGTTACAAGTCATAAAAATAAGAGTATTTGTTACTGTACGGGTACAATATGCACCACTACATCAAAGTTATATCACTAAGTTAATTTATAACTTCTGTCTCAGGAGTTGTTAGCTTCCTGTGAAAAAACATTCTCTCTGGTGAAATTTACCAAAGGTTTTTGTCGGAGAATTTAAAAGGATCCTTTCTTGACCATGGGTCTTCTTTAAACTGTGAGGATACAGTAGACAGAAACAAGAGTGGAATAGTTTCTGTTGTTCTCAGTTTGTTCAGCATATTTCTCAAGGTTATATTTGTAAGCTAGCTTTGGTAAAATAGATATACTAGACTACATGACTGTATGTGGTCTTGTAAGTAAGCTCAGTAAGAATGAAGACTGTTCTTAGAGGAGAATTGTAGCACTGAATCATTTTACCCAGAGCAGTCTGTCTTGGATTTCACCTCTGTCAGACTTCCAGATTGCCTGTGTAGTCATTTGGAATCCAGGACTGATTCTGAAGAATCTACAATAAATATGTCATTTATTTATTTATTTTCTAGTGACATAGTAATGAAGAAAGATAAATCTTTCTTCAACTCTTTTCTCAATTATCTGTCTACAGATATTGCAGGAAAAACAGATGGCTGCTTTATTCTTTCTCTGTTGTTTATATACATTTGTATATAAGTTAAATTGACCATTCATTTATTTCTGCAACTGTTTATTGTTCATTGCCACATGCAATTCTCCTGATCATATTTTCTTTTAAAAAAGGTGAGGAAGAAGCCGTTCCTGCTAAAAAGACAAAGACAATTGTTTCGACTGCTCAGATTTCACAAACAAGACAAGCCAGAACTGAAAAGGTATACTTTTCAAAAGCAAAGGAGGTAAGGCTTAAATGTGGATGATTAAGTCTACAGTATCTCAGACTTCTTTTCTTGGTTTCATTGTAGAAGATTGAAGCCCACTTTGATGCCAGATCACTTACAAGTGTTGAAATGGTCATAGAGGGTGCAACAGCCCAACAGCTCCCACACAAAGCACCTCCACGAATGCCTCCTAGACCTACATCAAAATCACCAACCCCACCAATAATTGCAGCAAAAGCTCAAATGGCACGACAGCAATCACCATCACCTGTAAGACAATCACCATCACCTGTAAGACATGTTAGAGCACCAACACCCTCACCAGTAAGGTAAACCTCATTAATCTTTAAATAACAGTTTTTGAATCACTTCCACATACAGCAGTAATGCTGCAGAATGAGAGCATAGTATAAAATGGAAGAATGCACTTAGTACTGACTGTGAGATATAATGTGCTATATTTGCCACTGCTAAAAAAGAAGTGTGCGCCTCCCTTCTGTAAATTTTCAGTCCCATGTAGAAAAAAATCCTTTAGAGAATAAATCCCATTTGATTGTTTTACATACAACTGAAGTAGCACTCAAAGCTCCAAGTTCATGATGCAAGAGAAGAAAACAGTAGAGCAGTTGTCCCTTGATGATTATTTTATACAAACAGAGAAAAGAGCAATGACACTTTGATGAGTGGCAAAAAGAATGGAAGAATATGTAAAAGAATGTTCTATGTATGTGCTTGTAATGACTGCAGAAATCTTGGAATGTAGGCAGGGTGAATGTGGTTATGGAAAATGAAATTTAGCTCTGCTGTGTAAAGGGTCTTGAAAGGGAAAGTGAGTGATTTGAAGAGCAGGACCTGTGGTCTGGGAGACCCTGGTTGGCCTGTGCTGGGAGACAGGTAAACAGATAATTATTTTGGAAGTCCTGTAGTCCCAGCATCCCAAAGCACCAGCATCAGGGAAGCAATGTCTCCAAGATCAGCAGAACCCCATCTAAATTGCCAATACTAGATGTGCTGATGAATTTTGCGCCATTGAGAATAACTTGCAAGCACAGGCAGAAATGAATTGATAGTAACTAGCAATAAGACGCTAGGTGAAAGAATAAATCAATAGTGCCATCTAGAGTGCATACGGAACTAGAAGTCCCATTTTCCTATGCTAGTCAAACCACTTTTAGACCAACATTACATCAGAAAATAAATCTAAAAGTTAATGTGATGCTGCTGCCCCCTACTGCTGCAATAGTGCAACATTTATAAGCGTTATCTGGGAAATATGGCATAAAATAATTCCTCTCCAAGAAAATGTAAGTTAGCCTGTGAAGGCATTTTGAAAAATGCCTTTTATATCATTCATATGAGAATGAAAACAGAGGAAATAGAGACTAATTATATATTTTTATATTTAAATATATGTGCTTGTGTGAAATGCACTTTGACATTTGCCTTTATTTCAATTTGGAAATCTAAGCTACTAAAATGATGCGTTACATTGATGAGGATGAAAAAACTAAAATACACGTTAGGCATAATGTTAAAAAATAGATGTATGTAATTTTCAAGTAGAACACCTCAAAAACTTTTTAAAATGTGTCTTCGGGACTTTGTAGTTCTTTCAAATGGGAAGTGAATTCAAGTTCACGCTGACGTTATTTATATAGTTGTCACTGTATGACACTATATTAATACCATATCTTTTCATTAGGTCTGTTTCTCCTGCTGGAAGAATCTCCACCTCTCCTATTAGACCGGTGAAATCTCCATCACCAATCCGTAAAACTCAGGTAGTGACAACAGCCGGGGCCGAAGTCCTTCCTCCGTGGAAGCAGGAAGGATATGCTGCAACCACTGAAGCCCATATGAAGGAAACCAGAGTATCTACAAGTGCTACCCAAATAAAAACCGAAGAAAGATGGGAGGGGAGATATGGGGTCCAAGAACAAGTTACCATTAGTGGTGCCACTGCTGGTGAGGTTGCAGCTGGTGCTAAAGAGGTAAAGTCTATTTTTGGAAAGAATGTTGATTTTGCTCTGTGTGTGGACTCAAAGCTGCTGAAAAGATCAGCTGAATGTAATCTGAGAGGCTGCATGTAAAGCCTTGCGTGTTAACTGCTGTTGAGAGTTCTGCTGCAGATCTTTAAATGTTTTACTGTAACATTCTATGTACTTGTTTTGTGCTTCTTTTGAGTGTATGCAAAACATGAAAAAATGTCTTTTGATGTGACTAATATAGGTGAGAAAGGACAGTGAAAAAACAGCAGCTGTTGCTACAGTTGTTGCTGCTGTGGATCAAGCCATGGTGAGAGAACCAGCTCCAAGTGTTGTAGAGCAAACTGCTAAAAGGACAGCAATGACTGCAGTCCATGTTCAGCCTGTTCAGGAGCAGGTAGAAGTAGAGCACAGACATTCTATGATTTCCCCTTTATCCTTTAATCCAACGTACAAACAAAGCATGATTCAATGTGAAGAATTAACAAGCTATTACCTATTCACCACAAAAGCATGCATACACATATAAAGCATCTGGACTTGTAAAGGAATGCTCATGGATCACTTATTCCATCATTTTCCTTCATAGCAGGATTGAATAATTATTCTTAAACTGCTTCTAAGTTTAAGAATGCCTTCTATGAAAGTGATCCTGTATTTTCCCTTGTTAGTTATTTTCTAACATTTTTCTTACACTGGTGATGTGTTTCCTCTAATATCTCATTTATACTTTCACCACTAGGAATAAAATAATTCTGCCTTAGTATTTTTCCTTCATTTGCATTCCTTTCTTATTTTTCCTTCTTCTCTTCTTTTCATGATCAATTTGTTAAGATGAATTTTAAGGCTTTGGTTTTTTGTTTGTCTGTTGCTACAAAAATCAGATGAGAAAGGAGGCAATGGTAGTACTTACCAGTGATAAAGCTACAAAACAAACAGTAATATCAAGAACTAGAGAAGAAATTGTTACTTCACAAGAACAAAGGCACATCTCTCATGAAAAGGTGAATACAGATGTTACCCATGATTTTCATACCCTATCTTATTCAGAAAAAATCTAATATCAAAAAGACAAACCTATGAACAATGCAAATGACATCCAGTGAAATTATCTCCTTTGATATATGTTCACTCTTCTAGTTTACATTGCTGTCATTCTCCTACCCCTCCTTGGTGATGTCTTTGCTTTTTAAATTTCATTTCCGTGGTTAATACTTAAAAATGTGATATATAAACTTCTGAAAATTTAACTTAGAAAAAAAACTATTGTTTAAATATTGTATGTTGATTTACTAGATAGTATTCTCAATCATTTTAGAAGTGACATAGGAAATACCTCAAATTTTCATTTTTTCTAATTTTGTTTCTAAGCTTGCTATTTGTAGCCTGCTTTGTTTGTTGGCAGCACAGTGGGTCAGAATAAGGAGGAAAAACTCATTCTGCATAGAAATCAATTTTGAAAATACCAGGAAGTGATTTGGATTCACGTTATTTTAGCACGTGTTTTATAAAATTAATTTGATTTAGTGGAATACCAGCTTTTGTAGAGAAATGTTACCTTTGCATTCTGAAATGTGAGGAAGAAACTGTAACCTATCTTTAGAGTACTGAGAAACAAAAATCCCCCTGGACAGAAAATTACATTCTTGTGTGAAGGTTACTCCCGAACTTCTTGGCAAAATGAAACTTACTTAAAACTTGTTTTTAATATCCTACACTTTTTCAAACTGATTATGATGCAGGACAGTTTTTCTCTGATCCAATTTCTTTTATTACTGCTTTCAGTAGCAAAACAAACATTTTTTTTTTCAATATTTTATTATTTTTATGCTAAATGTATATAGGTTTTATAAAAAGGCTGTTTATGTTGTTAGCATTTTTTCCAGAGTAGATGATTTTGAAATCCAGATTCGGCTATTTTTCATCTTTTTTTTTTTTTTTTTGTATCCTCTTCCAAATTGACAGAAAATCACATACCTTATATTTTGAACAATATATAATTTAAACTTCCGTATTTGTAAACTTCCAGGTAAGAAAAGAACCAGAGAAAACTCCGGTGCCCACAGTAATAATTGCCACAGACAAAGTCAAAGAACAAGAAAGAATATCAAAAGCTAGAGAAGAAATATCTTCCAGACAAGAGCAAGTGCACGTTGCTCATGAAAAGGTGAATAAATCTGCAATAGACGTTTAACTCCTTTTTGTACTCTAATAAGTTTATAATACCTCATTCTTCATCAAATATCCTCTGCTTCTTTATGAAGAGGAGATTACAAAATGAAAATTTTATAAAGCAACCTGTTCCAGACATAGGCCCAGCATTGCAGGTCCAGATCTACTGAATTCATATCAGCTTTGTCTACAGAGGAAGACTGTAGCTGCCCTTCCTATAGGTCCTATGAGGATTATAGCTTTTATTGCCAATTTCATTTGATGATTAATGACATTTGCTTTTCATCTGAAGGCAAATTTATAAAGATAATTGTAAAGGTTGATTTTCATGATACGATAATACTTATTTACATGTGGAGCTTGATTTAATGAAGTTCATATTTGTGTGAAGACTGAGTGCACCTGCTAGATCATATTCTGGAACCATTGTTAACTGAAGTAACCAATGGAATAGTTCCATCTACTGATGGAAGTAGATTAAGTCAATGATACTCACTTTTATGCAAACTTTTTCTACAAAACATAGCAATGATATATTACAATTAACCAAGAAGTGGGAATATTCTTCTATAATTCACACACAGATTAATGCAATATATTAATGATTTTGAATGGACTTGGTTCAGCTAGCATACAAGATAGGCTACAACTTGTCTACACAAAGGAATTATTCCATTTCAGAGGTGATGGTTTTTCTCTTATTGATATGCATTCTGAAACTGTCCCACTTTCCTGAAAAACTGTGTAATTTTGATGACAGACATAATTGATTACTATTATTTTTCTTTACCATAAAAACTAGATAAGAAAGGAAGACGTGAAACCTTCTGTACCTAAGGTAGTAATTACCCCTGATAAACCTAAACCACCGGTCATAATATCGAAAAGTAAAGAAGGAATTGCTACCAAACAAGAACAAGTGAGCATAACCCATGAAAAGGTGAATAGCACTATAACAACCATATTTGTTTTTTTTATCCTCTAGTCTTTGCAAGCCATATCTTTCCCTGAACAAATGCTAACTATGCATTTACAACTCTTTTTTTCCTAAGATTTATTCCACTTATAAACTTTAAGAACTGCCATTAATTAGATTATATTATTCCACCTCTGTCTTTCTCTCCTAATTGTTTTCATTAATAGTGTGCCCATAATTATTTTTGACTGACTTTTGGAATGGACTGACTGACTCCTGAAGTGCATTTTAACTTTTATTTAAATCATGACTTTTATTTAAATAGGTGTCAGGGTGTAACAATACTTATCAGTATACATGTAATACTGTCTGCAGTGCACGAGGATGTAACCCCTTAATTCACCTTCCCTCTTCCCATTCCAAAAATGTTTTTCCATTGTTCAAATATCTTTCAAGATCCTATGTAACTGAAACTTTTATTTCTGCTGTAATAATTAGATTAAAAAGGAAGCTAAGAAAACTACTGTAGTTCCGAAAATAATTGCCACTGATAAAACCAAAGCACCAGTCACAGTGTCCAGAACTAGAGAAGAAATTACAGCCAAGAAAGAACAAATTCATCTAGCTTATGATCAGGTGAATACAGCTGTTGCAGATGTGAAATGCACTGTTACAACTTGTTTTATCTGCAAAACTCACCTTTTACGAGCTACTTGAGTACAACAGAATGCATTCAAATTAATTCCTGATAATATGCCTGTTAGGTGGGATTGTCAAATAACAGAGTTGGTGTGATTAATTAAGTTTCTAGTGATACCAAGATTTATGTCTCACCCTGTTAGGAAATGTCACTTTTAAGACTACAATCAGATATCTCTGTGAAAGCTTACTCCCTACTGATGACTTTCAAGTAGTGTTTACTTGTCCAAATTTCTGACTCTGCAGTCTTTTTTTTCTACAAGTGGATTCCTTGTAATTTTATGGTTGTCAGACGAAACAAATTATCTACATTAAGGTTTGGATTGTATTGTTCTTTCTACAACACAAACTTTAACATCAACTCAATTCTGTCCAGTTTATTATTTCTGACAATCAGACACTTGTTGACACTGCTTTGTTCCAGTAGGATTACCAGAGTAGAAAAGCTTTTCTACTGTAGTATAGCCAGGAACTATCATCTGTGGAAAAACAGTACAGTTGCCAACAGCTTTTATTTGAAGTCTATCTATTTTGTTAGAAACAGTATGGTACATTCATACAACACTGTTATAAAATACAATTTAAAGATCATGGCATTTAAAAATGACTAAAAGGAGTCAGAGTGCAAAGAGATTACAATTCATTGTTAGAAGATGTAAATTGAGGGCCAAATTCAAGCTGGTATAAACAACAATTTTGAAATTGGCAGCAAACTGAACTGAGGTCCCCGTTACCTAAACACTAAAGTAATAATCAAACAACATGTTTGTAAGCAATCAGATT
This sequence comes from Anseranas semipalmata, assembly GCA_013399115.1. Classification (NCBI taxonomy): domain Eukaryota; kingdom Metazoa; phylum Chordata; class Aves; order Anseriformes; family Anseranatidae; genus Anseranas; species Anseranas semipalmata. Next base: position 111,145 of record VXAA01001786.1, on the reverse strand, counting down.
TTGGCCTTGCTTAAGTTAATTTATTTTAAGGTGATAATTATTTTAAAATCAGCGTGAGATTATCAATTAGTTGTTTTTTTTTTTCCCCATCCAAAAGGCATACATTTCATATACCATGTTGCTACAGAGGATAACTAGATCAGTTACAACAATAATAATATACAGCAGCACTAATCATCCTAATATCTACTGTTGACTGACTGGACAGAAGTTTGGACCCTGATAACATTGAAGCTGACATTATTCATCAGTTATTAGGAAAAAAAAAAAAAAAGTTCCTGATACAAACACATTATTTCCAGTTTCTCAGAAAGCTTAGTTTTCCTTCTTCAGTAAAATCATTTAAAATAGATTAGCATCTGAATTTACAGTTATGCTTGTGGTAAATATTTCTATGCGTATATTCCTTAGTAAATACATTTACAGATGCCAGACACATTCCACACGTTTTTAGTAGCATCTAACAGTTATACGGAGTTGATGAGCATACTGACTTTAAAATTGTGTACATTTACATAGCTGTTGTACTTGTAGACAAGTAGTCATAAATGTGACTATAAAGTATTAAAAAAGGACTTGCATAGAAATATTGATACGCTTACAACATTCAAGCATAGTTATGTTCTGAATATGGGTAGATAGAGTATGGAAAAAATATGTCTATGTTTGAATCTACTGACTCTGAATCTATTCTCTCTTTGTCTTGAATATACTTTACTGAGCAGTATGTTTATAAGTATTTGCCAAATATGCAAGCCTTTAGTATAATGATGATTATCTGTATAAATTCTGCCCATGTTATTTGTAGATTGAAGCTGGAAAAAGGGCTGAAGCTGTAGCTACAGTTGTTGCAGCTGTTGATCAGGCACGTGTTAGATCACCCTGGGAACCAGAGCAAGCAGATGAAGCTTATGTCAAACAGAAAGGTTTGGAATACAGCTATAAAGAGCATGCTGTAAGAGAACATGTTGCTGAGGCACCAGCAGAACGCCACATTGTCACTAAAGAAGTTAAAACAGTCTATGTTCCTCCTGAGAAACATATTTCAGCTGCTGAAAAGAAGGAAGTTCATGTATCAACAGAGGTTAGACTCGGTTTATGTTGCATTCTTTTCAAAAAACTGTCCTGATGAAATCTGTTTCGGTTTAGAGAACAGCAACACTTTCTCAACAACCTTTTCATTGCTTCCTGTAGATGAAAAGAGACACAGAAACCAAGATTGAAAAAACAATTCATATAGAGCACCCGCGACCCCGCACAGCAAGTCCTCACTTCACGGTCTCCAAAATTGCTGTTCCTAAACCAGATCATACATATGAGGTAAGAAGTGAAAACAGTGTATGTAGGGAGAACAGCATGCTCATTTATAATAACCAGTAGGCCACCCATTTTGCTCTTCCTCCCAGTCCGGTATAGCGCTTTCCCCAGAAGAAGAAAGGTTGTATGTTCTCTACGGTTGTTTTCATCATCGTGTTTGACTAATAAAGAGTAATGCTATAAACAAACACATGAACTCCTAAAACATGATATGTAATTATTACTCATTTAAATGAGATTATAATCTATTTAAGGATGAAGCTTCAATAATTTGTCATGCAGTGGAATTGTAAACACTTCATACAACTTACATTTTTTAAAGAGCATATGTATCCCTTTTCAAGCTTATTATTTGCATCACTTCACTAGCACATTAATAACAGTGCTTCTTCCTTCCTTGCAGATTACTACATGCTAAGCTATTTTTTTAAATCCAGACTGCATAATATGACGCTATCCATTTTATTGTTATGTTTTCCATTCTTCTGACTCCTTCACATAATATTAAAAGCTCACACTTAATTAATTTTCTCATTCAAGCACACTTTTTCTCTTCATTTGGACTTTAAACATGAGCTGTTTTTTTTCCTCAAACATAATTAACTCCATAAACTTACCTAAAATATTTCTCCTTATAGATTTATGCATGTTTTCCAAATTTATTACAACTGCAATAACATTTTGAAGTCTCTTCAGGTATTTTAATGACTGTCATTTATATAATTAGAGGTATAGTTTATTGCAGAATCTATCACACATAATACGAAAAGCTAAGGCCTTAAGTGAATAAATCTAGAGGACTTTTCACAAGTTTCACTTAAGAGCTTCTTGACTGTTCAAAGATCATATTCTAAAGTAAAACCTGAGAAAATATTTGAATGTTAGCCATAAAAAAAAATAATAATAATGCAGGGTTATTATATCTCCAGTATTCCACTACTGCTATCTAAGACTAGAAATCATTTTTGTAGATATAGCTTTTGCAACATCAACAAAGTAATTAAGGGAGCAACTGGTCTATATGCAACCTGCTGAAGAAATATACTATGCCTTCTCTCAAAACAAGAGAACTACAGACTGTGACCCTTGCTCTTCTATTTCATAGGTTTCAATAGCAGGGTCTGCCATGGCTACTCTGGAAAAAGAGTTATCAGCTACTTCTGCTGTGCAAAAGATCACCAAGCCTGTGAAACCACCTCAGCTAAAGCCACATGAAGTCAGGATAAAAGCAGAGCCAGTTGCCCCTCCACAGTTTCCCTTTGCAGAGGCTACTGAAACCTATAAAAGTCGTTATGATGTTGAGACTAAAAAAGAGACAGGTGTAAGCATTAAAGGTGAAGCAGTGCGGGAAGATCACTTGGTGTTGCGGAAAGAAGGTGAAGCAAAGGTATGTCATTGAGCAAATTTCAATCACTCTGACTGACTTTCATCTTTAAAAATGAAGTATAGCTTGTTTGCTATTTCCTCCTTGCAGTTTTTTCACTTTTACAACATTTGACTGACTTTTATCTCTTTGCTGTTTTGCACAAATTCTTCTAAGGACCTAGTATGCACCTATGGCAAACAAGGAGTTCTCCTTACCTAATTTCTTTTCTTTCCTAATTCTGCTGTTTACTTCCTTGGCTTTATTAATTATGTTTTAAACAACCTAGGTGACAGAAACTGCCAGAGTTCCTGTGCCTACAGAAACCCCTGCTGCTCCACCCACCTTAGTCTGGGTAAGTAATTTTTATGTAGATTAAGGGAGTTACACTATGTTTTCGCCCATTTTATCTTCTAATTTATTTTTTTTATCTTTGAAAACATGACTGTGAAAATTTGGCTTTATTTAATCTTCTTACCCTGTATTAGACTTACTTAGCCATAAACTTAATTTCTTATACAAACTATTCTGAATGTCTGTTATGGGGGTAAGTGTTCACAATCATGTCACATAGTAGGTTGATCTTTGCTGCACTGAAACAATTTCTCACCATCATCTGGATAAACATCAGGCTACCTTTTCATTTTCTTTTTAATGAAAATAATGTTCAGAGATCCCAAATCCAGTTTCAAATACTTCCCTTTGGAAAGTGTCTCTTTTTTTTATGGATACATTGCTGAACAGAACACTTTTTTGAAGTAGTCATTACATTTTGCATTCAAAGAGGTTTTAGTTATTTAAATATCTGTTTAGTAGTGAAAATGTATACTGACTGTGATGCTTATTTTTTGTCATACAGGGCCTCAAAAATAAGACTGTGACTGAAGGTGAGTCTGTCACTCTGGAGTGCCACATCTCTGGTCATCCTCAGCCTACTGTGACATGGTACAGGGAAGACTACAAGATTGAGAGCTCAATGGACTTCCAGATCACTTTCAAAGCAGGACTTGCTCGCCTCGTGATTCGTGAAGCCTTTGCGGAAGACAGTGGAAGATTTACCTGCACTGCTACCAACAAGGCTGGGAGTGTCAGCACATCTTGCCACTTACATGTGAAAGGCAAGTATACTTATCACTGTCGGAAGATTATCATTGTACTAACTGCATATTACTTTTAATGTAACTTAGACATTTTGTCAGTTGCCAAGTAGAACATGTTCCTTGAATTATGCTCCAGGGCTGTTAGGAAACAGTACTGGAAGAATATAAGAAAAAAGGCCAATTACGGGCTGACAGGGACTGTTAATTTGTTCCCTCAGTGCAAGTACCCAGTCCTGTGAGACAACTCGCTACTTAACCTTCTTTCTCTTTGTGTTAACTAAGCTTGTTGCTTAAGCACTATTCTGAAGTATTCTAAAATCCACTATGTCATTATTTGCCTTGCAGTTTCAGAAGAAACTGAGACTCGAGAAACCATTTATGAGAAGGCTGTTACAGAAGAGAAACGGTAAAGTTACTTCCTAAACAGATTGCTCCTACTGTGGTCATTAGTTTCTTGCACTTTATTTATGAGAACTTCAGACATCAGATCACTTACCTGCACTGTAATCTTATTTCAGCTATGTGGAGACAAAGGACGTTGTAATGGAAGACGTCTCTGCCGCAGCAGAGGAAGTATCGGGAGAACCCATACCTCCTTTCTTCATAAGAAAACCTGTAGTACACAAATTAATTGAAGGTGGGAGCATTATTTTTGAGTGCCAAGTAGGGGGCAACCCAAAGCCACATGTCTACTGGAAAAAAGGTGGAGTTCCTCTTACGACTGGCTACAGGTACTTTAAAAACAATGCACAAAAACTATTTAAACATAATTTTAAAGAATGTTTAATTGACAATACCATAATTTTGAATTCCTTATTGATGCTGAGCCGAATTCACCCATCTTATCACTCATTTCTGTGAAAATCATAGGATTGTGTCTTGATGTGTGACTTTAGGCCTGCTGATTTTAAAAAAATAAATATTCAAAAGATCATAAAATCAGAAATGCTACATATCTTTAAAAACAAATCAGGAAGAAGTTTTGCATTTGTTTTATACTGTCTGTGTAGTGTTTGCATTCCGTCTATGCAAATGTCTATAGAAAGCAACACATTTTCTAGCAGAAAAAAGTATACATTTGTAGCATTGAAATATATTGACCTATATAATGACCCTACTAGAATAAACCATATGCACACAGTATATAACATTTTATTGTGTCTAATAAGTAGATCTCTGATATTTCAATTCTGCTCTTTGCATCACGTTTCTTTTAGTGACAGCTGAAAGAAATAGGCCTGTGCTCTAGTTTCAGTATGGTTACTTTTCCCGTGCTTTTCTGTAGATTCATTGAGTTAGAATTGCCTGCAAAAGTTTCTCTTTTTTTGTCTTGTATTAGTTGTACAGCTAATCAGAATCACTGTTAAAAGCAAATTCTTGAAAAAGTCTGCTTATAAGAATTATGGAGAGCTCATACTTTTATGTTTTCTACAGATACAAAGTGAGTTACAAACGAGAAACTGGGGAATGCAAACTTGAAATTTCCATGACTTTTGCCGACGATGCCGGAGAATACACTATTGTTGTTCGTAATAAACATGGAGAAGCTTCTGCAACGGTCTCCTTACTAGAAGAAGGTACACTGTAAATTAAAGGAATGGGAAAAATATTTTTTACAATTCATTTTAAACAGAGAAAAACATTTTAAATTGTGCTACAAATTCTTTGCAGCTTAGTTTGTTTAATTCAAGACACATAAAGAGAATGTGCTGATACCTGTGCTAACTGGTGACTGTTTCTGCGAGGTAGAGTGTCTGACATCAGGTTCTTGAAGGATTTACATTCTTTGCTAGAATGTGTAGCTGTAGGAATGTTCTGTATGTTCATAAGAGTCTACATAAGACATTTGCAGATTTATGTGGAGAAAGGAGGTTAAAAAAGTAATAGGTTGTTCTATTACAGGAAAAGAAGTTAGCTTAGATCCACACAACATCCTTATCTCTAAATTGGAGAGATATGGATTGAAGGGTGGACTATTTGGTGGATAAGGAATTGGCTGGTCAATAGCTCTATGTCCAGGTGGAGGCTGGTGACAAGTGGTGTCCCTCAGGGGTCCATCTCGGGACTGGTGCTTTTAATACCTTTATCAATGACATACACAGTGGGATGCAGTGCACAATCAGGAAGTTTGTAGATGACACCAATCTGAGTGGTACAGCTGATACAAGAGAAGTAAGGGATGCCATCCAAAGGGACCTGGACAGGCTTGAGAAGTGGGCCCACATGAAACTAATGAGGTTCAACAAGGCCAAGTGCAAGGTGCTACACCTGGGTCGGGGCAATCCCGGACATGAGTACAGACTGGGAGAAGAGCTCATTGAGAGCAGCCCTGCAGAGAAGGACTTGGGGGTTCTGGTGGACAGAAAGCTCGACATGAGCCAGCAGTGTGTGCTTGCAGCCCAGAAGGCGAACTGCATCCTGGGCTGCATCAACAGAGGCGTGGCCAGCAGGTTGAGGGAGTTGATTGTCCCCCTCTGCTCTGCCCTCATGAGGCTCCACTTGGAGCGCTGCATCCAGGTCTGGGACTCCTGACGTAAGAAGGACGTGGACCTGTTGGAGCAAGTCCAGAGGAGGGCCATGAAGATGATCAGAGGGCTGGAGCACCACTCCTATGAAGACAGGCTGAGAGAGCTGGGGATGTTCAGCCTGGAGAAGAGAAGGCTCTGGAGATACCTCATTGTGACCTTGTAGTACTTAAAGGGGGCTTATAAAAAAGTTGGAGAGTGAATTTTTACATTGGCAGATGGTGATAAGACAAGGGGGAATGGTTTTAAACTAAAAGAGGGAAGATTTAGATTAGATGTTAGGAGGAAATTCCTCACTCAGAGGGTGGTGAGGCACTGGAGCAGGTTGCTGAGAGAAGTCGTGGATGCACCATCTCTGGAGGCATTCAAGGTCAGGTTGGATGGGGCACTGGGCAACCTGATCTAGTGGGTGGCATCCCTGCCCATGGCAGGGGGGTTGGAGCTAGATGATCTTTAAGGTCCCTTCCAATCCAAGCCACACTATGATATGATTCTATGATTATTTTCAGTTGCCCTTGTAAAAAGCATGAGAGAATCATGTAGGTTGGAAAAGACCTCTGAGATCATCCAGTCCAACTGTTAACCTAGCACTGCCAAGTCTACCCCTAAAAGAGGTTGCAGGAGACAGAGCTGTAGTGAGGAAAGTAGATACAGTCACTAAAAGTACTTCCACTTTGAGAACTAGAAGACTTAAATAGCAGAATAAGACTTTTACCTGTTTATAAAGCTAATCTGAAGGCATCAGCCTTTACATTTTATTACTATCTGCATTTTATTGTCTAGAGGGATGAAAATCAAAAAAAAAAAAGCAAATTAAGTTTGTACTTGTTTTCTATTTCAATCCAGTGAAAAACACAAACACTTATCGAAGTTAATGTGTGCTTAATTCTTAGCTGATTATGAAGCCTACATAAAATCGCAACAAGAAATGATGTACCAAGGTCAAGTGACTGCATATGTACAGGAACCTAAAGTGGCTGAGGTAGCCCCACCTATTTTACATGGTGACTTTGAAAAAGAATATGAAAAAGAACAAGCCCTAATTAGGAAGAAAATGGCAAAAGATACAGTGGTGGTCAGAACTTTTGTGGAAGATGAGGTATGTCTACCAGTCCATGCTCATTTTGTATACTGATGACAAGAGCTGTTTAAAATCTTAATTTTACCAGTAGAGATCACTTCTTTTCAAGGTCATTACCTGACACGCAGAACTAATGGTCTTGCTTCTCTGTATAGGAATTCCGTATTTCTTCTTTTGAAGAAAGACTTATCAAGGAAATTGAACTCAGAATTATTAAGACCACCTTAGATGAACTCCTCGAGGAAGATGGAGAGGAGATGATGGTTGATATTTCTGAATCTGAAGCTATTCAAGCAGGATTTGATTTAAGATTAAAGAATTACAGAACCTTTGAAGGCACAGGAGTTACTTTCTATTGCAAGGCAACTGGATATCCATTGCCAAAGGTACCCCAAACCTGCATGACATTTATCAAAACCCTCTGGTGCTCTACTTGAAAACTCACTTAACATCTCACTGTCATAAATTCTACATTACACACAAAAAATAGCAAATCTCAAAAGAAATCCAGTCTTTTGTTTTGATATCAAGCTGAGTTTTCCTTTTGTCCCTTAATACAGTAGTGTTAGATTGGTTAGCTATTTCGAAGGTAGGTTAGGTTTAACAGTTAAATAGGTCTTGTTTCTGAGTATCTATGAGTTAGCACCCACAACTGGGGAGCACATTAACAAGTCTGGTCTAGGCCACTTTGCTCTCCCTCAGAATGGGCTTTATTTCTGTTTCTAGCTCTATAATATCAAAATTTATGTTTCAGGCTCCTGTGGAAATGTGTTACTTTAGTCTAACATTTCTACTGAAATAACAAAATGTTAACGCCTCTACCTGGGCTGTAACGTTGCATCAGCAGAAAAAAAATACAAAGTTGTAATTTGTTGTATGTATGGGCCATTACTGGATGTTTGTCTCTAGGAAGGCTCACTTAGCATTCCTCTGTTTATTTCCATGCAGATTGCATGGTACAAAGATGGTAAGCGCATAAGGCATGGAGAACGCTACCACATGGAAGTCCTGCAAGATGGCAGTGCCAGTCTGCGTTTGCCTGTTGTTTTACCTGAAGATGAAGGAATTTATACTGTCTTTGCCAGTAATATGAAAGGAAACGCCATTTGCTCAGCAAAGCTCTACGTTGAGCCAGTTGCACCCACAGCAACTCCAGGTTATATGCCAGGACCAGAAGTTATGAGAAGGTATAGGTAGGTACACAGTAATACACATTTAATGAGACTTCAGTCTGCAGTGATAAAGATTGTCCAAAACCTCATTACGCAGAGGCTAAACAGCTTAGGTTGTTGCAGCTTGCATACCTCTGGAGAAGTTCTAAATGCTGTTTTCATGGCTTGCACTGATTTATGTGCCAAGTTTATATCTGATTTGCCTTCTTAATGAGCGTTGCAGTTCCCAGAGTACCATCTTTTACGTGCATACCGAGTCACAGAATCAGTTTTACAACCTCAGCAATCATATCTTTCTTAAAGTACTTATGTTTCAGAAAAAAAAAAGAAGTATTTGGAATTTTAGTACTGTATGCAACTCTTAAGTCACACCCTTGAAACAGCTGTATTTCTATAACAGAAAAAATCCAATGTTGCCATGTTCTATCTCCATATACATATGCACACACATGCACAAGCATACACAAGATTACATCTGTGTCTGTACAATATCTGAAAAAAAAAATTTCACTGACTGTGGTGTATCCTAATACTATTTGGCAATACAAATTGCTGTCAAAAATAAAGAAAATTGACTACACAATTTCTCACATAGATAAATTGATAAAACTCTTTAAAATATATTATGCTAAAGGCAAAATTTGAACTTTGATTATCGTGTCAGCCCACTGCTACATGACATTGTCATATGCATCCATCTTTTCCTTCCAGATCGATTTCTCCACGCTCTCCAAGCCGGTCTCCTGCCCGCAGCTCTCCTTCTCGTTCTCCTGCCCGCAGATTAGAAGAAACTGATGAAGGACAACTGGAGAGACTATATAAGCCAGTTTTTGTGCTGAAACCTACATCATTCAAATGTTCACAGGGGCAGACAGCAAGATTTGACTTAAAAGTTGTTGGCAGACCTATGCCAGAGACATACTGGTTCCATAATGGTACAGCAGCCTCATTTTCATCAAAGAATAATCTTAAAAAATAGTCTTATGAGCATTTTACATCTTGTTGGGACACATTCTGAGTGCAATGTTTTTTGTTCATTTATATCTGCAGGTCAACAAGTGGTTAATGATTACACCCATAAAATAGTGATTAAAGAAGATGGCACCCAGTCATTGATCATTGTTCCTGCTATGCCTGACGACTCTGGTGAATGGGCTGTAATTGCTCAGAACAGGGCAGGCAAAGCTTCAGTTTCAATGACACTGACTGTGGAAGGTATCTACTGTGCTTGCTATTTTTAGGAGGCTGGGGAATGTTTTCTATTAAAAACCATGGTTATGTCATTTCTCTTGCTCTTTCAGCTAAGGAAGACCTAGTCAGACCGCACTTTGTTGAAAGGCTGAAGAATGTTAGTGTAAAAGAGGGCTCGAGACTGGAGATGGCTGTGAAAGCTACTGGTAACCCCAATCCTGACATTGTGTGGCTGAAGAATAGTGACATCATTGTACCTCATAAATACCCCAAAATAAAGTAAGCAGTTGTTTTTTTGTTGTTGTTGTTGTTTGTTTGTTGTTTGTTTGTTTGTTTAACAGTAAAGGAGTTAATAATCACAGTCCTGTAAAGTACTAAGTACACTATAGTGTGCTGAATATCTCTGCTTCCATGGAAGGAATACCCTAAGGGCTTAGTCCAATAGCTACTGAAGCCATTAACAGCTTTAAGCATTGCAGTATGGCTCAGAGATATAAAATGTCTTGTAGGAATCCCTGCATTTTTTCTGGTTTGTGTAGTTGTGAATCTTGTATTATGCAAAGCCAAAGTTTTTTCAACAGAGATATAGGGAACCTTTCTCTGTCTCTGATTTTGCAGTCCTCTGCAGGCCAAACTGCCATTGGATTCAAGACTGCATTTTATCATCCTTGTCTGCTTGATTCTTAGGCACTGCACTCATAAACATGAATAAATGTAAACGGCATGTCTAATTCTTCCAGTGAATTGCCTTTGGAGGCTTTGACCTCATTTTGGAGAAGTGCAAAAATGAATAATAAAGAAGTGCTAAAAAGATTTTTAAAAATTGTTTTAATATTTCAGGATTGAGGGAACAAAAGGGGCCGCTGCCCTTAAAATTGAATCTACTGCCAGGCAAGATGCTGCATGGTATACAGCTACCGCTATCAATAAAGCGGGGCGGGACACTACTCGGTGCAAAGTAAATGTTGAAGTTGAACATGCTGAACCGGAACCAGAAAGGAGATTAATCATTCCAAAAGGGACTTACAAAGCCAAGGAGATTGCAGCACCAGAGTTAGAGCCTCTCCACTTGCGTTATGGTCAAGAGCAGTGGGAGGAGGGGGATCTTTATGACAAAGAAAAGCAACAGAAACCATTTTTTAAGAAGAAGCTCACATCATTAAGGCTCAAGCAATTTGGACCAGCACACTTTGAGTGCAGGCTTACACCAATTGGTGACCCAACCATGGTGGTGGAATGGTTGCATGATGGCAAACCCTTGGAAGCAGCTAACAGACTCCGCATGATCAATGAATTTGGGTACTGTAGCCTGGACTATGGAGTAGCCTATTCCAGAGACAGTGGTGTGATCACTTGCAGGGCAACTAACAAATATGGTACAGACCATACATCTGCTACCCTGATTGTGAAGGATGAGAAAAGCCTTGTGGAAGAATCCCAATTGCCAGAAGGCAGAAGGGGACTGCAGCGAATTGAAGAGTTAGAAAGAATGGCACATGAAGGTGCTCTTCCTGCAGTTGCAGTGGATCAAAAGGAAAAACAAAAGCCAGAAATTGTTTTGGTTCCTGAACCTGTAAGAGTCCTGGAAGGTGAAACAGCACGATTCCGCTGCCGTGTGACTGGCTATCCTCTACCCAAGGTCAACTGGTACCTCAATGGACAGCTCATTCGTAAGAGCAAAAGGTTTAGACTCCGTTATGATGGGATCTACTACCTGGATATTGTAGACTGCAAATCATATGATACAGGAGAGGTGAAAGTTACTGCAGAGAATCCAGAAGGCTTTATTGAACATAAGGTGAGAGTTGAGATCCAGCAGAGGGAAGACTTCAGATCAGTTCTTCGTCGGGCTCCTGAACCCAAACATGAGCCTGTAGTGACAGAGCCTGGAAAACTTCTCTTTGAGGTACAGAAGGTAGACAAACCTGCAGAGGCAACAACCAAAGAGGTGGTGAAGCTTAAAAGGGCTGAAAGAATCACTCATGAGAAACTTTCAGAGGAATCTGAAGAGCTGCGTAGTAAATTCAAACGAAGGACAGAAGAGGGCTATTACGAAGCCATCACTGCTGTGGAACTTAAGTCTCGCAAAAAAGATGAGTCATATGAGGAAATGTTAAAAAAGACAAAAGAAGAACTTCTTCACTGGACCAAAGAGCTCCCAGAGGAAGAGAAGAAAGCACTTCCTCCTGAAGGCAAAGTCACCATTCCAACATTCAAGCCAGAGAAGGTTGAACTTAGTCCAAGCATGGAGGCTCCCAAGATATTTGAACGAATTCAAAGCCAGACTGTAGCCCAGGGGTCAGATGCCCACTTCCGTGTGAGAGTGGTGGGGAAACCAGACCCTGAATGCCAATGGTTCAAAAACGGTGTGCAGATTGAAAGGACTGATCGTGTGTATTGGTACTGGCCTGAAGATAATGTTTGCGAACTTGTCATCAGAGATGTGACTTCTGATGATTCTGCCAGCATCATGGTGAAAGCAGTCAATATAGCTGGTGAAACTTCCAGCCATGCTTTCCTGTTAGTACAAGGTAATTTTAAATCTCTTACTTTTATCCTGCTGCCTATCATAGTGCATATCGTAGTTAAGTCTATATGGCCAGTGCACTGTTGATTCATTGCATATTGTTTTGCAGCCAAGCAGTTAATTAGCTTCACCCAGAAGTTACAAGATATTACTGCTAAAGAGAGGGACTCCATGGCAACATTTGAATGTGAGACATCAGAACCCTTTGTCAAAGTTAAATGGTTTAAGGATGGAATTGAGATTCATTCTGGAGACAAATACAGGATGCACTCAGACAGAAAGGCTCACTTTCTTTCTGTACTAGCCATTGAAATGTCTGATGCTGATGACTACAGCTGTGCACTGGTAGAAGATGAATCCATAAAAACTACTGCAAAGCTTACTGTTGAAGGTAAGAAGCACACAGCTCAGTACCATGCAGTACTTTTAAAGTGAAATCTGCTTCAGGAAGAAATAAAACAATTTAGATTGATGTCTAATGCACTAAGAAATGTTCAAGCTGCTTTCATATTTTTAGAATCCAGTATGAAAGTTTGGAAATTTATTTATTTATATAAAATTGTTACATTGTGTGTATATATATGTATTTCCTTAGGCTCAGTTTCATAAGAAATGTTTTCATCGTGGGTATCTAATCAAGCTCATTCAGGAATGTAATTATTTTCACCTGTAGGTGCTGTGGTTGAGTTTATTAAAGAACTTGAGGATGTTGAAGTCCCAGAGTCCTTCTCAGGTGAACTTGAATGTGAGGTTTCCCCAGAAGATGTCGAAGGAAAATGGTATCATGGTGATGTTGAACTCACTTCTAATCATAAATACGTGATTACATCCCGCCGTGGTCGTCAAATACTCACTATTAAAGATGTTAATAAAGATGATCAAGGAGAGTATAGCTTTGTTGTTGATGGGAAGAGGACTCACTGCAAACTAAAGATGAAGCGTAAGCATTTCTAATATTTATATTGTCTATATTTTACAGATGTTTTATATTATGTATTGTTATATCCCATACTGCCTTAGTATTCAATACTCAGCTTATCTGTTTTGAGGATTAATTAATTCCATTTCATTTCATAGCTCGTCCCATGGTTATTCTTCAAGGACTTACTGATCAAAAAGTCTGTGAGGGAGATATTGTACAACTTGAAGTTAAAGTCTCTCTAGAAAATGTGGAAGGTGTCTGGATGAAAGATGGCCATGAAATTCAGTCAAGTGATCGTATTCATATTGTGTTGGATAAACAGTCACACATGTTGTTGATAGAAGATGCAACAAAGGAAGATAGTGGAACTTACTCTTTTAGCGTTCCTGGTCTTGGACTATCAACAACAGGACGGGTCACAGTGTACAGTAAGTCATTATCATGAATTTTATGGTGCGTTTGATTTTTGGGTCCTTTAGGATTACTTCTTAAAGGTATAGCTTTTTCATGATGTTTATTTTTGTAACTTGACAGGTGTGGAAATAATAGTGCCTCTCAAAGATGTTCACGTAATTGAAGGAACAAAAGCTATTCTTGAATGCAAAGTTTCAGCACCTGATGTGTCTTCCTCCAAATGGTACCTAAATGATCATCAGATAAAGCCTGATGAACGTGTACAAGCTGTGTGTAAAGGCACTAAACAGAGGCTAGTGGTTACCAGAACCCACGCATCAGATGAAGGACATTACAAATTAATGGTTGGCAAAGTTGAAACAAGTTGCAATGTCACAGTTGAAAGTAGGTTTTGCTTATGGTGCAAAGATATTTTTGAAATAATTTCTTTAAATACAAAACAGTGGAAGCAACTAATATATTTGTAATGTGTTCTTTTTTATAGAAATTCAGATTATCAGAGGTCTTCATGACATCACCTGCACTGAAACACAGAATGTATCTTTTGAGGTTGAGCTCTCCCATTCAGGGATTGATGTAATTTGGCATTTCAAAGGTCAGGAGATCAAGGCTGGTCCTAAATACAAAATTGAAGCACATGGCAAAATATATAAATTGACAGTGGTGAAAATGATGAAAGATGATGAAGGAGAATATGTATTTTATGCTGGAGAGAAGAAAACATCTGGAAAGCTGATAGTAGCAGGTTAGTAGGCTTGAAGTCCAAGATTCTTATTTTACTGTGATTTAGAACAATGCTCAATGTACTGTAGTTTGTAAGTGTAGCAATTGTGCTGTTTCTGTACTTTGCCTTTAATTTATTTTAATTTATGTTCTCCTTGCTCTTCCCCTTATTTTTCTCATCCATACAATTTGAATTCAACAGAGCTTTTAAGTAAGTGTTTATATGTTTTGCTAAATTGGAGCCATAGGAGGGAACACTATAATATGCTTTTGGTATAATTAATGTAAGAAAGAAGGAATTTTTTTCTTAAATGTTTGGTGTGCCTGTGCTGATAATAAAAATAATAAATTAGAATAACTAGGATAGAAGTAAGAAACATCTTTTTATGATGTTCAGGTCACATTCTATTCTTGATTTTTCACAGAATTCAGAATGGCTATGGGTGTGCTGAAAATTAGGGCAAAGAATCCTATCCAGCACCTGCTTTTCATGTCGTTGCATTTCCATATAGGGGCAAGCTGAACAGATGCACAACAGCAACAAATGTGCTTTTGCTTCCCAACAGGTGGTGCCATTTCGAAGCCTCTCACTGACCTGACTGTGGCTGAGTCCCAGAGAGCTATTTTTGAATGTGAGGTAGCAAATCCTGAATCAGATGGCCAGTGGCTGAAAAATGGTAAACCGTTACCTATGACAGATCAATACCGTGCTGAATCTGATGGAATAAAGAGGAGGCTTAATATCCCTGCTACAAAGCTGGATGATATGGGTGAATATAGCTATGAGATAGCAAGCTCAAAGACATCTGCTAAACTGAAGGTCGAAGGTCAGTTTTTTGGGGTGTTGTTTTTTTTGTTTGTTTTTTTATAACTAACTGATGTCTTTAAGACAGTCCAGCATCACTCATTGTATCTTAGATCAGGCCCTAAGATACAAGTATATTTTGCTTCATGTTTTGAAAATAATGTTATATTATGACACGCTTTCTGAGGTAGCAAAACTTACTGTATTTTGGAGTCTCCATATTTGGAATTTAGCATGATATTTTAATAAAAACATTTTATTTGAGGTACTGGCTGGCAGATAGAAATACACTGTTTGCTAGTTGTGTAGTAAGCGTATCAAATAAAGAAAAAATGTTTCTCATGGATATTGCAAGTAAATGTTCTTTTTTGTTTTCCAACCACATCACTTTGGTGGAAATTGTATAAATCAATATGTACATAAGAGATTGTAAAATGAAGCACCATAGTTCTGTTTTATTAAGATTATTATATTTACTATAATTTTTTAATTTTGGTCTGTTTTGTCAATATTTTATTTCTTTTTTCCCAGCTGTTAAGATAAAGAAGACTCTAAAGAACTTGACTGTGACAGAAACACAGGAGGCAGTTTTCAGTGTAGAACTGACTCACCCTGATGTGAAAGGAGCTCTGTGGATTAAAAACGGTGTTGAACTTGAATCAAATGACAAATATGAAATTTCAGTGAAAGGAACTGTTCACACACTGAAAATCAAGCACTGTGTTGTCACTGATGAGTCTGTTTATAGCTTTAAGCTTGGAAAGATAGGAGCAAATGCCAGACTTCATGTGGAAAGTAAGTCTATCTATTTTGAATATTTGCTTTAATGTGGCATTTGAAATTCAAATCAAACACATTGCTGAATGTTACTAACTTTCTTCTTTAAGCTGTTAAGATCATCAAAAAGCCAAAGGATGTGACTGCTTTGGAAAACGCTGTTGTCTCCTTTGAACTAAGTGTATCCCATGATACTGTACCAGTTCGGTGGTTCCACAAAAATGTTGAGCTTAAACAAAGTGATAAATACAAGATGATCTCTCAAAGGAAAGTTCACAAGCTGATGCTGCATAACATCTCTCCTGCTGATGCTGGAGAATACACAGCTCTTGTTGGGCAACTTGAGTGTAAAGCAAAACTGTTTGTGGAAAGTAAGTATTGTAAGTTTGTAAGAAAGTAAGTATATGAGTTGCCATACCAACTCATACAGAACAACTTGATCTCACACTTCATAGTCTTTTACCCTTGTTTTTTGCAGTCTTGCACACATACTGACTTTAAAAAAATCCTTTATTTTCTTTTTTTACCCACAGCTATACACATCACAAAGACCATGAAAAATATTGAAATCCCTGAGACCAAAACTGCCTCTTTTCAATGTGAAGTTTCTCATTTCAACGTACCTGCTGTCTGGTTAAAAAATGGTGTGGAGATTGAAATGAGTGAAAAGTTCAAAATAGTGGTCCAGGGGAAACTCCATCAGCTGAATATCATGAACACAAGCAGTGAAGATTCTGCAGAATACACATTTGTCTGTGGAAATGATAGAGTCAGTGCTACTCTGACCGTAAAACGTATGTGAATATAAAATTAACCAGAATATTTTACAGTTAGCAATAATAGAGTTTATTTTAATACAGGTACTTGGTGCAATTCAGACAAAACCAGCAGTGTTGTAGAGATATTTTCAAATAACCCTATGCAACATAAGTTACATTTTAAAAAGAGGTCTAGAAGATGTGAACTTTAAAGTCAGGACCTTTATCCTTCTGTTTATACCAACATGCCTAAGCACCAAGTCAGTATAGGAAACAGATTTTGGATTCCTGTGTCATTCAGAAGTTTGGGGAAATTTAACTGTAGTATTGATTGTGGACACAGAGACTCTGGCTTTTCTTTTAATATTACCAAAATTCAGAATCTGTCTTAAAGAATTTTAAACATCTCTGATCCAGTTAAAGAGTGTTTAAAACAAAGCAAAACCCTAAACCGCGTCCATTTCTTTTCTTTTAGCCATCCTAATTACTTCCATGCTAAAAGACATCAATGCTGAAGAGAAAGATACAATAACATTTGAAGTTACTGTTAACTATGAAGGTATCTCATATAAATGGCTAAAGAATGGGGTAGAAATAAAATCAACTGACAAATGCCAGATACGAACAAAGAAGCTCACGCACTCCCTCTCCATAAGGAATGTACATTTTGGTGATGCTGCAGAATATACTTTTGTTGCTGGAAAAGCAGCTTCATCAGCCACTTTATATGTGGAAGGTATTTGCTCTCTTGATTTGTATATTTAGTGACTTATAGTGGCTTAAATAGAACTATGGCACTCATTCTATTCCACCCTTCCCCAGCTCGTCACATTGAATTTAGGAAGCATATTAAAGACATTAAGGTTGTGGAGAAGAAGAGGGCTATTTTTGAATGTGAGATTTCAGAACCTGATGTTCATGTTCAGTGGATGAAGGATGGACAAGAACTTCAGATTGGCGACAGGTAAATGATTGCTTCTACAACACAGTGACTTTTATTATATATTTTCTCCCAGGAAATAACTCACTCTCTTTTCTCATTTCCTTAGGATGAAAATTCAGCGGGAGAGATATGTCCATCGTCTCATCATTCCTTCCACAAGAATGTCTGATGCTGGTCAGTACACTGTAGTAGCAGGTGGAAACACATCCAGTGCCAATTTGTTAGTGGAAGGTCGTGACATTCGTATCAGAAGCATCCGTAAAGATATTCAGGTATGGCATACACAGAAGAATAAATATTTCATAATTTTGTCATTCTACTCAAATAATCATGTAAAGGAGGAGCAACAATATCAAACCTGCAAAGGTCCTAGCAGAAAAAAACATAATCATAAGGTCAGAGCCTTCCTCTAGGAAGGTTTACTTGGAGTGTGAGAGCAACTGTAAAAACAAATGCTATTTGTAATATTTCTAATACTTGCTCGTAGGTCATTGAGAGACAAAGAGCTGAAATTGAATTTGAAGTTAATGAAGATGACATTGAACCACAGTGGTACAAGGATGGTATTGAGATCAACTTCCAGTATGAGGAAAGATACAAGTATGTGGTAGAACCAAGAGTTCATCGAATGAGCATCTTTGAAACCACTTACTCTGATGCTGGAGAATATACTTTTGTTGCAGGACGTAATAGGAGTTCTGTTGTTCTCTATGTGAATGGTATGTATACCCAAAACTAATACTTTGACTGCATTTGTTAGCCTGTAATTTTCTGATATTTATATAACTTTTCTCAAATTCTAACCATGAGAATAAAAATAAATCCAAAGGGAATGTTATCTCTGGAACACTGCCAAAATCCTCATGTATCTGGATGTTTCTTGCTCTACTGAAATAGCTGGTTAGCTGATGAAAATGCTGTGACAGTTCTTCCCTCTGTATTTATTTAGACCAGGAAATTCTCAAGTCCAAATAAAACTAATTTGTTCATATGGACAAATATGCCTTGCCAGAGGGACCAACCTAACAATTCCTGGTGGCATTTTGCCAGAAAACACTTATTTCAATGCAGCTACTTCTGTTAAGGCAGTTGCTGCTAGATCATTCCCACTCGTATCAAGGAAAAGGAAAGATTTTCATGAGCAAGCAAGATTGGGAACAACAAGATTAAAATTGAAAATTTCCTTGCTAATATTTTTAAAGCCTCAATAAATATCAATAATGAGATTTCTCTGTCTTTCTCTCCCTCTCCCTCTTCCCCCCCACCCCCACCTCCCAATCTGCAGCTCCAGAGCCACCCCGGATTATCCAGGAGCTAGAGCCAACCACTGTGGAGTCTGGTAAACCTGCCCGCTTCAGTGCTATGATATCAGGCAAACCCCAGCCCAAAATTTCCTGGTACAAAGATGATCAACAGCTTTCTCCAGGTTTCAAGTGCAAATTTCTTCATGATGCACAAGAATATACTCTACTGCTGATTGAAACTTTCCCTGAAGATTCAGCAGTGTACACCTGTGAAGCAAAAAATGACTACGGAGTTGCTACAACTTCAGCTTCACTTTCAGTGGAAAGTGAGTTTACCATGCTCACAACAATGTCTGTGAAATGACATTGTCAATAATTAGCTGTATCTGATCTTCATCTTGAAAAATGTCTTCTTTTTTTTATCCTTTAGTCCCAGAAGTTGTTTCTCCTGAGCTAGAGGTGCCAGTGTATCCACCTGCTGTCATAATACCACTTCGTGATGCTGTTACGTCTGAAGGACAATCTGCTCGTTTTCAGTGCAGAGTTACAGGGACAGGTGGGTTTAATGAAATCCTGTACATCTTTTCATCTCTCAGAATTTTTCATCTTGAATTCAGAAAAAAATGCTGCAGTATATGTGCTGAAATCGGTCTTTCCCTAGAGGTACACTTATTTGATGTATGCACACTGCAAAGTGTTACTCGCTGACAACTAGCAGTTAAGCAAGTCATACATCAAAGGTGGTAGCAAGCATGGAAATTATAAACTGCCTTAAACAATATGTATTTCTAAATAAAAGGTCTAGCACATCTGATTCAAAAAAATGTGTCTTTGGAAACTTCGGTGTTTCAAATCCTAACTGAAGTTGCAAAACTTTGTCAGTGCAATAACATGCAGAGTTTCTAAACAGAATATCATGACAGAAAACCATTATCCTGTTACATGAACATGACAAAGTTTCTGATGTCACACAGCATCACATCAATTAACTGAAGAAACAGACCAAAATTGTGCCTTGATCTTCATTCTAATATTCCTAAGTACTTTTACAAACTGTAAACTGCCATTGCATTATTTTCCTAGCATTAAAAGGATTTCTAAGTGTTTACTCATTGTCTTTTTAAGTATAGAATTTTCCTTAAATAAGTTTTTACTTTTAGGTAAACAGAATATCATCCTACAATTTAAACAATTCTTTCCAAAGTAATGCAAAACCGAATCAAGCTACCTTTCTTCACTTCAACAAATGGCCTTCAGTATGACTAGTAATAAAATATTCACATGGTAAAATGTAGAATAAGATCTAATCCCAAATAATTTACAATTATTTTAAAGATAAATAAAATTCCAACTTTAAAAATAATCTTGAGTGATAGCTGTGTAAAAATCCACAAGAAATTGTCAGCACACATATATATGTATGCAAATATATATAAATTGCATTTGCATCACTTACAAAACAAACTTCAGTTTTGTCCTGTTTTTCTTTTTAAAACGGCTTGACAAATCTATTTCTGCCATAGAAGTGGTGCTAAAACTCTGAAAATAAATACTGGAAAGACTGGCCTGCCCTCTATACTAAGCATGCTAGTATAACTTGTTTTGAAAGAACTATATTTATGTGAATGTCGAAGTTGCATTTACAACACACAGCATTAAGAACCATTCATTTATCTCCCCTTTATTGAATACTGTACCCAAATGCATTTGCATACTGCTCACTTGTGTTGTGAAAACCTTTTCTATTACCTATCGAAAATATATAGTATATAGTATTATATACTATTTAAATACATTGTTTAATGGTACACACTGCAGCTGGCTATTGAAAACACTGCCTTTTTCTTCTGATGACAATAATCACATTATTTGTGTGAAAACATTTGATTTGCAATGTAATACAGGGCCAGGTAAAAAGGCAAGCTTAATGTCTGCTTCATTCCTTTTCTTTCCCAAGTCTATGAGAATCTATAGAAGTAACACAACATCTTACTTAGGACCATTACAAAGGTACAAAGACAGGATCTTTCTAGAGAAGTATGGCCTGTACAACTTATGATATTTGCAATAAAAAGAGGCAATATATTGTCCTCCTTAGGAAACAAACAAAAAATTCCATTTTAATTTCTTCAAACAGTTCAGCCTAACCTAGTGGTTTTATAACCTGTTTAATCGGGCAATTGTAGCAGAATCCCTTTTTAAAAATGTGACTTTCTCTAATTCTAGCAGTAGCAAAATATTTTTAAATTTTTACTTTAAGAGAGGAAAGGGAAAAAAAGATTTTTACTCAGGACTATAGCAGCACTAGAATCAGTTTTCCCCTACAAATATTTCCAATGCAGAAATCAAAACTTAAAAAAACACCTAGGCCATTTTCCACTGATCATACATTACCAGAGTAATGCAAGGCATATTCAAACTGTTACTTGAGATTAAAGATTTCTTACAGATATAAATATAAAAATAGTATTTACTTACTGGTCTAATATCATAACTTACAGATTTTTTCTTCTTTCTGTTGCTTGAGCAGATCTGAAAGTCTCGTGGTATAGCAAAGACAGAGAGATCAAGCCATCACGTTTCTTTAGAATGACTCAGTTTGAAGACACTTACCAGCTGGAGATTGCTGAAGCTTATCCAGAGGATGAAGGAATCTATACTTTCGTGGCTAGTAATTCTGTAGGCCAAGTGACAAGCACTGCTACCTTGAAGTTAGAAGGTACAGTGTGCAATTAAAGATGTCTTGTTTAGGTCACATTCCAATACTAATTTTAATATACACTAATGATTATATGTGAGTCATTGTCTGTCATGTTGTCTTTTAACTCAATAATTTCTACTGTTTACAATGTCTGCAGCATATATGTATGTCTCCAAAACATGTCATGCACAGGAAAACTTATTTCACAATTTTTCAGTGTTCCATACACCTCACCTTTTTGTTCTCTCTAGTATTAGAATCTGGCATGCACTGAACATGGTAGAAACCTTCTGTCTAATGGAAGTGCTTTGTTTATACATTCTTGCTTTTGATTGTGAGGAGACCCTAGGAAGAGTTTTTGTATAAAATATATTACTTTGAAAGTTTTGAAAACATGTTGAATAAGGGTGTGTACCAGCCTTGGGAAGCTGAAAAGAAAAAGTTCATATTCATACATAGAATAGTTTGGGTTGGAAGGGACCTTAAAGATCATCTTATCTAGTTATACAAATTGATAAAACATTAATCAAAGTTTTAGAGCAGAAATGTTGTCTGAAGAATCTGATATTTAAGTTTTATATTGTCCTTGATATTATCTAACCATAAATGTTTTCTTTGTTTTCTTTTTGCAACAGATTTTATAAATGATGCATTAGAATAATTCATGCTGTTAAGTTAGAAAAAAAATCTTGAATGAGAGAGAAAATATAGTGTAGGGTAAGAAATTAAAAGTTGACATGCTTCTTTTCAGGATTTAAAAAGGTTGAAGAACTTACAACAGAGTCCCATTGGCATGTTGCTTCATCTGTTTCACTTAAGGAGGAGTCTATTGGCCAAAGGCCCACCTTTATCCAGCCTATTTCAAGCTGCAGGGTGTGCAGTGGGGAAACAGTCAGATTTCAAGCTAGAGTCTCTGGCATGCCCAAACCAGAAATCCAGTGGTTTCATAATCAACACCTCATGTTGCCAACAAAAGACTTAGTTTTCCACTTTGATGAGTCTACAGGTGCAGCTATGCTCATAATAGTAGATGCTTTCTTAGAGCATGCTGGCCAATACTCTTGCAAGGCAAGAAATAGTGCTGGAGAAACAACTTGTACAGCTACACTTACAGTGACTGAAGAAGGTAAAGCCCCATTTTTACTTCCAAGGGATTCAGTTTGTTGTATACCACACTTTTACACTGTTACTAATGTTCTTTCCTCATTTCACATCTTTTCTTTAGCAGCTAATGTTATTAGTACCTACTATCTGTAACCTAGTCACTCTCATTTCTTCTGTTTAAACTGCAACATATTTGGAGGTTTGCAAATTTCTAGTTTGATGTAGGTCAAGAAATAGAATCATTTTATTAGAGGAATTCAGATTTTTAAAACATAGAATTAAGTAATGGTTATAGCATTAACCGAGGTATTTTGCACTATCTTGTAGAAAAGAAAAAAAAAAAAAAAGAAAGAAAGAAAAAGAAATACCTCCTTAAAAAGTTCTGTAATAAGGTATCTAATACTGAAATGCACAAGCGAAAGAAAAAACAAGCATCAATTGTGTATCAACTGCATGACTAGACTAGGCATCACTTGTCATTCATATTCGTGAATAGATATTCTCTCTGTCAAGAGCATAGTGCACCTGGCATGCTGAGTTTTCAAATGAAGACCATTCATTTTCATCCTCCACCCTGTATGATTTTGTTCACAGTGTAGCACAGTAAAGTTCTTTAGATACTAATATTGTTATTTTTTGTTACTTGATTACACAGTGCAAGCCCTAGATAGGCAAAGTTCTGGGAAAGATGTAAAAGAGTCTATGCGGTCGCAGGCTATATCAGAACTTCATGTTACTCCTTTCACAAAGAAGAACATTAAAGCTTTTCAGAAAGAATTTAAATCAGTTCAACATCCATCACAGGAATTGGGTGTACAGGTTTTTGAAAGTGTATCTGAAAGCTTGACCATGAAAGCTACGTCAGTTGAAGAAACAGAAGCCATGCACACAACAATCCTTTCCCAAACATCTCAGAGCACTAGAATCTCTGTGGCCACTGCTCAGGAATTGAAAGATGTTCCTCCAAAGATTCTCCTGCAACTCAGAGACCTAACTGTGAAATCTGGTGACACTGCTCAGTTCGTATGTGCCTTAGAAAATGAATTCTTCTCCAAGTTTCTTTGGGCTCATGAAGGAGAAAGGATAGAAGTGTCTGAAAAACTGAAGATATCACAAAATGGAAGTGTTCTACTGCTCACAATCTTAAATGCCCAGCTGATAGATCAAGGACTGTACAGTTGTACTGTATATAATGATCACGGAGGGACAACAACTGCTGCAATACTAACAGTCAAAGGTGGTTATCTGACTTTAAAAATTACGACTTACCTTTTGCAATTTCATTATCACAGCCCAGAGCTCACTATTATTTAATTATCAGCATTCAATTGAGAAAGCTCTAGTAAGAATGNCCCCCCCCTCCACATTTATGGCTCTGTTCATAACTGTTGTAACTTCACACCTCTTCCCAGCACATAACAGAAGTCTGGGGCTTTTTATTCTTCATCTCTCTCATGATATGCAGTGAGATGTAAAGCAGAACAGGCTGGTAGGAAATTTTGTATTTTGAAAATTCATGAAGCTGACGTTAAGGGTGATAAGGATGTCGGGTAAGCAATGTTAAACTACATACCTGGTCATTTCAGATTGTAAGGCTCCAACTTGTTTCCCATAAATCAGAATTGCAATATAGGGCAATTTGTTTGAAAGGATTAATGGTGCAAGTTCTGTATGACTGCACTAATGAATTGTCTTCTACCTTTTACTTGCACTGAGATCTAAATATCTATTTTTGCTAAGGCTCCTTCCCCTTCTTTGTGACATCAGCATATTAAAATATTAGTAGTGTTACCACTAGTGAAAACTCAAAAATGTATTATCGCCACACTAGACAGGTCACAGTATTTCTGAGCTTGAAGGAATCGAGAACAGAAAAATAATGAGGAAGCCATTGACACTGTGACATTGGTTTGCCTCTTACATATTGAAGTTTATTCACTACTGAGCTATGCTAAGTGCTTTACATAATCTTCTGCTGCTACTTTTCTGCAGCTACTTCTGCTGCTACATTGAGGTTCTCAGAAGTGAAGATAGGCTTGTATTAGGCCTTATGGACCAAGTCTTGGTCCCATGAAAGTCACATAGGCTTAACTGGGACCTAGACTTAGCCCAGCAGGAAGAGAGCTCTTACATGTGTAATCGCTCATGTATTTAATAGCCTTGTAGCATTAATATGCTAGACATTCTTTTCAGTACTAATTAATGCTTGTTTTTCTTCCCCACGTAAATATAATGATGCTTTTTATTCCTGCAAAACTTCTGACCTAATCCTTTTCCTAACTTTATTCTTACCTAGCTAAAGAAGCACAAGCCAAAGCAGTAACAAAAATTACCCTTGAATCAGATACTAAAAGCTTTAAAGCAGCCAAAGATTGTCAGTTTAAAGCATCTGAAGTTAAGCAAGAATCATCCAAGAAAGCTTCAAGCTTGTTTATATCTACATCCCAAAGACCACATGAAGCTGAGAAGCAAAGAAGCAGAGTTTACTATCCTGATGTTGTGCCATGTGAAGACATTGTAGAAACTGATGCCAGAGCACCAGAGTTTCTTGAAACTCTGCCTTCAGAAACCATTGTAAAAGAAGGAGATGATGTGTTATTCTTTTGTATAATGAAGGGTGTGCCTACACCTTGCGTGGTCTGGCTGTGCAATCAGATGATAGTTGAGGAGTCTGCATTGTGTTCACTAAAACATGATGGGCCGCTGTGCAGTCTAAGATTGTTGAAAGTTGGTCAGAACCACGAGGGTATATACAAGTGCAGAATAGTTAATCCTGCAGGACAAGCCGAGTGCAGCACCCATCTGAGAGTGACAGGTTGGCAACTGCATGCTCCTTCCAAGCATCACTACTTCTTGCATAACATCATTGCATTACAGTACATTCATTCCCTGGGAGATGATAAAGAACGAGAAGCATCTCATAAGCCTGTGGATTGTTGAATGTTTTCTTCAGGGATTTAAGGCATGATAAAGGCATGTTACATTAGAAACCTTCCCCCACCCTGCAAAAAAAAAAAAAAAAAAAAAACAGATCTTGTAGAAAAGTATACACTGCAAACAAGGTTGAAAGCATTCAATTACTCAGTTCTCAAAGTTTATCAAATGTTTGAGTTGTTTGGCATGCATTTATATGTATTTATTTGTGAATTTCTGTATTTTTGCAAGAGAGATTGAATTGTTTTACTTCCTAAAATGTTGACTGGCACGTTTAGCAATTATAGCTCAAAAATCTGTGTTTTCTTTTTCTAGCTCCTGAAAAAATTATTCATGAGAAGCTAGAGGAAGAGATTGAAATGGAAGTGAAAGGTACAGTCACCAATAATGTTACATTGAATAATTAGTTACCAGTAATTAGTAACATCGTGAAAAGTTTTTATTTGCTACTGTATAGTGTCTGATGGGGAAAAACAGACCCATTTTAAAGCATATTGGAACATGTTGCATGTTTGTTTTGATATGCAAAGGGTTACCTGCATTATAAAGTTATCTAAGTTTTAAATTGTTTAAAACTTCAAATTTATAATTTTGCAGCCATATCCTGAACTTTTATTTCATGCTTTGCAGCTGTTCAGAGAGCTTTTATTTGTTCAATTTCCTTTTGAATGCATGGAATAGTTTCCTTCAGAATAGTTTACTTGTACTATACAAATCTTAATCATATTATTTTTAAGCAAGTTATCAACCTAACCTTAATTGATTCAATGGACATTATCAGATGGATGAGTTCTACTAGAAAGCATTTGTTGTTTAGGATATGTGAAAGCTATACATTCCCATTGATTCCTTGCACTTCATTTACATACATTAATTCATCATTATACATCTCTTACCCTGGCTTGCAGATAGCATACGTGGTTCATGTTGCTTGCTTTCTTTTTTTCCTGTGCATAACACTGTGAAGTTAGTGGCTGTATTAGTTCGAATAAACGCCTTCTCATTTCATGTTAGCTAATTACTTATGCTTTTTTTGTATATCTTTCAAAATATTTTTTCTCAATTGTTTGAACATTTAATCTACAAACAGAAGGGTCAGAAAGGGCGTTTATTCTACTGTCTGCAAGTCAGGTAAGATATTCTTCTTTGCCACCCAAAGAGACACAGCTTTTCCAGGCAGCAAAAACATACACGCAGAAGAACATGTTATTTTGAAATTCATTTTTGCTTGTTCAAGAAGAAATTTCCACAGTCTGAAGAAAGAACAGACAACGAACGATTTTCGTGTCAATCTTTAAAACAGAGCAAGGCGTTGTGTTTATTCGAACAAATATGGTGAGTGAATTACTTTTTTTTTCCTGGGTGTGTGATGGAATCTGTTGCATGCCCATTTTTTAATTCAATATATTGCTATTTCATTTTTTCAATCAGACAGCAGGCAGAATGGGGCATGCTGTAACCCAGTCTCCTTCTCTTGCAGAGCAGCACAGCAAGTTGAACCCCGAGGGACCTGGGGCAGAGGCAGTGCTGGATTGTCCCCAGAACTGCAAACCCACCTTCATGCAGGGCCTCAAGTGTAGGTCTGTTTTGGAGGGGGACCCTGCTGTCTTCCAGTGCAAGCTGGTGGCATGCCCACCACCCCACATGGCATGGTTTCACAACAACCGGCCAGTCCACCAGGACTGCCGCAAGGTGATTCGCACTGAGAGCGAGGAGCACACACACAGTGCCAGCCTGGAGGTGCGGGATGTGCGGGAGCATGATGCTGGCAGCTACAGGGTATTTGCCATTAACAGTGAGGGCTCAGCTGAGTCCACTGCCTCATTGCTGGTGGCACGTAGTGGTGAGCTTCAGGGCTTGGGTTTCAGAGGAAAAGTGGAGTGGATGCAGGAGAGCTGGGAGTGCCTGCTGCAGCAGCGGCAGCAGGACCGGCTGCGGGTGGTGCTCCGCTGCACCGGCTCACCCTTTGACAAGGGGCAGGAGGCTGAGCAGCTGCTGCAGAACCTCTCCCCAGCCCGGGGCAGGGTACGAACCATCCGTTTCCAGAGGCTGCCACTAGCGGGGCCTCATCATCTGGGACTAGCATGTGGTGGGGAGCAGAGAGGCACTGTGGTGAATGCTGAGGAGCTGCTGGATGAGGAAATCCGTTGGAAGTTGCAGCGGCTGCGGGAGGCAAAGAAGGCAGTGCTGAAAAAGAAGCAGGAATCCTTCATGTCCATGCCCCAGGGAGGCCCTCCAGGGAAGCCCAGCCCACCTGAAGCACCTGGCAAGATGGATGGCTCAGAGTCCCTTGAGGTGCAAGCGATGGAGGGATATGGCAGACCCAAGGCAGTGGGGAAGAGATGGCAGGCACCAGGTGGGCTCCTGGAGCCCTGCCCACCTCTCTTCGTCCAGGAGGTCAAGCCCCAGGAGGCTGTCGAGGGGCACAGCGTCACTTTCTCTTGCCTCTTCCACGGCCGCCCGCAGCCAACAGTTACTTGGTACAACAATGCTGAGCCTGTGGGGCGCATCCGAGGCACGGCAGTTCACACCACAGAGTGTCGCTCTACACTGACCTTCCCATCCCTGCTCCCACAGCATGGTGGCACCGTCACCTGTGTGATCTTCAACCCACTGGGCACAGTCAGCACCTCAGCTGCTCTCCATGTGAGGCAGCGGATGCCAACCTATGAGGCCATTAAGGAGAAGGAGAAAGAGGAAGGGAAGAAAGAGGAGGAGGAGAAGAAAGAGGAAAAAGAAGGGAAGAAAGAGGAGGAGGAGGAGGAGGAGGAGGAGAAAGAGGAAGAAGAAGGGAAGAAAGAGGAGGTGAAGGAGGAGGAGGAGGAGGAGGAGGAGAAAGAGGAAGAAGAAGGGAAGAAAGAGAAGAAGGAGGAGGAGGAGGAGGAGGAGGTGGAGGAGGAAGTCAGCCTGGCCTTCACAGCGGAGCAGGGACTGCTAAATACCATTCCAGACTCAGACCTGCTGTCACTGCCTGTGGAAATTAAAATCACTGCCCCCACTCCAACGCCAGAGCAAGACATAGAGATGAGGGAGACCACACAGCCCTCTCCAGATCAGGCTGCACCTGCCATAAAGCACAAGTTCAAGTTTTCATTTGATGTGGGAAATGAGCCACCCCAAATTGTGGCAGAAGCCCCAGCACAAATCCATTGCTATGAAGGGGAGGTGGTGGTGTTGGAGTGTGCTGTGTCTGGGCAGCCCCCACCAGTTGTGGCATGGTCCCTTAATGGCCAGAGTCTCTCTGCCAGTGAGAGGCTGATGTTTGAGGAGGGTGAGGATGGCACTCACCGCTTACACGTCCGAGGGGTCTCTGTCTCAGATGCTGGGCTATATTGTTGCGTGGCCAAAAATGTGGCTGGAACAGTACAGACTGCCTCTGAGCTGACAGTGCAGCCTAGGGCACCCAGGTTGTATAGCAAGGGTGGAGGTACTGAGGAACTGCCTGTCATGAACAATACCCTGCAACTCCAAGGCCTCTGCATGCTTGGGAAGGAGGAAGGGGAACAGGTCACATGCTCCAAGAAGGAAGAATCCCACCTGCCCTGGTCACTGCAGTGGTCTCCATCTCCTGGTGAGCAAGTGGAAGAGGATTTCAGGGAAAGTAAGATGGAGGAAACAATGGTGCTGGATATCATGGAGGTTTGTTCAAGGAGGGAAATGGGTTATGCAGAAGAGTGTGTGAAGGATGCGGATGATATTTCTAAGATGAGGCAGCACAGGGGAAAAGCAGTCTCCGAGGAACACAGCTTTGGAATTGATGCCACTGTCCTGCACCCGAGCATGTCCAGGGAAGAGCATGAACTTGTGGCCAAGGACTCAGGCCATTTTTCAGAGGAGCTGGAGGCTGAAGGAGATAAGCTGGCACAGCATACAGATAGTCTGTCCTGGGATGTCTTGAAGTCACCATTTATGGAAGTGAAAGGGCAAATGCCTACCTCTGAGCAGTCTGCTCTGGCAAGAGAGTGTGAGGATCCACAGTTTTTCATTCCTATATCACCACTGGTGCAAGAGGAGAGTGACCGCTACTTGGAGGAGAGTAATGGCCCTGCCTGGGAAGCAATGCCTTCTGATGTGTCTCCCGTAGATGAGCCAAGTGTGCCCCACCTACAGGACAATACTGCAAGCACACCCACAAAAGAACCGTTAGGCTTTCATAACTTCTGTGTGGAAGAGCAGCAGGAGGAAAAGGCTAAGGAGCAAGAGACATCAGTAGATATTGAACAGGACGTTGAGGTTGATGACCATCTTCATAAAGAAGAAATGACTGATGCTGGGGATGCTGCACACTGGGAAATATACAATGATGGACAACTGCTGCGAGAAACAGAGCCCGGTGCAGGCAATTACTCTTTGGATCTAATCCCTACTCCTCCTGGCATAGAAAACTCAGGTCAGGATTTTACTGAGAAAGTTGAGGTTCACCCAGAATTGCATTTCAAAGAGCAGCTACTGTCATCTGAGACTGATGATACCAGTATCATATTTGATCTGAAGAAATTTGTTGAGCCTTTCCCAGCTGAAGAAACTGTGGACACAGAACAGGCACAACCCCCTCCAGCTCTGGAGAGTGTGGAGGTAGGAGAAGCTGGGCTCATCTTCCCTGTGCACAAACATGAAGTGCTTGTGGAAGAGATGTCTCTAAGTGAGGAGCTGTGTCAGAGCTACAGGATGCAGCAGGAGGAGGTCAGTGTCCAGGAAGAAGCACAGCCAATAGAAATCAGGCAGCCTCATTTGCAAATCCCCAATGGGGACCTTGGCAACATCACACTAGCTGCTGAAGAGGGAACTTCTGCTGAAGAAATTCACGAGTCAGAGGCAAGTGTCTGTGGGGAGGATTCACTTGAGAGACAAATTCATAGTTTTCTGGTGGAGCCCACAGCAGATTTCCAGAGGACAGTACAGGAAACACATTTGTGGGAGAGTGGGGAGAGGCTGGAGTCAACAGACTCCCAGAGTGACAGCTTCATCAGTGACTTGAGAAAAGCTGCACATGAGAAGAAACCCCAGACTGGGCATCAGACAGAGGAGGAAGAAGGCTCTGGGATAGAAAAGGTCTTTGAGAAAGGAGTGAGCAGCTCCACTTGTGAAACAGAAAGCACAAGTTCCCCTGAGGGGATGCTCAGGGACACCCAGCAGGAATCAAACACAACCAAGGGCTACTCCTTTGGGCAACTCCTACTTGGTTTAATAATGGATGATTCTGTGGCACAGAAGGAGCAAAGGAAGGAGTCTTGGGGCAAGAAGAGGACTCCCACTAAGCAAGCCTCTGAAAACAGCCTAGATGGAGAAGGACTATGGGAAGATGTTTCTGCAGGTCCAGAGCCCAGTGCTGTTCAAGCATCAGAGCTGGAGCCAGACTTCTCTCTGGCCAAGTATTTAAGGTCAACGGGGATGCAGGAAGCTCCAGATGTCAAAGCCACAGCTCAGAAGAAACAGAGAGAAACCATCACTTCCCTGGAAGTGGAGGAGGTTACCTTCAGCATGGTTTATGACTATTACAACAACCAGCAGGAGCTGGCCCGGCCCTTCTCTCCTGAGTCTGAAATGTCTATAGAGCTGGAGAGTGGGAGCGGAGAGGAGTCACCTGATTCAGACCGCTTCTACACACCTCCCTCCTCAGTGGAGATCTTTGAAACTGCTTCATCAGCATCCTACCACACACCACTCAGCACACCTGAGCGCTACTCCACTCCATCTGAGGGCTCAGAGTACAGCACACCACCCGAGCACTACTCCACACCATCTGAGGGCTCAGGGTACAGCACACCACCCGAGCGCTACTCCACACCCTCAGAGGGTTCAAAGTGCAACACACCCTCTGAGTGTTACTTCACACCCTTTGAGGGACCCAGCTCTGCATTAGGGGACAGTACGCCACCAGAGCGCTACCGGACACCCACTGGGGAGTATATGGATGCCCTGGCAATGTTTACCCCCTGCGAGGAAAGCTGTCAGACTCCAGACCACTCATTGGCTGAGGTGTTTAGGACTCCCCGTGAAGCCCTGGAGCCATCAGGCAGCGAGATGCCACCTGCGTTCCTCAAGGCATTGAGCAGGAGGAGGCTGTACGATGGCAGCACACTGAGTTTAGTGGCTGAGGTGGTGGGTGTGCCTGAGCCAGGGGTGAAGTGGTATCATAATAAATCTCTGCTGGAGCTGGATAAGAGAGTGCAGATAGAGAAGGATGGGGACAAGTACATGCTGGAGATCACTAACATCCAGAAAGATGACGAAGGACAATATCTGTGCCATGCAGTGAACATTGTTGGGGAAGCTAAAAGCATTGCTGAGGTGGAAGTTTTGTCTGAAGATGGGCGATCACTAGCACTGCCACCCCCTGTGACCCACCAGCATGTTATACACTTTGACCTGGAGCGAAACACATCCTCACGGTCACCTTCGCCACAGGAAATCCTCCTGGAAGTGGAGCTGGATGAAAATGAGGTGAAGGAGTTTGAGAAGCAGGTCAAAATCATAACTAGTCCTGAGTTTAGCCCAGATAAGAAGAGCATGGTGGTTTCCCTGGATGTCCTTCCACTTGCCCTGTTGGAGCAAGTTTCAGGCTTGGCCTCAGAGGAGAGCGAGGATGTGAAAATTGATTTCCAAGTGACCGAAATGCCTCCCCGCTTTGCCGTGCCCTTTGCAGATGTGGAAGTTACAGAAGGCTCAGAGGCGGTCTTTGAGTGTGTGGTGACTGGTACTCCTGTCCCAGTAGTGCAGTGGTTCAGAGGAGACACCTGTGTGACACAGGCCCTGGGGAAGTACGTTGTAAGTCAGAAAGAGGGACTTCACAGTCTGAAGGTCCTCAATGTAGGTTCTTCTGATGGTGGCTGGTATCACTGTCAGGCAATCAATAGGCTGGGAGAAGCAATGTGTAAAGGCTCCCTTGTGGTCACAGCTCAGCAGGGAGCAAGTGCTAAGGTGAGCAGTGAGGCAGATACAGGCAGTGAACCAGAGAGGCCCCTTAAGTGTGACTTGCTTACGAGTAAGACTGTGACCCCAGGCAACGGGTCAGAAATAGAGCTGGAGTTTGACTTTAAGCTACAAATGGAGGACTCAGAGAGAGCAATACAGCAGTTTGCGGTGACTGAACAAGAGGAAGAAGCAGAAAGGGAGACATGTGTCAATATTAATTTTAATGTGTTTGGAGAGCCATCCCAAGAGGAACAGGTTGAGTTTAAAGCGGACTCCTCAGAGAGCTGCAGCTTTGAGTTCCAGGCCACAGAAGTCCCTCCCAAATTTCTGAGGCTCATTTCTGACTACAGTACATTTGTAGGTGCCTCGGCGTGTTTCCGGTGTCTCGTGACTGGTTCCCCTCACCCAAGTGTTCATTGGTACAAGGATGGGATGTTGTTGGAAGGAGACAGGTACCGTGTGGAGGAAGAGCAGGGAGGCTCTCATAGCCTTACTATTGAAAATTTGATGCAAAGTGACAGTGGGCAGTACAAATGTATAGCTACTAACAGGGCAGGAACTGCTGAGACCTGCGCAGTATTAACGTTATACTAAATTTCTATAACTTATTTCAGAGTCTCTTTTGAAACGTTAAATGTTATATGCTGTTGTTCACTGCAGGTAAAAATGCAACAATCATTTTAGGGGCATTGTTTTTCATCTCTTTAGGGGTGAAATTCACTCCATGTGGGCATATTTCTGTCTCACTTAAATTTGCCTTCACTGGGGAATTTAAGTGAGATTTACAGTGTGCGTAAGTTTTATGCACACTTTCTGTACTGAGGTGTATTTCAGACTCCTCCCAAGCTCCTTAATTATTCTTGTAAAGATATTTTAATTGACATTCATATATATAGGAATCATTTGTTTTGTATAGTGTACATATCCCTGTGTGTCTGTACAAGTGCAATTATTATTGTTTTACGTAGGCTAGAAATCACCTGAAAATATAGAAATTACTTTTTTCTTGTAATCTAACAGTATGGAATATTAACTTATGCTTGCTCTTTAGTTTGGACATAATTCCATGAAAGAACTCCTTAAACTGGTAATTCCCCTTCTCACAATGTTGTGTCAGAAAATGTGAGTCCCTCTGATTCAAATCCTGTGTCTACAGTTTCTATAATTGCAAAACTCTTACATCCATGGGCCTCATTCTATTGACTCATGGAATCCTATTTTATTATTATTATTAAGTCAATGAAATTATTCTGTTGCAAAGAAAAGTGATACAATGGGAAGAGAATAAAAGTTTTGCTTTAGTAGAGACTGGACAGGATTTTTACTCTATTACCAAGTAATAAACATTGCAAACTATTTTGTACAGTATCTTTAAAAGTTAAAGAGAAAGGAGAGGGAGCTTAATAAATCAATGATGTAACTGTAAATTCATTAATATAATTTTCGTTGTCCCCATATTCCAATGTCATTCATAGAAAATACATAGTAGTAAAAAAAAAAAGTTTTTTTTATGCAGTATTCTTGTTTCACATCAGAACTAAATCTCTACAGATTCCTTTTTTTATTAGTAACAGTTAAGTGTGCTATGTTTCAAGATGACCAGAAATAAATAGAATACATTCAATTGTTATCTGTTGCATTTTCTCAGCATAAGAGATTTTTACATTAATGTTCTCAGTGTGAGCATATATTTTTGTATTTAAACTAATACTAATATTTAGGAGGAGGATCCAGCAGTAGCTGACATAATGAAATCAGAACTAAATTAATCTATCTTACATAAACAATGTACATAATCAAATAAGTTAAAAGTATAAAAGTTATTAATTAAAGTTTAGCAGAAATTAAATAACTCTAATGCATGTGCCAGTTTTCCAGTTGCCTATATGCCAAAGTGGAACCCTAAGTTCAACACCCCTTAGCAAAAATTACTTTAATGAGTTGTTTATGATGCTCATCAGATTATTTACAAATTGCTGTCAGTTGCCTTGCAAACTTCTTTAAGGAGCATGGTGATTTTAAGTGTGAGAGAACTATTTCTGTAGTACATGCTATGTAGTACATCCTATGTTCATGCATGTTCTTGTTTCTGAGTTTGACATATGCTCATACTGAGGTCGTTATGCCTCAAAAACTCAATCTTTTACGACTATCCCATTGCTTACTCAAGATGGTCATTTTTGATCAAAAGATTCACTTTGCCCAATTGTGCTGCCCAGTATAAACTCAACTTGCAGGAGTGGCAAGTTTTAATGACCCAGTCTGTGGGGAAAATGACTGGAGTGGTTAGGCTAATACCATTGTGTCACTTCCATTTCTTCCCAGTTGTGACTCCATAATAAATATTTAAGTATGTTGTTAATAGGTGGAGACAATTTTAATTTTTTATAGATAATGGTGGTAGGAAAGAGCAGCGAGAGTGTCTGACCCAACATTGTGATGGGAGTTAATTTTTTCTTGATGTGTCCTTATCCATTCCTTGTGCAGACACCTAACACTAACTGATTCATTAGGCAGCAGAGGTCCCTAGGGAAGCTGGCATGAATTGTTCTATGCTATATGGTAGCCGTGACATGAAAGGTCTTTTAGGTGCAAAGCCAATGAGGTCAGAAAGCCTTTGGTTAGGTCCTAAACAATTATGACCTGTGTTTAATTTGCACATAAATGAACTGAAATTTTTAGTAGAAATAGGCTTACTTCAAAACCTTGTATCCAAACAGGTCCAAGGTCATGTTCACATCTGAAATATAAGGCCAGGCATATTTATCTCTATCTGTGTTGTAGAGTTTGTGGTTAATGTAAGTTTAAAGTCTTGTTTTAAGTTTCATACATTGGCCAGGAGCACTATGATGTGCTTATGAAGAGACAAAACCTCATGTAAGCTACAACAGTATAAATCTGGATTAATTCTAGTTTGAATAAACTTCCTCTGGGGCAATTGGTATAGCTTTGAGCCACATTTGACCACCTCCCTTCAAAATTCTGTGCTTTCATAGGAATTAAAAAAAATCACAATTTTATTGTCGGGTTTAATGTCTTCATTTTTATAAGCCACATATCTTAAAAAAAAATAAAATGGGGGGGTGAATTATGTTTGTCACCAATGTGTAGTGAATGTTAACATGTATGGATAATTTGTGAAATAAATATGTAAACTATTTAAGTCCGTCGCTTCTTGTACTTTATTCATTTCACAGACATAGCTACAATACAAAATAATCTTTTTTTTTTTTTTGTCATAAGTATACAGGAACACAAAAAAGTGCATTAATTTTTACTCCATTCCTGTATATAAAGCCTTCTCATGTGTATTTTCATAGGTTCCCTTCTGCAATTTTTATACTTATGGGCACATTTCAGCTGCTTATCCTCAAATTCACTAGACCGTTGTATTTCTGAGGAAGCTGCCCTACTTTTTTAACAAAGCTGTTAGTTAATGCTAAAGGACTGGGGTAATTTTTTTTTATTTTTTTTTTTTTAACCTAAGCATCTCTTCTCTGTGGGTAATCACTGTATGCGCTGTGCTGTGTCAAGTATGCTATGGTGTTTGTGGAAAGATTAATAATTGCTAAAACCAGTGAGAAAGAATTGGGTATGGCATATTCTGTTCTTCTCCATAGCTGTTATTTGAGTGCAGCAAAAAATATTATTTCATAACAAGTTTTGGAATTTAAGATGCTGTAATTGTGAAGTTACCTAGGTTCACCAATAGAATGCCTGGAGACACTTATCCACTTACTCTTCTTTCACTCTTTTTTAACAACTCCTATGTCCTTCCAGCATCAAATACTGTGGGCCTTAACTGAGCACACTTGTCTCTGTGAGGACAACAGCATTTGATTTCCAAAGGTTTTCTTTGCATTGTGATTTTCCTGGATGGCTTGTTCCGTTCCCAGAAATCTCAGAATTCACTGATGTTTCTAGTGTCAAGGATCTGCAGAGGACATGTTCTTTTCTTGACGTCTGTTTCCTCACATTTTAAAACCACCATTAGAACAAAGTGTTCCATCACATAAATGTCCAAATTCACAAAGGCAAGAAGAAAAACTGTAAAGTGCTCTGTCTTATTTTTCTATGGTATTACAGGAGTTTTAATATGCAGGATAGTGCTAGGGAGGAGTTTAAAAGTAAAATCAATGACATTAAAGCAAGAATACAAACTCATGGTTTCTGGTAATAATGGTGTTGTAACTGCAAGGGTCTACTGATAAAAACAGGACAAAGCCGGTAAGGGAGTGGAAATATCTTGTGTTAGACAAAAGATAGAGTCGAAAGAAATGAAGTAACTGCACCAGAAGAAAGGCTGGTGTGCTGTAAAGTTTGTCTTATTTTTCCAACCCTAAATCTGACATTTTTCTTTTTCTTGGTGTTTTGAATTAAACCAGAGCCTTAGCATCGCTCTCCTGTACCTATTTGTATGAGTGTGCATATATGTATGGATGGCACATACCACTTTAATTATATATGTGAAATGCACCAATGTTTCTTGACTGTTACTTGCAGCATACATTGAATACCCTGTGAGGTTATGACTAACCCATACCGTGATGTCAGGTTTAAAGAGATGCCCATGTTGATCCAGATGGCAAGTTCATAAGTAGCCTAACAGCACAGCATGTGTTGGTATTTATAGTAAGTGTGTATTTAATAGAAGAAGGACCTCATGTTCATTGCTACCTGTTGTACAGTACTAAGAAAGCCTCCAGATATACAAAAAAAAGTTGCACTAACAGTTGTACATTACTCTTTGCTGTTTATTGGTATCTTCAAGTGGTCTCTTCAACATTCTAGTAAAACTAAACATTTTTTTTTTCCATACAGACATCTCTAGTTGTCTTACTGTGTCTTCTGAGGAGGGAAGAAGTGAAGGCTACAGCAGCAGCCTTCAGTTGCCTGATAGAGAAAAAACACTTGAATTTGAGCCTGAAAAACCAGTTTATTCCAGCCAAACAAAGATGAAAATGGAGGAGGGGGGCAGTGCACCTGTTTTCCTCAAACAGGTCTCAAATGTTGAAGTCTGGCAGGGAGATATAGCTAGGCTCTCTGTTACTGTTATGGGAAGCCCCCCACCCAAAATCCAGTGGTTTTTCAATGGTGTCAAGCTAATTCCGTCCACAGACTGTAAATTAGTGTTTGCTGGAAATGACCACAGTCTCATCCTCCCCTATGTGGGCATGCAGGATGAGGGCAAGTACATGTGCATGGCCAGCAATGTACATGGTGAGGCTGTGTGCAGTGCCCACCTCCATGTGCGGCAGCGGGTACCTGGGGCCCCTTGCTTTGCCAGGGCACCAGACAGTGTGCAGTGTGCACCAGGCTTCACTGCTGTCTTTGAGTACACCGTGACTGGGGAGCCGTGCCCTGATGTGGAGTGGTTCAAGGGGAGCAAGCAGCTTTTCTCTGATGCACATCATTCTGTGGCTCACCACCCTGATGGGTCGGGCTCCCTGACAGTGCAGGAGTGCATGGAGGAGGACACTGGGCTGTACACATGCAAGGCAGTGAGTGCCTTGGGCGAGGCTGCATGCTCCGTTGAGCTCCTTGTGCTGCCGGAGGAGCATGCTGTGTGTAGGCAGAGCCCAGCCTTGCAGCACTCCGCAGTGGCAGAGGACCAAAGCCCCCTCTCCTACGAGGAGGCCAGCGAGCTTCCCACTGTGAAAGGAGAGCTCAGTCTTGAGCCCATGAGGGAGTCAGGGGCCCTCCTCCAGCTCCAGATAAGCCAGGAGGAGCACGTGCTGCCCAAGGAGGACATCTTGCCTAGCCTGCCACCAGCCTGCCTCGCTGTGCAGAGTGTTGAAGAGATGCTGGCCCAGGCAGCCACAACAGAAGAGAACAGCAGGCTTCTGGCAGAGTCACTGCAAACCCTTCCTACTGGCCCCCAGCGCGCAGTGCCTGGAGTAGCAACTGAAACACAACTGCTGGGCTGCCTTGGGACTGTGGCTGCGCAGATGCTCTTGCCCAAAGAGCGGGTCATCCCTGAGGAGGAAGAGCAGATGGCTGCTCTGAAGACAGAAGTTTCCCAAGCCCTTATACAGGTGTCAAGCACCACTGAGAGCTGTACCATAGACGGTGACCACTTTCAAGTCCTAGAGGGTTTCCAGGCAATGCAAGGTGAGCTAAAGGCTGAACCCATATTTCCCTCTGAATTGGCCTGCACTGGGGGTCAAGCTGTCCCCTTGGAGAACATTTCTGCCCTGGAAGCAGCAGAGGAAGATTTTGCTGCAAGAATCTGTGAGGGACACACTGTGAGATTTCCCTTACTGCTAGAAGAAAACCAACTTCTGGAGGAAGAACATGTCATCGATCTTGACAGCCCACTTAGGCAGTGTCCAAGGGTAGAGAGACAACCCCATGAAACAATGTACGCTCACCAGCTCCAGGCAAGCCAAGTCCTTACCAAAGAGAGCCAGCTCACTGATCAGGTTCCCAAGAGCTGCAACCTAGACATAAAGTCTCAAATTAGAGATGCACTGAAAGCCGCAGTTGTAAGTGAGCAAAATGTCTTGTTTACAGAATGGTTGGCTGATAAAGAAAACATTGAAGTACAGACAATAAAAATCACGAAGGAACATAAATACACCTTATGCACCTATGTTGTGACCACAGGAGGACTCAGTCCCATAGAAATTCCAATCTCCCTGGCGGAAGTCAGCATTCAGACAGCTGACCAGAAAAAAGTCTTGAAGGAAGCTTTCTATTCTCTTATTTATGAAGAAAAACATCTCCTGACAGATGAAAAATCCAAAGCATTGCCAGTCCATCCCCATTTACTTAACTCGGGAAAATCCTGTGATGAAACCTCAGAGCTGGAGCCCCAGCAGGCTGAGAGAACTATGGAGGCAGAAATACCCCTGGAGCAGCCTTTGCATGCAAAAGTAATCAACACTGTGACTGAACATGGTCAAATCAAGGATGTGGGGGCAGCTGCAGCCACTGCTGATGTAACCTCTGCAAGTGTTCCTGTTGAGAAACCCACAGAAATACTGAAAAGGAAGGAGAAAAGGGAAGAAATACGTGAGGAAGAGGGCAGAGAGAGACTGGAAAATAAAGGTGGGAATCTAGAGGATGAGCTGGGCAAAGAGAATTACCCTATTATACACAGCAAACTGGTCGACACTGTTGTGGAGGAAGGGGAAAGTGTCAGTCTGGTGGCTGTCATAACAAATGTCAGAGAGGTGAATTGGTACTTTGAGGGTAAACTGGTGTCTTCGGGCAACAAATTCAAGTGTTTGCAAGATCAAGACACATACACGCTAGTGATCAGCCAAGTATGTGGGGACGTCCACCAAGGAGAGTACACATGTGAGGCACTGAATCAAGGTGGAAAAAGAGCAACAGCAGCAAAACTCACAGTTGTTAAAAGAGGTTGGATTATGGGGATAAAACACTGCCTTTCTAATACACTGTTGTGCTAATGAAACTGCCCTACTATGTGTCTGTATGGATACAGATATAATACTAATACAACCACGACACTAATCAGAGGGTCCCCTTTCTCTGGATTTATGGTCTTCTTTTACCGCATTGCAGTCTCTCACTCCTGCATCACACAAGCAAGGTCAGGACAAGTTGTACTGCAGTCCAGACCACTTCATCCCATGGTCACCTGTGAAGTGGACTTGTTCTTCCCACTTTTCTCACTGCTGCATCCAGTCTTCAGAGTCATTGCACTGTTTAAGCACAACTTCTTATTCACACCATCATTTCTCACAGCTCCAAGATAGTGTGGTATATGTTTATATTGTATTATTACCGCATGTTGCTATTGCACATTATTTTTCAAGTTTCACCCTTGTGTTTCCTGATGTCATTATGCACCATGACACTGTCTGTCCACAGAGGCTTGTACTGCTTTCATTTATTCCAGATTTTTTTTCCTTTACATTCACTTTATATGGATTGCAAATAAATCTATTCTGTTTCAGTTAGTCACTTCACTGTTACTTTCTAGAATGCCATCAGGCATGGCTTTGAATTACTCTCTACTTCTGATTTCAGTTGCACCAATCCTGAGAAGAAGACTTGAATCTCTGGAGGTGGCCGTAAACCATGTGGCCAAGTTTACCTGTGAGGTAGAGACTGCTCCCAATGTCAGATTCCAGTGGTACAAAGCTGGCCGAGAGATATATGACGGGGACAAATATTCCATTCGCTCCTCCAACTACCTTTCCACACTGGAGATTCTGAGGCCTCAGGTTGTTGACTGTGGAGAGTATAGCTGTAAGGCTTCCAACCAGCATGGCAGTGTAAGCTCTACAGCCCTTTTAACAGTAACTGGTAAGTACAGAGACCCAAGCACTTCTTCTCCATAAAAAGTCTTGGTATATTGTAATGCTTTCTGTGGTATACCTACAAACATTTACGGTAGGGCTCTTGATTGCCATTGTTATACATAATCCATACCTGATTTTGGCAGGTACAAGCACAGATAATGAATGGTTTTTGAAAATGCTGCTTTTAGGTGTTTTCTGTACCTAGTATGAAAAGTTTCAGGAGGGAAGAAAAATGGGAAAAGAGAGCGGGAAGAACTACATTGGCTATAGAATGGGATTGCTTTGTGAGAATATTCTTGAAGAAGATTTATTTTACTTCCAGACAATAAGCAAATGTGCAGTTTTAAATATGATTTATTTGGTGTAGTAGTCACTGTGCAATTGTCCTCGTATCTTACATTTATCCTTCAGTTATACTTATGAGGCAGGCTATGTGGCTATGCTTACCTGAACATCTGTGTGCCATGGTCAGAGGGGAACTCTGTGTGATGGTGGAATAGATCATCTTAAACAAACAACAGACAGTTCAAAAGTGTTTCAATTTGCAAAACTTTTTGTCTATTGATAACTATGCAATTATCTTTTTTTTTCCTTTTTTCTTTTTTCTTTCTTTTTCTTTTTCTTTTTTTCCTTTTAAATATCTTGTGGGCTTTTGTGGGTATATTTTTTTTTTTTTTACTCTGGCACTCTGATGTTTCTTTTTGTGGGAAGAGTCTTTATATGGTCTTTGTTAAGTGCCGGCTACTAGAGATTAAAGAAGGATGC
Source organism: Anseranas semipalmata (assembly GCA_013399115.1). Lineage (NCBI taxonomy): Eukaryota > Metazoa > Chordata > Aves > Anseriformes > Anseranatidae > Anseranas > Anseranas semipalmata. The sequence goes on along the minus strand of VXAA01001786.1, from coordinate 69,591 downwards.
TCAAACTGTGAAACATATGCAAACTTGTCTATCTTGAGGGAATCATGCACAAACATGTCAGTCTTGGGAAAGGAAATTCTGGCTTTTGGTTTATTTTCCTTTAGTTTGTACATTGTTCCAGAATCAAAATACCTTCAAACTCTGGAGCAATATACAGACCCAAGAAGTACAAAACCAAAAGCCAAAATTCAAAATCTTTAACACCTCTTTTCTCTTTCACTGCTGGTTTCTTTTGCTTAAAAGTGTCTAATGACAAACTGCCCCCTCCTGCTCTCTGTCCCTGGCAAACGTGGAGAGGCAGCATAAGCTCTGGTCCCCACCTCTGGATAACAATGAACCCCTTTATTTTGCAGAAGCACTTCCGCCAACATTTCTTACCAGACCCGAATCTATCACCACTTTTGTGGGCAAAAGCGCCAAGTTCCTGTGTACCGTTTCGGGCACTCCAGTCATTGACGTCGCCTGGCAGAAAGATGGCACAACCATTTCACCTTCGGACCGCCACAAGATCTCCAAAGTGGAAAATAAGCACATATTAGAAATTTCCCTTCTCACCACCAGTGACAGAGGGGTTTACACTTGCAAAGCTTCCAACCGGTTTGGGGCTGACATTTGCCAGGCTGAAATGGTCATTATAGACAAGCCCCACTTTATTAAAGTTTTGCAGTCAGTGCAGTCAGCAGTCAATAAAAAAATACGTCTCGAATGCCAGGTAGATGAAGACAGGAAAGTAACAGTAGGGTGGACAAAAGATGGAAACAAAATCCCTCCAGGCAAAGATTATAAGATTTACTTTGAAGATAAAATAGCCTCGCTTGAGATTCCTCTGGCTAAACTCAAGGATTCAGGCCACTATGTATGCACTGTCTCAAATGAGGCAGGAAGCAGCTCCTCTTCTGCCAGTGTCACAGTCAGAGGTAAGATAGTCCTAGGTACTGTTTACCTTTGCTCTTCTTTGGTTTCTGCTTTTTTCTTTTGCAGGTGAAGTCTTCTCTGGGGTGAAAACACACTGTGAACTCCTCTCAGATCTTCCATCAGCTCCATTCACCTCTTGCTTTTTACCCAACTGCCTTCCAATGCACTGTGTGTTGCTTCAATATTTCTTTTGCCTGCCACATCCAAGAGTCACTCCTGCATGCAAGGGGAGAGATGGAGGGAGAGGGCAAGAGAGACCACAAGAACTGCAGCTCAGCAAATATTATGCTGATCTTTTTTAAAGTCGTGTTTTGTTCTTGTGCTAGGAACCAATCTTTTAAAGCTTTTATTTCAGGCTTCTTTTCTTTTTCCCTCTTCTTTTTCTCTCTTTCCATTTTTCTTCTCCTCTCCTCCTCTCTCCTGTCTTTTCTGTTCTTCCCCTTTTCCCTTCCCTTCCCTTCCCTTCCCTTCCCTTCCCTTCCCTTCCGTTTTTTTCCTTCTTTTTTTTTTCCTTTTCTTTTTTCTTTTCTTCTGTTTTCTTCCCATTTTTAGAACCACCATCCTTTGTGAAGAAGGTCGATCCATCTTATTTACTGACCCCAGGTGACTCTGCACGCCTTCAATGCAAAGTCAAAGGGTCTCCTGAAATCCAGGTTACTTGGTTCAAGGACAATAAGGAAATCCGTGAAAGCAACACACACAGGATGTCTTTTATCAATTCTGTGGCTGTATTAGATATTTCGGAGATGAAAGTTGATGACAGTGGAAGCTACTCATGTGAAGCTGTAAATGAGGTTGGAAGTGACAGCTGCACCACAGAAGTAGTTGTCAAAGGTCTGTTCTTCCTGCTACTGCCAGTCACACTCTTGAGAAAAAACTTCTCTCTCTTTTTTTTTTTTTTTCACATGGGCAATTAATTCTTTCTTGCTGCTTTTATAGAGCCTCCATCTTTCATCCGAACACTTGAACCAGCAGAGGTAGTGAAGGGAACAAACGCCATTCTTCAGTGTGAGGTTGCTGGCACTGGACCATTTGAGATTAGCTGGTACAAAGACAAGAAACAGATTCGCAGTAGTAAAAAATACAGGTTGACCTCTCAGAAAGCTGTTATTTCCCTGGAGGTGTCGTCATTTAATAGTGCAGATGTTGGTGAATATGAGTGTGTGATAGCTAATGAAGTTGGAAAGTGCATATGCAGTGCAACATACGTCTTGAAAGGTCAGTGGGAGAGATAACACTCCACTTACTGCAAGGAACCTCTTATTTCTTAAAATGTCTTTTCTTTGAATTTCTGCGTGGCTAGGGTGGTTGGGGAGGGAGGGTATCTTCTTCTCTTAAAAACTGGTGTATATCTTAACTCTTACCTGGCATCAAACCCATGAATTTGAAGAACATTGGGCTTAAAGGACTATGCATTACTCTTTCAGCTGGGTAATGCAGCTCTTCCCTTTGCCTGATCTTTAGTTGAATTGTGCTGCACACATTGCCTCATAAAAACATCTTTGAGCATGAGATTTCATTGAAAGTTGTCATAGCAGATGAGTATTTCTTTATGTCTCTTTTCTTTGAACTAGAACCACCATCTTTCGTTAAAAAAATCGAAAATGTGACGGCTCTGGCTGGAGACAATATTACGTTACAGGCTGTGGTGAAAGGGTCAGAGCCTATTTCTGTGATGTGGATGAAAGGCAAAGACATTATTCAAGATGATAACAAAGTGAGAGTGACATTTGAACATGGGCTAGCAACACTGCAAATTACCGGTGTCCAGCTGAGCTCTGGTGGCAAATACACCTGTGTGGCTGAGAATGATGCAGGAAGTCAGTCCTGCTTTGGTGAACTAGCAGTTAAAGGTCAGTGGAGGAGTGCTATGACCTCTACATTGTCTCCCACCTAAAAGGAAGAACAATTTACTTTTGTCCTTACCATTGGTTGTTTGATTTTGTTGTAGAACCTGCCAAAATCATTGAAAAATCCGAAGTGATTCAGGTGACAGCAGGGGATCCAGCCATTTTGGAGTACACTGTCACAGGCACTCCAGAGCTGAAAACCAAATGGTTCAAAGATGGAAGGCCACTACCTGCCAGCAAAAAATATAGGATCAGCTTTAAAAATAATATTGCCCAGCTCAAGTTTTATGCCTCTGAAATGCAGGACAGTGGCGAGTACACCTTTGAGGTATCCAATGATGTGGGGATCAGCTCTTGTACTACCAGCTTTACCGTGCTAGGTTGGTACTGACTCTTGGCAAAGAGCCCTGCTATTCTGCTCTGAGTTCAACAGAGCCAGAAGCAGAACTGTATTTCTCTTTTGCTCATGTGTTGGTTTATTTAATTTTTTTCATACCCAACAGATCGCACTCTCCCTCCCTTCTTTACCAAACCACTGAAGAATATTGACAGCATCATTAGCACTTCATGCCGTCTAGACTGCAAAATTTCTGGCTCTCTTCCAATGACCATCTCTTGGTTTAAGCAGGACACTGAAATCACTGCAAGTGCCAAGTATAAAATACACTTTGCTGAAGGATCCGCATCTTTGGAAATAAAACACCTAGATGCAAGTGATGCTGGAGTTTACATTTGCAGAGCCACAAACTCTGCTGGTAGCAAAGACAGCAGTAGTACTTTGTTTATAAAAGGTTTGGCAATTTGTTTCAAATTCTTGCATTTTTTCTTTTCATGTGATAATACTTTTCTTCCCTATAGTGCAAGCTGTATGTTTTATTCTTGGCAATTGTTTCCTTTCAATGCAATCTAGAGCCACCCAGCTTCATTGTAGAACCAGAGTCCCAAGATGTACTGCCTGCATCGACTGTACGTTTCAAGGGCACATTTAAAGGCACAACACCACTGACAGTGAAATGGTTTAAAGGTGATACTGAGCTGGTGACAGGAGGAGCCTGCTACATCATGACAGAGGCATTAGCAAGTTACTTGGAGCTTTACGCAGTCAAACCAAACGACTCGGGAAAATATATCTGCAAAGTCTCCAATGTAGCTGGTTCAATAACATGCAGTGCAAACTTGTTTGTAAAAGGTTTGCATTCTTACTCTCTTTTTAACTTTTGGCTACTGGATTGACCCAGTGGCACTTTTTGCTGCCTTCTTGATACTGAACACTTTTCTTAAATCCACAGAACCTGCTGCCTTCAAGGAGAAGCTAGAGCCAACCCACCTGGTAAAGAAAGGCGAATATGCTGAGCTGACCTGTAAAGTCACTGGTACTCCTGAGATTAAAATCACATGGTTCAAGGATGACAGGGAGCTGAAAGAGAGTGACAAATACAGGATGTCTTTTACAAAGTCTTTGGCAACACTCCATCTTACAGAGGCTGAGACTGAAGACAGTGGGGAATATATTTGTGAGGCCAGAAACGATGCTGGGAAAGATACTTGCAGTAGCATTGTTACAATCAAAGGTGTGTGTGACATCCAGCCACCCAACCAGTTTATCTCTTTAAACTCAGTGCAGCTTTCCAGGCTTCCAAAGTGTGATTAATACAAACTGCACTCTTTCTTTTGCACTATAGAGACACCTTATTTTATTAAGGAGTTTCAATCCATGGAAGTCTTGAAGGATTCTGATGTGGTTTTGGAGTGTGAGGTGCTTGGCACACCTCCCTTTGAAGTGTTTTGGGTGAAGGATGATAAGCCCGTGCGGAGCAGTAAGAAGCACAGAATAAGCACTGAGAAATCTTTGATTAGCCTCCATGTCTTCAGGTTTGATGCTTCTGATGTTGGCGAGTATCAGTGTAGAGTAACAAATGATGTTGGAAGCTGCCTCTGCAGTTCGGAGGTCACACTGAAAGGTTAGTGCAAGGTGGAGAATGCCACTAGCACGATCTTATCCCAGTGTGGTTTTCATGCCACACGTTCATGCACCAGACCTGTACTTACTTAGCCACTTTCTTCCTGCTAGAACCCCCACAGTTTTTGAAGAGGATAGAAAACATTAGTTCCCTTCGAGGGGGCACAGTCGTGTTTCAGGCTGCTGTTAAAGGCTCTTTGCCCATCACTGTGTCCTGGCTGAAAGACAATGATGAAGTGATTGAAGACAATAATATCAAAATGACCTTTGTGAACAACATTGCCACTCTTCTGGTGAGGTCTATTGAACTGAAACATGATGGAAAATATTTCTGTCAGGCTAAAAATGAGGCAGGAATTCAGAGGTGCTCTGCTCTGCTGACTGTCAAAGGTTGGTCCTACCCTGAGTGCTTGCAGTGATCTCAGACAGTTCCCTTGTGTTCTTTTTGTTTTTGTTTTTTTTTACAGATGCCCTTAACACTCTTCTCTATCTCTCTGTTTAAAACAGAGCCTGCTACAATCGTGGACAAGGCTGTGTCAATAGATGTGACTGAGGGAGACCCAGCAACCTTGCAATGTAAATTTTCAGGAACAAAAGAGATTACAGCCAAATGGTTCAAAGATGGCAAGGAACTGACTTTAGGCCCAAAATATAAGATCAGTGTTACGGATACTGTCTCAGTTCTAAAGGTGCTTCATGCGGAAAAGAAAGATAGCGGGGAATATATATTTGAGGTTCACAATGATGTTGGGAGCAGTAGCTGTTCTGCCAGCATCAATGTCTTAGGTGTGTATAAGCTCTCTTTTAGTATTGGTTTTACTTACAATATCTGTTCTCCTGAGTTGACATCTACCGCAATCATGGTTGAATTTCATATTTTGTCTTTTTACTCTGTTTTGGATAGATCTCATTATACCACCTAAATTCACCAAAAAGCTCAAGAAAATGGACAGCATTAAGGGGTCTTTCGTCCACCTGGAATGCATAGTGTCTGGTTCACATCCTATAAGTATCCAGTGGTACAAGGATGGCCAAGAAATAACAGCAAGTGAAAAGCACAAATACTCTTTCCATGATAATACTGCCTTTCTGGAAATCAATAAACTGGAAGGCACAGACAGTGGCTCTTACACCTGTGAAGCAACAAATAAGGCAGGAAGCAACCAATGCAGTGGGTTCTTAACAGTCAAAGGTTTGAGCTCCTTCTTCTTCTCTTGTGTTAGGTCTCTCATTCATAGTTTTGGAATTCACCTATCTTTGAGTAATCCTCTTTCTTCTTTTTGACATGTTATAGAACCGCCATATTTTGTGGAAAAGCCCCAGTCCCAAGAGGTTGTGCCACATGCTAGGGTTCAGTTCAAAGCAATGGTGAAAGGCTCTACTCCTCTACAGATAAAGTGGTTTAAAGACAGCCAAGAGCTCCTTTCTGGAGCCAATCGCTCTGTCTGGAAGGATGATACATCTAGTGTGCTGGAGCTCTTCTCAGCAAGGATGTCTGACTCCGGGAACTACACGTGTCAGATAAGCAATGATGTGGGGACTGCGACTTGCAAAGCAGCTCTGTTTGTAAAAGGTGTGCAGCCCCATGTTCTTCACATCTTTGTGGTTCTGATTTTTCTGTGCAGTCTGGGGGGAGGAGGTAGGAAATGCTACACAAACTACCTTGAATATTATAAAGCCTCACCTTTTTTATCTATCTTCTAGAGCCCCCCAGGTTTATTCAGATGCCAACTCCTGTAGTAGCTTTGCGTGAAGGACAGTCCACCATTTTCGAGTGCCAGATAGTAGGCACACCAGAGATCCATGTCACGTGGTACCTGGATGGGAATGAAGTGACTGATGGAGCTAAGTATGGCATCTCTTTCATAGATGGTCTAGCTACTTTGAAAGTCACTCAAGCCAGAGTGTCAGATAGCGGGATTTATGTTTGTGAAGCCCACAACGATGCAGGTAGTGAGAGCTGCAGCATCGAGTTGAAAGTAAAAGGTTGGTTTTGAACATCTTGTCACCACCCAGCTATGCCACATAGCTGGGGTGATGGAACAGGGGAGATGTTGTCTTCCCTCATAACCGTCACAGTTACTATCCACTTTCCCCTTATTCCTCTTTGTAGAGCCTCCAACATTTGTTCGGGAGTTGAGACCTACCGAGGTAGTGAAGGGATTGGAGGCCACACTCGAGTGTGAGGTATCTGGTACTCCTCCATTTGAGGTGAAGTGGCTGAAGAACAATAAGGAGATGTTCAGCAGCAAGAAATATGCTATCTCCACCAAAGAATCGATATTTACCCTTAATGTGACCAACTGTGATGTCTCAGATGTTGGTGAATATCAGTGCATTATATCAAATGAAGGTGGGAGCTGTTCTTGTAGCACAAGGCTCAGCTTGAAAGGTCAGTCACTAAGAAGTGTACCTCAAACATTACATCCCCCAACTGAAGTGTAGTGACTAGGATGACCTTATATGATCTCTCTTTCCCCTCTTCTTTTCCATGACTTTTCTTCTAAACAAACAAAACTTCATACCACAGAACCACCATCCTTTGTCAAGAAGCTGGAGAATGTCACTAGCATTTTGAAAGGCACCACATTCTTCCAGTGCGTCGTAGCAGGTGCTCAACCCTTATCTGTGTCATGGATAAAAGATGAGAAAATACTGGAAGATGATGAGTACCACCATATTACCTTTGAGAACAGTGTGGCCACATTGAAACTTACCAATGTTGACCTCAGCCACAGAGGGAGATACACCTGCCAGGCAAAGAACGAGTCTGGAGTGGAGAAGTGCTTTGCTTTGCTTTTTGTGCAAGGTGTGTAGAAGGTGTGCCCCTTCGAGCTCATCCTTGATGAGTACTTGAAAAGTCACCTCTCTGTGTAGCTAACTGCCATTTTTATACACTTTATACTTCAGAGCCTGCACGGATCATAGAAAAGGCTAAATCACTTAAAGTCACTGAAAGAGACCCCGTGACTTTGGAGTGTACTGTGGAAGGGACACCAGAGCTCCGAATAAGATGGTACAAAGACGGCAAACAGCTTCTGCCCAGTAGATACTACACAATGAGCTTTGAAAACAACGTGGCCAGTTTCAGGATTGAACCTGTATCAAAGGAGGATAGTGGTACATACAGTTTTAAGGTTGAAAATGACTTTGGAAGTAGCACCTGCGAAGCTGTTCTGACTGTGCTAGGTTTGTATTTTCATTTGACAAATTTGCCAAGCCAGCAGTGAGGGATTTAAAAAAAAAAAAAAAAAAGTTTCTGAAAGATAAGCAATAAGGTAACCAGTGTGTTTTTGCCATGTTTTGTGTTGGGCAGATCAATCAATTCCTCCCTCATTTATCAAAAAGCTAACCAAAAAGGATACCGTTCTGGGATCTTCTATCAGAATGGAGTGCAAAGTCTCTGGATCACTTCCCATTACTGCCAAATGGTTTAAGGATGGAAAAGAGATAACTGACAGTGCGAAATATAGAAGTCTGTGCCACGAGAACACCATGTCACTCGAGATTGCTAATTTAGAGCTGGCAGACAGTGCAAATTACACATGCAGTATCTCTAACATTGCTGGAAACGATTCTTGCAGTGCTGTCCTGACAGTGAAAGGTTTGAAACTCTTTGCTGCTTCTTATTGGTGATAGATGCTGGGAAAATACCTTGAATCTTATGCTAACGTAACCCTCTTATACTTCTTAATATTAATGTTGAAAACTTGGTCTTCATTTTCTTACTGTGGATCTTTAACCTCTTCTGCATTCAGTGCCTCTGCTTACCTCACTAATTTTCTTCATTCTTAGGCATGCCTGATGTAACTGAATATTTCTTTTTCTTAAAAACTGCAGAGCCACCAAGCTTCTTAGTAAAACCTGAAAGCCAGCAAGCCATTCCAGATTCCACGGTGGAGTTTAAGGCCACACTAAAAGGAACACTGCCCTTTACAGTAAAGTGGTTCAAAGAGGACTTAGAACTTGTTTCTGGTCCAACTTGTTTCATTGGGATTGAAGGGTCAACTGCGTTCTTAACCCTCTATTCAGTGGACGCTTCTAGGAGTGGGCACTACACTTGCCATGTTTCAAATGATGTTGGCAGTGACTCTTGCACTACAATGTTGATGGTAACAGGTGTGCACACTTTCTTGTTGTTTTGCAGTCTTTTCATCTATTTCTTTTCTTTCCTTTCTGCAACCCCACTTTAGTGATCTTTGATACCCTGCCAAGTGAATTCCCTGCCCTCTGTTTGCAACCAACTCTTGTTTGATTTGCTCTTTTCCCTCCTCTTTCCTTTCCAGTATTAATTCAGACATTCTGACCCCACTTTTCTGGTTTTTTAGAACCACCCAAGTTTGCTAAGAAGCTAGAGGCGACAAGAGTAGTCAAGCAGGGTGACTCAGCCCGGCTTGAGTGCAAAGTAAGTGGATCTCCAGAAATGAAAGTGGTGTGGTTCAGAAACGACCATGAAATTATTGCCAGTGAAAAATTCCGGACCTCATTCATTGACTCCGTGGCCGTGCTTGAAATGAATCATCTCAGTACTGATGAGAGTGGTGACTACATCTGTGAAGCTCACAACCCCGCTGGCAAGGCCAGCTGCAGCACTAAAGTCACAGTGAAAGGTCAGCTGTTCTCCTGTTCTCAAACTGCATTCTATTTTTCCTTGGTGGTTTTCTCCTCTGGAAATCCACAGGAACGTGAAATTCATTTCTTATTTCAGGGAATGCCTTTTTCTTCATGTTCTGTTTGTTTCTTGATGTCCCCTCACCCCCTCTGCCAGGGTCTGAACAAAAGAGTTGTTGTTCTTAATTCAGATGTGTCCTAGGCTAGGTGTTCCCCAGCTCTATGACTGCCAAGGTCCAAGACAGGTAGATCTGCTCTACCATGAGCTGAAATATGAAGTAAATGAACAGACCCAAACTGATCAGTGACAGTTTTACACCCTGCATTTGAGGCTACTGCCAGCTAAATGGGACCTATACCCTCTCTGTCAAGGGTCACCCCTCTGTTTACCTTTTTTATGGAGGAGCTCTGAGCTCTGAATGCTCACCTGCCTGCTGGATCATTTCATGATGTGCCCAGAAAATGAGGAAAATCCTATCCCATTCTGTTGATTTTCCTAGCAATCTTGTGGAAAAGCTGATATCAGTAAACTGTTGGTCAAATAGCTCTAGACTCCTTTCTAAAAGTGCTCCTTTCTTCCCTTGGTAGAACCTCCTGTCTTTAGCAGGAAGCCCTCTCCGGTAGACATGCTCAAAGGAACTGAGGTTAGCCTGGAATGTGAGATTTCAGGAACACCACCTTTTGATGTTACCTGGTACAAAGACAGGAGACAAATCCGCAGTAGTAAGAAGTACAAGGTTACAGCCAAAAACTACCATACGAGCATTCGCATTCTTAATGTTGAAGCTGCAGATGTTGGTGAATACCAGTGCAAAGCTCAAAACGACGTAGGAAGTGACACTTGTTTTTGCACTGTGAAGCTGAAAGGTAAGGTATTGGCACATATACCTTCTGTGGTGCTCCCAATGGAAATGCATTGCTCTTCTTTTATGTACACTGAGTATTTACTACAACTGCATGTTTCTTGTCCAGAACCACCGAAATTCCTGACAAAAATAAACAGCATGACTGTTGTGGTTGGTGAACCAGTAGAGTTACAAGCAAGAGTGGAGGGCTCCCAGCCAATTTCTGTGCAGTGGCTTAAAGACAAGGAGGAAGTTATTAGAGAAAGTGAAAACACGAAGATCACATTTTGGGAAAACACTGCAACTTTACAACTTGTACACACAGAGACAAGCAGTGCTGGGAAATATATCTGTCAGATCAGAAATGATGCTGGAAGTCGCGAGTGCATGGCTACCTTAACTATTCTAGGTTGGTAAAAAGCATAAATTCATAAAAAGACTTTTTTTTATGTTAGGAACTTGATAATTTAGTATCAGCTGCATGCTTTGCTTATGCCCCTGAGTTCAAAACAGTAAAAACAGAGAATCCTTGTGTCTCCAGTAAATATTATTCAGGTTCCTTTTTTCCAGTTGTCCAGGGATAGGAGTGAAAGGAACTACAGTCCTCTACATTGTGATGGAACTCAGTTGACTGTTCCTAAGTCATGTCTTCTGCTCATGCCTCCTTGGGGAAGGACAGATAGGTGTATTTCTCTCCTAGGAGTTAGAGCATGTGAAATCTCCAGTTTAGGGTGGAATAAAGGGTGGAAAAAACAGAGCTGAAAAAATTCTCAAACACAACAAACTGAGATATCCTTAGTGTCAAGTATGTAAGCCCAATCTTATACTGCAATAATACTTATAGCTAATACTAATCAAATCCAGTTTTCACCATACATGTTACTTGTCTCTCCTTCCAGAGCCTGCAGTCATTGTAGAGAAGGCAGAACCAATGAGGGTTACTATAGGAGATGCCTGTACTTTGGAGTGCAAAGTGGCAGGCACACCGGAGCTTTCCACTGGGTGGTTTAAGGACGGCAAAGAGCTGACCAGCAGCCAAAAATACAGAATTACTTTCCTCAACAAAGTATCTACGCTTAAAATAATGGATGCAGAGAAGGAAGATGGTGGACTGTACACTTTCGCAGTGCAGAACGACGTGGGAAAAAGCAGTTGCACAGCATCGGTTGATGTTTTAGGTTGGTTGGGTAGTTTGTCTTCCATCTTTTACCAAAACTTTCTTTTGGCCATGTTCTCTTTCCTTCCTTCCGTTCCTTCCCTCCTTTTCTCTCTAACAATGGATTTATTATATTTTCTTATGCAGATCGAATCATTCCTCCTTCTTTCACAAGAAAACTGAAGGAAACCCCTGGTGTCCTGGGCTCCTCAGCACTGCTGGAATGCAAAGTGTCGGGTTCACCTCCTATTTCTATTGCCTGGTTCCAAAATGGACTTAAGTTAGTTAGTGGGGAAAAACATCATATCACCTTTTCGGATAACCTATGTATTTTAGAAGTGAATTCACTGAGCAACTCAGATACTGGAACTTACACCTGCAAAGCTACCAACATAGCTGGTTCAGATGAATGCAGTGCTGTATTGACCGTACAAGGTCAGTATATGATGGTTGGCAACCTCTCTGAGCTACTCTTTGCTCTTTCCCTCTTGAAATTGCCTGTGGTCTTTTGTAAGTATACTGGGGAAAAAATATTGAGTAGAAAGTAAAGGCTTTGTTCTTCAACTTTGGTAGGTGTGTGGAAATGCCAGGGCTATGCTGTAGCAGTCTTGTCTTATCTCTCCTTTTCTCTTGTGTGTTTAGAACCACCTTCTTTTGAGAGGACACCTGAGCCTTTGGATGTTTTGCCAGGCACAAGCATCACTTTTACAGGTGTTATCAGAGGAACCCCTCCTTTTAAGGTGAACTGGTTTAGAGGGGCCAATGAGCTTGTGCCAGGGGACAAATGCAATATCTACTTGGAGGACTCCGTTGTGGAGCTTGAGTTATTTGATGTAACACCTCTCCAAAGTGGAGAGTACACTTGTCTAGTGACTAATGAAGCTGGCAGGGCAAATTGTACAACACACCTTACAGTAAAAGGTTTGTAAAGATTGCATCTCTCTTTATTTGCCCTAAAATATTTTTTCCTTCCCTCCATTTGTACTGCTGTGCTCAACATATGTGACTTCTTACCTTTCATTAGAGCCAGCTGTCTTTGTGAAGAAACTGAGCGATCAGTATGTGGAACCTGGCAAGCCCCTCATCCTGGAGGGCACTTACACAGGCAGCTTGCCCATCTCTGTGACTTGGAAGAAGAATGGCCACACACTCACTCAGTCTCAGAAGTGTAGCATCACCACCACAGAGAAATCCTGCATCCTGGAGATCCTTGACAGCACCAAAGAGGATGCAGGAGAATACACCTGCCATGTTGAAAATGAGGCAGGAAGAGATGTTTGTGAGGCTGTAGTCTCTACCCTAGGTGTGTGCTCCCTTTGCTTCTTTTTCTCTTGCCTGTTCTTTTGAGTGTGTGCTTTCCAAGGCCTGGCACTTTGATGAGCCTATCTAATTGCTTCTTTTTTTTTTAGAACCTCCCTATTTTGTTACACACTTGGAACCTCTTGAGGTGTCAGTTGGGGATTATACAAAATTGCAATGCCACGTTGCTGGAACACCAGAAATTACTGTGTCTTGGTACAAAGGTGATACAAAACTCAGGTCTACTCCTGAGTACAAAGTGTTCTTTAAAGACAACATTGCTACACTCATTTTCAACAAAGTGGTTAGCAACGACAGCGGTGAATATATCTGCAAGGCAGAAAACAGTGTAGGAACTGCATCTACAAAGGCTCTCTTAACTGTTCAAGGTGATTTACATTACCTTGTTCTAAATTCTTCTTTACAGTACATTTTCTCTTGCAAAAATATGATTAAAAAATGCTTCCTGACACATATTTATCCTTTACTTGCTTTCTTCCAGAGCGCAAACGACCACCTTCCTTTGCAAGAAAATTGAAGGACATCGAACACCCTGTTGGTTTACCCCTTAAATTTATGTGTCGGCTCAATGGCTCAGAGCCCATTACTGTGACTTGGCATAAAGATGGTGTGCTTCTAAGTGATGACCACAATGTGCACACATCCTTTGTAGATAATGTTGCAGTGCTACAACTGGCACGAACTGAGATGAATCACACTGGGCAGTACACCTGCACAGCCACCAATGCTGTGGGCACCGCCACCTCAAGTGCTAGGCTCACAGTGGCAGGTGTGTTGGCTTATAAAACTTTTGCCTGGATCACAGGCACCACTGTCTCTTTTTATGTATGCAATGATATCTGTGTGTTGGATTAACTTTTTTATGAAGTGTGAGTATTATATTATATTCTTGTGTTTCTAGAACCCAAGCAGGCACCTGTCTTTGATACCAAACCAGAATCTATTGATGTGCCTTTTGGAGAGAGTGCTGACTTTGAATGCCATGTTACTGGAGCCCAGCCAATACACATCACCTGGTCCAAGGATGGTCGGGAGATCCGAACTGGAGGAAATTTCAATATTACATTTGTAGCTAACACAGCTCATCTTCGAGTGCTCAGAGTGGGTAAAGGAGACTCTGGCCAATATACTTGCCAAGCTAGTAATGAAGCTGGAAAAGACTTTTGCTCAGCCCAACTCAGTGTTAAAGGTATTGAGATTAAGTCACCTTCATTTGTGTGTTTTCTTTCTCCTGGATAAAAAGGCCTCTTTGTTACTGAGCCTCATCTTCCACCCTTTCCAGCTTTGAAACATATAGAAAGTAGCTTTTCAGAAAGCAAACATACCATGAGGTAATTCTCTGCTTCTATCATACTGCATGACAGAAGCCTTGTGTGCCTGCAAAATCTCCACGGGGACAGGTCTCCTTGCAAAGCTGTTTGTTGGTACGGATAGCTGCACACGATACTCTCCCTGCTTTTTACTTTATCATTGGTGCTTAAACTACAATTACAGGGTATTCACATGTATCAATTACTATATGGAAAACAGAGATATGGTAAAATACAATCACCTTGCATTTGTAGACCAGCATTGGTGTCTCTTTCAACTTTGCTAAATATTTCAGTTGGAGTTATGATTGCTGATTTAATCTAGACTATAAATCACTTAAATTCTTCATGTAGAAATACACTTTAAAGATATGCAAGCAAGTGAAACAATACCTACCGTGTTTCTGATGCTCCTGGAGTAAGATCTTGGGGGTGATGGGCTTGTCAATGCTTTCATGCTGGCCTGGGGACATTTTCACCCCTGAAAGGTAACTGCAAAATTTCTCTTGGGTGGAGCAATCATCCTTCACATGTCTTTTACAGCTCCAGCTGTCTGAAGCAGCAGGCTACAGAGCTGGCAGAACCTAGTTGTAGTTGTTTTTGCCGTCTTTTCTTCTTGCATCTTTCTTCGAGGGGAAACTCTGGCTGGGGATACAGCCAGCTGCTGTAGCAAACTCACCTTGTTGCACCCCGATACTCTTGCACTCCCCTTGACTCTTGCTCAGCACTGTCAATTTCACATGGCAAACATGTTCTGTCACTTTACATGCTTATTTGTTCTGCAGAACCTCCCAAGTTCATCAAGAAGCCTGAAGCTATGCGGTTTGTGAAGCAGGGAGACACAGTTCAACTTGAATGTAAAATCAGTGGCACGCCAGAGATCAGGACCATGTGGTACAAGAACGATCAGGCACTCCAGGAGAGCAACAGGCTCCACATGTCTTTTGTAGACTCCATAGCAGTGCTAACTATCTTGGATGCCAGTGCTGAGGATGCCGGCGATTACATATGTGAAGCCCAAAATTCTGCTGGCACTGCCAGCTGTAGTGCTTCAGTAGCAGTGAAAGGTTAGCAGCATGGCTCCACACACCACCAGAATCCCTGGCTTCTGGTCCCGCTCTCAGCTGCATGCCCCCCTGAACAGGGAGCTGCTGCCGTGGCAGTCAGTGGCTGCTGGGGCAGTCTCTCTCCAGCTGCTCTCGCATTCAAAGGCTGATGTGTTGCAGACATCAGAGACTAGGCAGGAAATGGTAGTGGGTGTTGAGCACTGCACAGCCACTCTGCCTCCCCATTTAAGTCAATTGCAAGCTGAATAAGGCAAGGTTGTCAGGTCACAAGGGAAGCATGGACTAGAGATTGACACACTTTGCAGCCATCCCTCTGCCTGCTTTTTATATACAGTGATTCTGGCAGGAGTGAAATTTAAGAAGCAACAGGGGGCTGTTGCGCTGAGCCTCACTGGCGTTAGCTTTCATGACTGGAAAGAGGTGGGGAAAGCTGGAATATGGTCCCAGAGAAAGGGAAGAGTGGCTTTTGCGGAGGGGCACTGACTCCAAACAGGTGCAGAAGTGTCATATTTTCTGCCCTTGGGAGTGCTTGGAATGGCTTTCTGGGAGATGCTGGGGGCTCAGCATTTTTTAGAGGTGAGGCCACATATTTGGATGCTAAATATGGGTTTACAAGAAGAAGTGTAGGCCCCCTTCCTGAATATGTTGCCTCTTGCTACTATCCAGAAACCTACTCAGGGAAGCAGTCTCACATGTTATGATGTGATTCTTTTTTTTATAGAACCACCTGTTTTTAGCAAGGTTCCGAGTCCTGTGGACACACTTAAAGGCTCAGATGTTATCCTCCAGTGTGAGATAGCAGGGACTCCACCCTTTGAGGTGGCTTGGTTCAAGGACCGGAGGCAGGTCCGGAGCAGCAAGAAGTTCAAGGTGACAGCAAAGCACTCCGTTGCCAGTCTTCACATCCTCAATCTGGAATCTCAAGATACTGGAGAATATCAATGCAAAGCAATGAATGAGGTGGGAAGTGACACTTGCACCTGCCCGGTGAAATTCAAAGGTTTGTATGGTAGTGGATCAACAGCACCAGTGCCTTCTTTTCTTGATCTCCCAGCTGTACCTCTTCCAAGCAGGCACGCGTGATTAACACTTCTCTGCCTCCTTGTTTTTGCCATCAGAGCCCCCACGCTTTGCCAAGAAGCTGAGTGACACTGCTATCTTCGTTGGAGAGCCAACAGCCCTGCAGGCAGTGGTGGAAGGATCCCCACCAATTTCTGTTGTCTGGCTGAAGGACAAGGGTGAAGTTATTAGGGAGAGTGAAAATGTCCAAATGTGGTTTATGGACAACATTGCAACTCTGGAGATTGCCAGTGCAGAGGGAGCTGATGTTGGAAAGTACATCTGCCAGATCAAAAATGATGCTGGCATGCGGGAGTGCTCTGCTTTTTTACAAGTCCTAGGTGGGTATAGCCTGCTCCACAGGTACTATGTCTTGCAGCTTGCACAGTTGCCTCTACCACCCTTTGTTTGCTGCTTATATCCTGTGCTCACTGGTTTGCAGGTGGATTTGCTAGTGACACAGTGTCCCTTCCCTTCCTATTTCAGAACCAGCAGTCATCTTAGAGAAGACTGAGCCGATCACAGTGATGGCTGGCAACCCTTTTACCTTGGAGTGCAAAGTAGGAGGGACGCCTGAACTTATCACCAAGTGGTACAAAGATGGCAGAGAACTAAGGAGCGATCGCAAATACCAAATTACCTTTTTCAACAATATCTCCACTCTGAAAGTCTTTTCTGCAGAGAGGGGAGACAGGGGCTTATATACTTTTGAGGTGCACAATGAGGTGGGGGACAGCAGCTGCACTTCTTCGGTTGATGTTTCAGGTCAGCTCTATTTCTTTAAAGACAGGGTATTCTTTTTCCTTTGCACTGAAAAAAATACCACTTTTCTTATTATTCTTCTGCCCTATCTTACTTAGATCGCCTTGTTCCTCCTTCATTCTCAAGAAAATTAAAGGAAACAAATGGGGTGCTGGGATCTTCAGTGCTTCTGGAATGCAAAGTGTCCGGCACATCGCCCATATCGGTGGCCTGGTTTCAGGATGGGAATGAGATTGTTAGTGGGGAAAAATATGAAATCTCATTCTTGGATAACATTTGTGCTTTGAAGCTGAATGCCCTAGATGTCACAGATACAGGGCCATATACCTGTGTGGCAGCAAATGTGGCTGGATCTGACGAATGCAGTGCCTTCTTGACTGTACAAGGTCAGTGGAAGGATATCACAACCCCTTCTACAAAACACTGCTTCCCACTTTCTTCCTTACCTCTGATTTCCCATGGTTTCTTTTTCATGTTTTTCTTTTTTTCCTGGTTTCTCCCTTGTTCTTTTTATTTCTAACCTGCTTCAGTTTTTATCCCCAACAGGAACTCTCCTATTAACATCTTTCTCCCTCCTCACTTCTTTGCGTGACCCTTAGAACCACCTTCTTTTGTGAAGACACCCGATCTCCAGGAAGTTTTGCCCGGATCAAGTGTGACATTCACCAGCTACATCAAGGGCAGCACCCCCTTCAAAGTCACCTGGTTCCGAGGCATCAGGGAGCTGGTGCCAGACAGCACCTGCTCCATTTCTCTGGATGAGTCTGTGGCACAGCTGCAGCTGTACAACGTGGAGCCAGGCCACAGCGGAGACTATGCCTGCGTGGTCACGAATGATGCTGGCAGCGCCTCATGCACAACTCAACTCTTTGTGAAAGGTGTGTGCGTGTGTATGCATGCATAGGTATCTCTCTATTCATGCTCTGCCTGCAGCCCTGCCACATCTGTCCACCTCACTTTTGACCTGTGCCTCCACACAGAGCCTGCAGTCTTCATGAAGAAATTAAGTGATTTCAGTGTGGAGCAGGGGAAGTCCATTGTTCTGGAAAGCAGCTACGTGGGCACCCCTCCCATTTCTGTCACCTGGAAAAGAAATGGCATGCCCATTGCTCAATCTCCACGCTGCAGTATTACAACTACTGACAAATCTGGCATTCTCGAAATCTTCAACAGCACCAAGAGTGATGAAGGCGAATATACCTGTGAGGTGGCAAATGAGGCGGGTGGGGACGTTTGCCACAGCCTTGTATCCATCTTAGGTATGCATCACCCCTGATCCCCTAGGGCACCCCAGTGATGCTCTGCCTCTGCTCACTATGCTCTCTCATCCCATAGAACCACCCTATTTTGTCACACACCTGGACCGTGTGGAGGTGAAGGTTGGCGAGCCTTTGATCTTAAAATGCCAGATTGGTGGTGCACCAGAAATCAAGGTGTCTTGGTACAAAGAAGACACCAAGCTCAGATCAACGCAGGCTTACAAAATGCACTTCAAGAATAACGTGGCAACGCTGGCATTCTCCACCGTGGAGGACAGTGACATTGGAGAATATATCTGCAAAGCAGAAAACAGTGTTGGCTTTGCTACCTCCACAGCTTTGCTTGTTGTTAAAGGTGATGGTCCTGGGGCCACTCTTTTGTGGGGTAGTTTGTAGGAACTCTTTGTTGTCTACAGAAAGGGGTTCTGATTAGATTCAGTGTTCAGTAATTCTAGGTTGACAAGGTAGCTTCCTACTTATGGTGATTATTATTATTTTGCAGAACGTCAACTTCCCCCTACATTTGCCAGGAAACTGAAAGACATTCAAGAAACAGTTGGTGCCCCAGTGACTTTTGATTGTCGCATAAATGGCTCAGAGCCTATCCAAGTCTCCTGGTACAAGGATGGGGTTCTCTTAAGTGACAGCGATAACATGCAGTCAACCTTCTTAAATAACGTTGCAACTCTCCAGATCTTGCAAACTAGTATGGCTTACTGTGGCCAATATACTTGCTCAGCCCAAAATGCCCTGGGGACTGCATCTTCCAGTGCCAAGCTTCTCCTCACAGGTTTGTAGCTCACACTTAAAGATATTTTGTACCTATTTGTTCTTTTATTCTTTTACCCTTTCTCCCATTTTACCCACTGTATGGTGGTAAGGGAGTGTGGGCATGGCATGGTCAGATGTGTGGTGAAGGGGAGCTTAGTGGTAAGCTCTGCCATGCTTTCCTCTTTGCAGAACATCTACAACCTCCCTTCTTTGACATCAAGCCAGTATCTATTGATGTGGCACTAGGGGAAAGTGCAACCTTTAAGTGCCATGTGACTGGCTCTGTACCCATGAGGATTACATGGACCAGAGACAACAGAGAGATCCGCCCAGGTGGCAACTACAAGATGACGCTGGTGGAAAATATGGCCAGCTTGACGGTCCTAAAAGTGGGTAAAGGGGATGCTGGACTGTATACATGTACTGCCAGTAACAGTGTTGGAAAGGACGCATGCGCAGCTCACCTGGCTGTACAAGGTATTGCTGGGATCTTTGCTATTCATCAGACATTTCTCTGCAAGGCAGACACCCACAAAAAGCCCTGAATAGTGCAGACATGTGAGACTAACAATCTTTACAAGAGGTTACGCTGAGATCTTTTATTTCATTTAAATATTATTTTAAAACTTAAATACTTATCCATCTTTCTTCTGGTCTGGTATATTGCGTCTTATCAAAGGAATTCTATCATTGAAATGTTAACTCTGACTTGATATTGTGTTGTGCTTTTATGAACGCCTGTTGGCCAGCAAAATCTGTCTGCCTTAAACTTTCTCTCTAGCAGTGTCATTAAGTGGTCCAGAAGAGGGAAAGGTATCTGAAGGAAGCAAGTTCACTTATGAGGCTTAAATATATTTTACTGGGTGTGCAGTTCCTGCAAATGTTTTTACTCTTTCACAGCCTGAAAACATTGAAAACTGCTGTTGTTGAATAGGAAAAACTGGAGGATCTGAGTGCAGACTTGGTGACAAATATCTGTTCCGCCAACACTTCACTTCTCTGCATAGTGTGTGGATCTTATTATTTTCAAAGATCTAAATTTATAACTGGATCAAACTGTCCTGGTACAAGTGACACTTGTACCTTACTGTAATTTCCTTAATGTAGGTGGGAACCTTGGATTTATTTATAGCTGTTCCGGATACCTTATTCCTACCGATTTTATTAAAGGACAAATGTAAAATACACTACTTAAATGATGCATGAGTTTAAATGTCCCTGTTGTTTCAGAGCATTCTTCTTTTCTCTCTCTCTCTCTCTCTCTCTCTCTCTCTCTCTCTTTTTCCTCAGTATAACTTTGGAGGGGAAAAAGCCACATTAGAAGAGTAAATATTATGGCTTTTACTCTCTAAGACAAAGAAGCTGAACTACCACTAGCAAGATTTTGTAATAAGTGCATGTCAAGCATATTATTTATGACTGGAGTATATCCTATCCATAGGGATTGTTCTTGGTGGGGGTGGGAGGAGTGTGGCAAGCTGCATTACCTGTGGATTCAGTGGCAAATAGGGATGCTGTTATTACATAGTTTGACTTACAAAAACCATTGAAATACTGTAGCAAGAATCTAAGCTCTTTTAAAGATTTCAAGCTTGTTTCCACAAGAATCACAATTCTGTTTATTGTTAATAATAACAGTACTAATAGGTTTATTTGACTGGAGTTACTGTTCATAAAAATGATCCTGACTGACCTTTTTAATTTTCTTACTCTTCAACTCTTTATCCATAAAATTGTGAATTTGTTCTTTTATTATTTTTTCCAGGATTATTATTTTTTTAATTCTTTAGAATTTGTACAGTTTTCCCAAGGCTGTAAAATTAATTTTGCTCATTGTTTGTCAGCCAGTTCCTACAAAACTTGGAAGTGCAAGTTCACATGTGCATTGATTTGCATGTTTTTAACTTGAGCTGTCTTATCTCTATGACATAGTCTTTTTTTTGTAGAATCAAGATCTTATGTCCCGTTGACTTTCAACATCTCCCTTCTTTTTTGTTTTTACTAACTTTCCCACTTTAAAATCCAGTGTTCCCAATCTGTAGTTTTAACAACTACATTAGGTTCTAGAAACTACTTAACATTCTAAGTATATACTTTGCTAAAGTATATTCTCATTTTTGGAAAGGCATGGGGTTAGAGTGTGACTGGTCAGCAACTGTTAGTATGCAGATAGGTAATCAACTGTTTATCAAAATGAAATCTGATAATAAAGTACTGAGATTCCAGGAGTTCTTGTGTTAACAAGACATAATTTCTATTTTTAGAAACTCTAAGGAAGTTTTGTTACTAACAACATAGGATGGACTGCAAACATCCCACATGTTGAAGTGACCCACAGTAAAATATTCTTCCTACACTTTGCAGACAGATGCACAAAAAGGCAATTCATCCTGTTCTGTAGAGTGATTCATTGGTTGTGCCCACATTACCACCTCTTGGTTTTACTGCTTATATCTTTGATCCATGAGCATTCAGTCTTGTGATTCTGAATCATCCGTATGGTACTTTTGATGTAAAGTGTCAAACCTCCCCTCCTTTCTCTCCTTACAGAGCAACATGTAACCACCTGGTTTACTTTCCAGTCACAGGACCTTTAAAACCAATTTCACTAATACCTGCCCTCTCATAATTCTTCCCAGCATGACTATTTTGAACCTCTTCTATTTGCTACCTAAACTCCTTGACTTTTATTCCTTATATGCACTGTTATGTTTGGCTTTGCAATAAATGTGCAAAGGGTTATAGCTCAGATACATTTATTGACTGTATCAATTCTTAATAACATACTAAGTTATAAAGCAGTTGCTATAATGCTCAGCCTACATTCTCTTAATAATATTTCTTAGCTGAATAGTTTGGATACTTGCATTTCCATCAGGCATTTTTATTACCCACATACTGCAAGAGGATATTACTTAAAGAAAACCACACATGTCAGCTGATCTGTACTGAATACATAGAAAGAGAAGTAGAATGGGAAAACAAAGTAAGGAGAAACTAACTAAAATGCAAATAGAGAGCTTGTTTGCTGCCTAATCTACATTTTGGACAAACTTGAAATCATCTAAAGAAACCCATAGCAATTACAAAATTAGAATGTTTGCATAAGTCCCCAAAGTTTATATTTTCTGTTAGATATTTGCCTGTTTATTCAAAGAATCAGTGCAGTTTAAAGCATCATCTCCCATTTTTTGCCTTCCAGAACCACCAAGATTTATTAAGAAACTAGACTCCTCAAGACTTGTGAAACAGCATGATTCCACTAGGTATGAATGCAAAGTAGGTGGATCTCCAGAAATCAAAGTCATCTGGTACAAAGGTGAAACTGAGATCCACCCCAGTGAAAAATACAGAATGTCTTTTGTGGATTCAGTGGCAGTCATTGAAATGCACAACCTCAGAGTTGAAGACAGTGGTGACTACAGTTGTGAAGCTCAGAATCCAGCTGGTAGTGCTAGCACCAGTACCTCACTGAAAGTAAAAGGTCAGAATCCCAGCTCTTCCCTTGCCTTTCTACCTGTATGAGTACTCTTGTGTGGAAAAGCTGTTAAATCCCACTTTCTTTAATCAGACAGACCAAAACCTGTCTGAAAAGATGGCAAGTCTCTTGCCTGCTTGTTATGCTGTGGGAGATCTCTCACTTATGGTGTACCTTTGACACTCGCTATCAGTTTGGCTACTTGAATACTCTCTCCTCTTTAATGTCCTCAGTTCAAATAACACAAGTTTTAACTCCTTTGTTTCAGCACCCCCTATTTTTACCAAGAAGCCCCATCCAGTCCAGACCTTGAAAGGGTCTGATATTCGCCTGGAATGTGAGCTTCAGGGCACTCCTCCATTCCAGATTTCATGGTATAAAGACAAACGAGAAATTCGGAGCAGCAAGAAGTACAAGGTCATGTCCGAGAACTACTTTGCTAGCATTCACATTCTCAGTGTGGATACTGCAGATGTTGGTGAATATCACTGTAAAGCTGTAAATGATGTGGGAAGTGACTCCTGTGTTGGTTCTGTAACACTAAGAGGTTTGTATAAGGATTGCCACCTTCTTGGAATTTTATTGTTCTTCTTACTCTCCGTCTACTTTTCCCATCCTGGACTATTTTTTTTACTGTTAAATATCTTCTCTTAAATAGCACCGCCAACCTTTGTGAAGAAGCTGAGTGATCTCACTGTCGTAGTTGGGGAGTCGATTGAACTGCATGCTGCAGTTGAAGGATCACAGCCCATTTCTGTCCTGTGGTTAAAAGACAAAGGGGAGATCATTAGAGAAAGTGAAAATCTTTGGATTTCCTATTCAGAAAACATTGCAACTATGCGGATTGGAAACGCAGAACCAGCCAATGCTGGGAAATACATTTGTCAGATAAAAAATGATGCCGGAGTTCAGGAGTGCTTTGCCACACTGACAGTGCTTGGTGGGTAGCATGGGATAAAAAACATAATGTGTTTTACAATGCTTAAAAATTTCAATTTTTATGGTGCTAATAACTATTGCATTGTTGTTTTTAAAAATGCTGTGACTTGCATCTCATTGCAGAACCTGCAATCATTGTAGAGAAGCCAGGCCCTGTGAAAGTTACAGCTGGAGACTCTTGCACTCTGGAATGCACAGTAGATGGCACACCAGAGCTTACTGCTAGATGGTTTAAGGATGGGACTGAATTGTCTACTGACCATAAATATAAAATCAGTTTCTTCAACAAAGTGTCTGGGCTTAAGATCCTCAATGCAGGACTAGAAGATAGTGGAGAATATACTTTTGAGGTGAAAAACAGTGTTGGTAAAAGCAGCTGCATGGCTTCAGTGCACGTTTCAGGTTAGTTGACTACTCTTTCTGAGTCACATCTGATCCAAAGTTCCTTTATAATGCCTTTAGATAGCATACTGTTTCTTATGACTGGTAGTCTGGGAGACTCACTGCTTTTATAATCTTTGAGTGCTTGGCATGCCACTGTGACAAGCATCAGGAATAGATGCCTGCCTAACATCTGAGGAACACGGCTTATTGCACGGGTTTGATTTCTTCAGCTTTAATCTATTTGTCTTTTTCAGACAGCTCGTGCAATATTGTTTCATATGAAAAAGAACTACAAAAAGAAAAGGTGTTCCTCAAAAAGTGTAAATGAAAGCTCCAGCATATCCTTAACCATCATCTATCTACTTTTCAGTGATTTTGGCATGCAGGAGCAGATTGTTAATGCAGATACATCAAAATAAACTGATTTTATTATGCATGAGAAAACTTCTGTATTTTAAGCTCCTGTCCTGTAAGTTTTTGTTTGTTTGTTTGTTTTTTATTAACAAATGCAGATCGTATTATACCTCCTTCTTTCACAAGAAAACTGAAAGAAACATATGGTCAACTGGGTTCTTCTGCTGTACTGGAGTGCAAAGTTTATGGGTCACCACCTATTCTTGTTTCCTGGTTTCATGATGGACAGGAGATTACCAGTGGAGACAAGTATCAGGCTACCCTTACAGACAATACGTGTTCTCTGAAAGTGAATGTACTTGAGGAATCTGATATGGGAACTTATCTGTGCACAGCTACTAATGTAGCTGGATCTGATGAATGCAGCGCATTTTTGAGTGTTAGAGGTCAGTATTAATAAGAAGCCAGAGTCGGATGACACAACTTATTTTCAAAAAGACTTCATTCTTGGTTTTGTTACGTATTTCTGATTACTATGCTCTTCATCAGAAGCTCAAATGTGCTTCTTCTCTGTCTGTTTTATTTTTATGTTTAGAACCACCATCTTTTGTGAAGAAACCTGAACCATTGAATGTTTTATCTGGGACAAACATAACATTTACAAGTATCATAAAAGGCTCCCCTCCGTTGGAAGTTAAATGGTTTAGAGGTAGTGTTGAGCTAGTACCGGGACACAGGTGCAATATCACCTTGGAAGACTCACTTGCAGAACTGGAGCTGTTTGATGTACATCCACTTCAGAGTGGAGACTACACCTGCCAGGTCTCTAATGAGGCAGGGAAGATTTCTTGCACAACACATCTTTTTGTCAAAGGTTTGTCCAGACTACTGTTTCTTATGCTTCTTTTTAAAAATAATCTCCCGGCTTTATTTAATTTATTTTCTTCCTATTGTTCATTATAGAACCAGCAAAATTTGTGAAGAAGGTCAATGATTTAAGTGTAGAGAAAGGGAAAAATTTACTCCTGGAATGCACATATACGGGTACTCCACCAATTTCGGTGACATGGAAGAAAAATGGAGTAATATTAAAACACTCTGAAAAGTGTAGCATCACTACTACAGAAACATCTGCCATACTGGAAATCCCCAGTAGCAAACTAGAAGATCAGGGGCAATATTCTTGTCATATTGAAAACGACTCTGGACAAGATAATTGTCATGGTGCAATCACAATACTAGGTGCGTCATCAAGCCACCATCACTTCATCAAGTGTTATTTGAACTACTAGTAGTCATTGTGCAACACCTTTTTTGTGCTAATGATGTGTGTTTGTTCTTCAGAACCACCTTACTTCATTACACCCTTGGAGCCAGTGCAGGTGACTGTTGGGGATTCTGCATCCTTACAGTGCCGAGTTGCTGGAACACCAGAAATGATTGTGTCGTGGTACAAAGGCGATACAAAGCTGAGAGGAACAGCTACTGTGAAAATGCACTTTAAGAACCAAGTTGCCACTCTGGTTTTCAGCCAGGTGGACAGTAGCGACAGCGGGGAGTACATCTGCAAAGTAGAAAACACTGTTGGAGAGGCTGCTTCATCATCTTTGCTCACAGTTCAAGGTGAATCATTCTTTTTAAAAATTAGGAAAATGGCCTATATTTCTTCAATATGTTTGTTCTTTCAGAAACAAAGATTACCTTTTCCTTTTTAAAAGCTCTACTCTTTCCTAACCAGTAAGATACCCTGTGGTACCGTCTCCTATTAACAAAGGCCTACCAGTAAATCTAATGTAAATACATCTCTTACTGACCACATTTCTTCTGTAGAGATAGAAGCTTCTACATCTTCATTCCCCATTTAAGATGTTGCTTTGATTGTTTCCACAGTTCAAGAGTCCTGAGAACATAAGCCTGCTAGGCAGTCCTGAGGGTTTAATAGGCTCACTGGGTGTAACTGAGGGCAGAATGGTTGTATATTTTCCTGCATCCATATGCACTGTGCTCTTTTCACTTTGGCTCCCAAATTAAATGATATACTGAATAACATTTTTAATAAGTTATAAGCAAAAATCCATCATACTCAATGGTATTGGTGAGTACAGCAATAGATGCGTAACTTCTGAAAGCTCTCACTGTACAATACCTGTTTTCTTACAGAGCGTAAACTTCCTCCTTCTTTTACACGAAAAGTGAGAGATGTTCATGAAACCATTGGCTTACCAGTTACCTTCGATTGCGGCATTGCTGGTTCAGAACCTATTGAAGTATCTTGGTTTAAAGACAGCGTACGTGTAAAAGAGGACTACAATGTTCACACATCGTTCATAGATAATGTAGCAACTCTGCGGATTTTGAAGACGGACAGGAGTCTTATTGGGCAATATACCTGCACAGCAACCAATGCCATTGGAACTGCTTCTTCTAGTGGCAGGCTTGTCCTTACAGGTCGGTGGGCTGTGAAACATTTAATGGAAATATCTTAAAGCCGACTTTTACTTTATATATGTATTAAATATTTTACAAATAATATTTATTCCACAGAGATTTAAAGCAAATTGAGATGTTAAAGTGATGCTTTTTTATTTCTTTCACTCTTCAGAAGGGAAGACTCCTCCATTCTTTGACACTCCAATTACATCTGTGGATGGTATTATTGGAGAAAGTGCTGACTTTGAGTGCCACATTTCTGGAACACAGCCTATTAGAGTCGCATGGGCAAAAGATAACCAGGAGATTAGAACAGGAGGAAACTATCAGATCAGTTATGTAGAAAAAACAGCCCATTTGACCATCTTGAGAGTTGACAGGGGAGACTCTGGAAAGTATACATGCTATGCTAGCAATGAAGTTGGAAAGGATTCTTGCACAGCTCAACTGAATGTTAAAGGTACTGAATAGATACATTGTGTGTAAATTTTTCTTCTTTTAATTGTAAAGGAAGTTAGCATTATTGCTGCAAGATAAGTTTGAGAAAAAAAACTTTAAACATAACTTTTGAGAAATAGCTCAAAAATACCTATCTGGATGTACCCATGGATCTTTGAAGGGAATTTGGAAGGGTCCATGTGAGGAGGAAAGAAAGTTTATTTTCTTCAAACTAATTTCTTTAAAGCCTTTGGCCTGTTTCTTTCTTGGTAACTCCACAAAAAATCCTATGTTTTTAAAGGCATTTGACTTCGGACAATGTAAAAGAGGTGGGGGGGGTTCTGTTGTTTTTTGCAAATAGGAAAATCAACTGACACAGTGAC
The DNA here is from genome assembly GCA_013399115.1 of Anseranas semipalmata. Classification (NCBI taxonomy): domain Eukaryota; kingdom Metazoa; phylum Chordata; class Aves; order Anseriformes; family Anseranatidae; genus Anseranas; species Anseranas semipalmata. The sequence continues at coordinate 42,300 of VXAA01001786.1, read as the reverse complement.
TGTACAATTAAGACACTTGCCATTGATCTTGACATACTTTAACTAAAAAGAAAAAAATCCTATTTAGATGAGAGCAAATACTGATTCCTCAATGTTAATTTTTTTCTTGAAACACTTCCTTTAGAATTTTTTGTTTCAGGTTTGATGCATCTATTCTTTTTCCACAGAACGAAAAACTCCACCTACTTTTACTAAGAAACTGTCTGAAGCAGTAGAAGAAACAGAAGGGAATGAACTTAAACTTGAGGGCCGTGTTGCAGGCTCTCAACCTTTGACTGTTGCTTGGTATAAAAACAATCAGGAAGTTCATTCAAGTCCTCATTGTGAAATATCATTCAAAAACAATACCTTACTTTTGCATATAAAGAGTGTAGAGCAATCAGATGCTGGTTTATATACCTGTAAAGTGTCCAATGAAGCAGGAAGTGTGTTGTGTACATCCTCTATTGTTATCAGAGGTTAGTTGAAGTCATGTTTTTCTTTACTTCTTACTTTTCTTTCTATGTTAGCTACATATATACAGCTAACATCTTATGAGTTTGTACAGCTAGTAAAATAATTGCGCAGTGCTTATTTGTTTTTGCTTACCTTAACAGCAATAATTTATACAGAGATGGACAAGACAAAATCAAGGAATTCTTTTGATTTTGTGATTAAAATAAAATAATATTTTTTCGTGGAGGGGCTTCTTTACTTTTTCACTACTTGCTATGACTGATCTAGAGTAAACATTGAAATCTTTAATGTGGTATTTTGGTTGAATTTTTAATTATTCTTTTTTTTGTGGAATAACAGTTTTTCTGTGCAATTACAACTAAGCTTGGGCAGCCTTGGCAGTGCGTTGTGGCAGCACGGTACATCATCCTAATAGTATTGCAGGAGATTCCATATTTGTTTCTCTATGGTGCCTATGTAGTTTTGCAGCCTAACAGCAGTGCTTTAGTTCTTCTAATACTTTTTGCATGTGAATGTCTTTGCTGTGTGGAGAAAAGACGTGTTATGTAAAACATTTCTTGCATGTTTGCATACAAAATATACAGTGTTGATATTAATTTTATTTTCTAAAACTGATTGATATTCTCAGACTTCTGCTTATCCTTGTTCATTCCTTGCCAATGTCTTTCTTAAGAATCACGTTTCTTTTTCTCCTATGCTCTTAATCATACTTTCCTTCATTGAGAATTCACTGAAGCATTTTCACCTTCCAGAACCTAAAAAGCCTCCAGTTTTTGACCAACCCCTTCAGCCAGCAACAGCAGAAGAAGGTGATACCTTACAGCTCAGCTGCCATGTCCAAGGATCACAGCCGATCCGGATTCAGTGGCTGAAGGCAGGAAGAGAAATAAGAGCTTCAGACAGTTGCAACTTCAGCTTTGCTAATGGAATAGCTCTTCTGGAACTTGCTGCAGTTACCAAATCTGATTCAGGAGAATATGTGTGCAAAGCTTCAAATGCAGCTGGCACTGACACTTGCAGATCTAAAGTGACAGTTAAAGGTATAGTAACATGGACAAAATCAAGGCATGTGATGGAAATTTAAAACAAAACTCCATCCTTTGTTTTGTGTGGAACGAGGATACCAACATTCTAACAGCAAACAATTAGTATCCTTTAGTTTTTCGCAAAACTGTACAATCTGGGAAGACGTTATATTTAACAATAATTTATATACAAATAACACCATAAACAGTGGGAGATCAGTGCCAAATCAATAGTATATTCTTACCAAAAAGATTAAGAATTTAGTTACTATATCTAAACACAGAATTTAAGAAAAATGCAGCTGAGCAAAAGTTACTTGGTCTGCATATTTTATGGGAACAGTGGTGTATATTAAAGTACAAAAGGAATTAGATTGGTAGTGTGGCCTTAGAGGTTAGTTGCTTCAAAACTGTTACAGCTCCAACACATTTCAGACTTTTAGCTAGAAGTAAATGTTGCCAAAGCATGAGACCTTCCATATAGTGTCTTGTTTTACCATTGCATTCAAGATATGCAGGTTCAGTAATATGCAGAAGCAGTATCTTTTTCACTACATGGGTAGCAGCAAAGCTAAGAACTACTCAAAAGAAAAATAGAAATAATAATTTAACAGATCACTGTTAAAAAAATGCAAATAACTCTGAGGGTGAGATTTCCAGAAATAGACAGAAAAGAGAATACCTCACCAAAAACTGACTCATTTTAGAAAATGAGGCTTCTTGTTTGCATATCTATCTATGTATTTGCATCCATGCAGAATATAAATGACCTGATTGAAGTTAGTGAAAAGCACAACATGGCCCACAATGCCCAGTTTCATCTGGAAAGTAAAATACAAGTTACTTAAAATGTGAAAATAGGTTTTGTCTTTTGCATAATATTTTGTTTCATCTCTGTAATTCATTCCTTTTCACACAGGTAATTTGGAAGTATCTTCATACATGAAAACGAACTATTACATTACTATGTATTATTATTACCTTGGAGATTTTCAAAAGCCATCTGTACATGGTCCTGGGCAACCAGTTTTAGCTGTCTCTGCTTGAGCCGGGGGGGGGAGGGTTGGGCAAGATGACCTCCAGAGGTCCCTTCCAACCTCATCCATTCTGTGATTCTGTAAATGGTCTGTTTAATTGTTTGACTCTTTCTTCTAGAAAAAACAGCAGCTGCACCAGCAGCTAAGAAAGCAGAACTGGAAGGAAAACTGTATTTTGTGTCAGAGCCTCAGAGTATCAAAGTCATGGAAAGTAAGAACTCTTTTGCAAAAAATTACATTGTCTTCTATTTGCCTATACCTGTTGCTTGAGATTATGTCCTGTTGTCATAGAAGCACCTGCAAAGACTTAGCTTCCTCATTTGCATCTTTCTGCAGAGACTGTTGCAACGTTTATTGCAAAAGTTGGAGGAGACCCAATTCCAAATGTTAAGTGGATGAAGGGGAAATGGAGACAACTCAACCAAGGAGGTCGCATTATCATCCAGCAGAGAGGAGATGAAGCCAAACTACAAATAAAGGACACAACAAAAACTGATTCTGGCATGTACAAATGTGTAGCTTTTAACCAGCATGGTGAAATTGAGAGGAGTGTCAACCTACAAGTTGAAGAAAGGAAGCAAGAAGTTGTTGAAGCAGATGTCAGAGGGAAACTAAAAAGGTATATCCAAAGTTTTTATAGATTACTTTGCAATCAACACAGAAGAACTTTTTGATTAGATGTCTCAGATCAAGATAGAATATTTTAATATTCCTGATAAATGTATAACTCCAGAGGTCCCTTCCAACCACCTAGATAATATAATAATAGCACCTAATAGATTACACTAAGGGATTGCACAGCATGCAGCAGTTCTAAGTTGATTCATTTTTTCATGGAACATCTTTCTAGGAATGAAGCATTGTATATTTAACTTATGTTATTGGTTTGAATAGAACTCCAACAAAAAGGAAGGAAGATGAGGAAGATCAAACTATCGATATCTTGGAACTTCTCAAAAATGTTGATCCCAAAGAATATGAAAAATATGCTCGCATGTATGGAATTACAGATTTCCGTGGCCTCCTGCAAGCCTTTGAGTTACTAAAGCAAACTCGAGAAGAAGAAAGCCATAGATTGGTAAGATACAGCGTGACTACAGGATTGGCTTTGTTAAGAGTAACGGTTTCTGCGAACAGACCGTGTGTCCACACTGTGATGTTACTGTGTGTATGGGAGTTTCTGATATCTGTTTAGATCTTTTACTGATAGTTGTCAATTTCTTGCATGCTCAAAGTGAAGAAGAAGAAATGGCCCTTCTGGCCAGATATGTTCTGTCTTGATGACTTGGCTGCTGTTTTTGAGATGGGAAGATAAGCTAGATACAGTATAGTTGCAGCAAATTTGATGTAGGAACTAATTCTGTGTTGGATAAACATGACAGTTTGACATGTAGTATCCTTTAATCTTTAACTACATTCTGTCTTATTACAGGAAATTGAGCTTACAGAAAAGGCTCAAAGAGAAGAACAGGAGTTTGATGAACTTGTATCATTTATTCAGCAACGACTGTCACAGACAGAGGTAACATATTTTTGGCCTGATTAGCGAAATATTCAAACCCATAAAAGGGAACTTGAAATTAACTTAAACTAATATTTTTCAGCCTATTACTCTGGTCAGAGACATTGAAAATCAGACGGTTTTAACAGATGAGGATGCTATCTTTGAATGTGAGATTAAAATTAACTATCCAGAAATTAAACTTTCATGGTACAAGGGAACCCAGAAACTGGACTCCAGTGACAAATATGAAATTAGAATTGAAGGTGATCGCCACATACTGAGAATCAAGAACTGCCAACTTGAAGACCAGGGAAATTTCAGAATAGTGTGTGGACCACACATTGCCAGTGCTAGGCTAACTGTGATTGGTAAGTGTACTTTTGAATTATGTATTTGAAATAATTTTCACTTCAATTATTCTACTGTCTGATGTCTGCTAAAATATATGTTTTAACATGCTAATAGAACCTGCAGTTGAACGGCATCTTCATGACACTACTTTCAAGGAAGGAAATACATGCACGCTCTCTTGTCAGTTTTCTATCCCAAATGCCAAGTCTCAGTGGTATAGAAATGGGAGGCCCATTAAGATAGGAGGGAGATATTCAACACAAGTCTCCGACAAAGTACACAAACTCATCATCAAGGATGTTAGAACAGAAGACCAGGGACAGTATACCTGCAAGCTTGACAATCTAGAAACAACTGCAGATCTGGCCATTGAAGGTTTGTAAACAGATATGGAATCTCTTTATTACAGTAGTGGTAAACAGTTGCTGGATGTTCCATTAACAGAACAAATGAAAATAGAATGGATTTCTTAAAGAAATATCCTTGAACTTGGAAATGGATTAAGCAAGAAATTTTACTGTTCTTTCTCTTTGAACAATATGTGATGTATTCGTGTAAGTTAGTATTTTTAACTAAATCATCATTACTAATGAACCCTTGCCCTCAAATCATGAGTCATACTTTCTTTTGTCTTCTTTTATTCTGATACTCTCGTATTTTCCTTGGAGTTCCTCTTTTCCCTTAATTATTCTTTATCTTCTCTTTATTTCCCTAACAGCTTCTCTTATATAATTTCTCTACAACATTCTTATTATATTTGTATTCTTACATCTTCTAATCTTTATTCTTCCATAGAAAACTTCATAGTAGATAGAATCCATTTTCTTACTTGTTATTACATCTTATTATAATGTAGCTATTATTATGAAAACAATGAGAAGGGATTAGATAAGCTAAATGGCCTGGTGATAGATAATAATTGATATTTTTTTTGTTTTTAAAACAGCTGAACCAATTCAATTCACAAAGAGCATACAGAACATTGTAGTGAGTGAACACCAGTCTGCAACCTTTGAGTGTGAGGTGTCTTTTGATGATGCAGTTGTGACATGGTATAAAGGCCCCACTGAACTAAGAGAGAGTCCTAAGTACAGCTTCAGAAGTGAAGGTCGTTGTCATTATATGACTATCCACAATGTCACTGCAGAAGATGAAGGTAAAAATTCATGGAATATTTTGGTCGATGCCATTCTTTCATGTGATTTTGTCGTCTGTTCTTTAATGATAAAGGCATATAAATATCAAAATTCTTGGCTGTTGCAGGTGTATATTCTGTAATTGCCCGTCTCGAACCAAGGGGAGAAGCAAGAAGCACTGCAGAGCTCTATCTGGTAACCAAAGGTTAGTGAATTTTCTAAAAAAATTTGTGATCATAGCTACATGCAAATATGTGAGTTTGAAACATGATTCTGGAAAAACAAATAGTTCTAAAAGAAATTTATTATTCTTTTACAGAAATCAAACTGGAGCTAAAGCCACCAGGTAAAAATCATGCATAAGATTAGCACAAGATCAAGTCTGTTATCTGTCATAGATATAATGCACTGTTCTCCTTTAACGTTTTTCCCTGGTTAGAGTAAGTCAAACCTACGCTCTGAAAAAATATTCTTCACCCATACATATGAGGAACTATTTATTCTTATACATAGTGGCGATGACTACTGTGATAACTCTGAAATCAGTGATTATTATTGTGTCTGGGGTCTTATTTTGTCCATTGCCACATTCTGTAAAACAAGTTTATTTTTATTTAAATGACTGAGGAATAGAGCAATGAAGAGGTACTAATGAATAAATTCAATGCCTTCTGCACAGCTAAAAAATAATTAACCAAGGAAGCAAAATGGGTAGCAGTCATCTCCTTATGATAGATACATAATGACCTTCCTTTCTGAATGTTCTTAAGAAAGAGCCTACTGCAAAATGAAGCAAGAAGTATACAGAAATAAAATGAAACAGTGTAAAGTCTGGTCAGATAGAAAGATTAATTCAAGTAGTTATCTATACATTGGCTTGCTTATGCTTAAGGAGCAAGCTACAATAATTGTATGCTCGAATAAGAAAAAATAAAGCACCATGAACTCATCTTGGGGATAGCAAATTCAGATCTATATTTTTTTATTCAGTTAAACATTTTGACTTTCCAGATGTTCCTGATGCCAAGGTTGCAGTTCCACCTCAAAAACCAGCTGAAGGTAGGATAACAAACCATACTTGTGGCACAGTGCTCTTTTATATCAGCACTGAAGCAGCAAGGCTGTGGGAACCTCAGAGAAAAATCTTAGACAGTTCCAGTAATAAGATCTAGTTAATTCTCTCTGTAGAAATATAAGAGGAAACCTTGGCTTGGATAGACTTGTTTTGCAGTGTGGGAGATGAAAACTATACACAGATAAAAATGAAGCTATGTCTCTTAAAAAGAATTTGTCCATCATTCCAGCTTGTTTTCCCATCAATCTATTGTTAATTCTGCTTTCCCTTTATTTCCATTTTCCTGCTCTGATCATTCTTCATTTTTACCACGTAAATATCTTTTAAATAAGCTCTCCGAACTGCAATTTTGAAAAAAAAAAAAAAAAAAGAAAAGTAAAACAATAATAATAAATGGAAAATAAAACGAAAAAATTCTTTTGAAGCCATATAAACAGATTGCATGTGTATTGTCAGTGGTCTTCTCTCCCCAGGCTCTGTTATTGGACTACAGACTACAAGCATTACAAATATTTCTGCTATATTCAATCGTTTAGTATGGATCTAGAAGTCCAGTCTTCTTGGTTTCACTTCCATGACAATTTGGTAAATACTTGGAGTGGCAGTAGGAGGGGAAAGATCTGATATTTAGAGGAATTACTATCAGCAAAGATAGGAGAGTGATGGCAGGAAAGAAGACAAAACTGCGAAGGGTCAGTGTTCAAATAAAGGTAGACTTCAAATTCCCACTCAAAATAGATTGTTCCAGCTACAGTGGACTGTCAGAATAAGCACCATTTTTGCTTTTATTTGCAGTTGTAATAAAATAATCTCCTCTGTCTGTTTTCCAAATGCACCAAGATTTTTCTTCAATTAGAAGACAATATCATACTCACATTTTATTCTAAATATTTTGTTTTTCTCACAAGCTGCCCCTATTCCTATTCTTCTACCTCTTGTTCCACCACCAGAGGAGAAGAAGCCAGGTAAGAATATTTAAAGTATTTGGATACTGTGCATATGTTTAATTCTGTGTTGTTTTGTTTTGTCTTAATTTAAATTCTAAAATATATATATTTTTTAAGCAGAAAAGAAGGTTTCAGTAAAGAAAGTCTCCAAAAAGGTGGTTAAAAAGGTTCCTGAAGAAGTCCCACCACCTAAAGGTAATTAAAAAACAAACAAACAAAAAACAAAAACTCTCTTAAAAATAGTAAAATTACTATCTGGAACAGACATCTGTTTGATTTCTGTCTATATGTTAAACACATACTCATTTAAAATCCAAGCTGATTAGTACTGCTGAAAAAAGAATAGGCACTTAAAACTGTCTGTGAGGGAGAAATCATTTCATCAACTGTGAACATCCAATACACCTTGCAGATTCCAGTCTATGATATGAATATATTTTTTTTTAAGTTCCTGAGGTGCTGCCAGAGAAGCCCAAAGAGGTCAAAATAACATCTATGGCAAGGAGAGAAGAGATTCGTGAAGAAAAAAAGGAAATATATGAAAAGTCCAAGGAGCCTTATGAAGAATGGGAAGAAGATTATGGAGAAGAGCATGATTATTATTTCAAGGAAGAAGGTTATGATGAAGGGGAAGAGGAATGGGAAGAAGCTTATGAGAAAAGAGAAGTGGCTTATGAAGAAACACGAGTCATTCATGAAGAAGGTGTACAAGAATTTTGATTATCTTACCATTTGAATCTTAATATGCTGCCAAGTTGTAATTGGTACTTGATACAAGGACCCTAGTATGGCAAGATATAGATGCAGATAGAAAGTGATACAGTATAATATGATTACCAACGGACTTTGCAGATTGGGCCATCTTTAAAACCCAATATGAATTACTAGTTTGTACGGTTGTGTGTTATTTTTAGTTGTTTTGGATATTTCTCCTATCATTTTTCATGCATTCTAGATGAACATGATTTAGGTTAAATGTTTCAGACATCAATTTTTTGATGATAATAGCTGGATAATCTTGCTATTCCTTTTATGCTTTAACTGTCTAAGGCAGAAGTAATGTGTATGCCTCTAGGACCAGAAAGTGGTTCTGATGGGAAACCATCAAACATGGAAATGAGCAAAAAATTTTATTGCAACAGTTAGATCTTCAAAACTCTGTGTGAATGTTTCAACTACGTAATCTTATAATGGCATAACTGATTAATTCTGTGTGTATTGAGCCTTTAGACAATGCAGTTTTCATCATTAAGCAATGTTTTTCTTTTTAAAGTAGTTGAAGTTCCTAAGAAGCCTGTTCCTGAGCAGAAGCCTCCAGCAATTACAGCTGAAAAGAAAGAAAAGAAAGAAGTAACAGTTCGTAAAGGTATGCTTTCCTGGAAAACTAACAGCAACTTTCAGATTAATCTCTCTCGTGCATCTCCTTCAAGATGAACTATGATCGTTATTCAGATTTCCTTGAATAGGAGAGAATTTTCTTCATGTTGGACAGTTACAAGGGTCACAGCAACCCTTCCTCTTCTTCCACCTCAGATTTTCCCGCAGAGAGAGAATACTGGCAAGGGTGGCTGAAGCAAACCAAGAATTGCTAGCAAAATTAAACTAAGCTTCAGTTGTCTTTCCTTCTCGCTGTACATTAGCCTTGCACCTGGGTGGTGCTTTGGAGCCAGTGAAAGCTGCACTTCTTTTGTCCTCCATACAGATCACCGCATATCTCTCAGGGAAGGTGAGCTGTATCACCTGCTTCACAAGTACCTTTACCACTATTGTTCACCAACAGTTCACTGAACAGTGCATTGGATGCACAAAGGTTATTACATCTTAAGCAGGGAAAAAGCCAGTTCTACCTGTTTAATGTCTGGAAAATAATTTAGAAGATTATTTAAATGATAAATATATCTGAATCACTTACAGTTGTCAAGAAACCTGTTGATGAAAAAGTTGAGATTACCACTCAGAGGGTTGCAGAAGAAAAAGTCAAACGGGCTGAGGGTAACTACTGTTTAATTACTTTAATGTCAACTTTACATGAAAGTAGCAGTTACTGTTACTTAGCTGATATGCATATGCTTTGTCTTCATTTAACATGGATCTAAGCAATTTTTCAGCCTTTGAAACAGCTCTAGTAAAAGCTTCAGCTGAATTGTGTAAAAGAAAGACAAAAAGCTTTTTAGGGGAAAATAGGAAATGTAGGTGTTAACAATGAATGCTTTAAAACAGGAAGTGAGTGTAGATTTGCATCAAGTGACAAAATATGTTCCACTCTGATCTCAAGACATGAAATCCCCATCTTCCTCAAATTTCCACCTTGACTTGTCTACCAGGATGTCTTGATTAAATGTTTGAATGAAGGTGCATCCTTATTCTCTTGGTAACCAGCTCTTCTTGTATAGCATTTACCATTCTGCAGCAGGAGTTTGTTGGCTAGAATTCAGAATATGTCAGGATTATGACCTTCTGTCATACATCCTGAATTACCTGGCCCGTTTAGAAGGCAGCAATAAACAGAAGCAAACACATTCCTTCTGTTGCTTTGCATGGTTCTGGAGAGCCTGGCTTAGCTGCTGAGCTAGATCATGTTCATCATGTTTCTTGTGTTTTCAACATTATTCCTAAATAGCTGTAGATTTATTTTGATCTCCTTGATGAATATATGACTGATTAACCAAATTTAATGCCAACAGTTACCAAGAAAGTTCCACCACCAAAACCTACACCAATGATCATTGAGGAAAAAGTTATGAAAAAGGAAGGTACAGATCAGCAACTTTCAATTACATTTTCTCCAGCACCCTGTGTATTCTTGCGTTTCTTGGGTGTATGTAGGACTGTTTATGTACCTGTATTTGTTGTATTGCTCATGCTGTGACTACTCTCATTGTTTAAAGCGTTTGTGGCTGACCTTGTTATTCATGTTTAAATAGCCTATAGGATATTGCAGTGTGATTTAGTTTTCTCTTTATCTATTCTGCCTGCTGACTATATGCTTACATAATAATGGCCCAGTACCCCAACACTTCTTTGAAGAATTGCCTTTGGAGTTATTCTGATACACTAGTTCCAGAAGTCTGTGCATGTATTTATTCTAAATTCTGGGGTTAAAAGTGTCTGTGTCTTTAGTCTCTAACCGATACTAAATTTTTTACTTGTTACACTCGTTTTGTGTTCAGTATTTTAGAATGTGAATACTGACTGTCTAAATATGTCTAAGACTTAAGTGTACAGTACAGATACAGATTTCATAAAAACTCACATGCTTTCTACCACTACTGTGGATCTAGGATATAAAATACTAAAACAAAATCCTATCTTTAAAGTACCGACAGTAGAAACATGGACTGTTTCAGAAGAAAAGATGTCAGTTTCTGTCCACAGAGAAGAAGAGTACTCATATGTCACAGGTATGTACAAAACCAAAAAGCTGTACACCCAAATTAAAAAAAGAAAAAGAAAAAAAGAAAAAGAAAAAGAAAGAAACAGTTTCAATCTTGCTATATTTTCTTTAAACCTATTTTTATATGTGGCAAATTACATATTTAGACATATTGTACATTTATGTTTCAATATGCATTGCTTCTTTTTGTTCATTGTGTTATGTAGCCTCAGTTTTCTTTAGATTAACAGATGTTAACATCTAAGTTATTTTATCTTAACATTGTTTAAATGCTTTTCTTTGAAGAGCCAACAGAGCATGAGAAAACAGTTGAAGAAAGATTCTTTGAAGCTGTTTACCCAACTGAAGGTATATTGATTAAGAATGAGAAGTTAATCGATATTTAAGATTTTTAAAACATTTTGAATCTCCAGTTAATCAAAACTCATTGTGAGATTTGCACGTGCTGTTGATTTTCTGAATGACATTTTTTTTTACAAATAAACATATGTGTTTCAGTGGACCTTGGTGTACTGAACACTCATGGTATCTTCTTAAAAGTATTTCAGATTTACTACAGACATTGAAATTTCATATCTCTGAATTTAACGTCTTTCAAATTCCTATTGCAGCACGTAAAGAAGTTGAAGAGGAGGAAGAAGAACAAGAGGTCATTTCTGCAGAACTGGAGATCCCTCATGAGGAAGGTGAATAAAATCTTTGTATCATCATGTGCCTGATTTTTTGAACTTTCATGTTATTTGCCTGTACCACTCTTTAATGAAGGACAGCATATCAGAACTCAGATCTTTCAATTTCACTATGGCTCTACTCTCAAAAGTTCAATACTTACTGCATTTCTAAATTTACTTCTTCATCACTGCTTTAATTAATTCTTTGAATATTTTTTTGACATGAGAATATTGTATCTGTGTGCTAAAACAGCATATTTTTTGACATACAGTGTTTGCTTACCCAGCATGTTGAAGGCAGCCTACAGTGACTTACTAAATATCTTCCATCTTCTAAATGTTCACCACTTTTTTCTTTAAAGTGCCTGAGATACCAAAGAGACATGTCCCAGAAGAAAGAAAGCCTGTTCCTGTCCCAAAAGAAGTTCCACTAGCTAAAGGTATTTCTAATGCCCTAGTATTAAAAAAAAAAAAAAAAAAAAAAAAAAAAAAAAAGTTATTGTCTTTCATTATATATTTTTTTAAGTTGACTTGAATGTATTTATGAATTTGCTATTTATGTGGCTTTGGTTCTCCACTATCTCCTTTCTTTTTTCGCTTTGTGCTATAACTTAGTTTATAGTGCTTGGATGTGTCTCAGCTTTGGCTCTTACTTTTCCTAGCAATCTTGTGCTCGTTTGTATTTAAACTGTGTGCCTTTTGCAGATAAGGGTAGGGTGTTTTTCCTTCAATGGAGTGCCATGAAAGATGACAGTACATTAATGTTAACATTAGAATTTTATACTGTATTTTAGTGTCTTTCCTAAGTAATCTGCTGTATGTCCAAAAGGTTGTACAATGGATTGTACTGCAGTGCTCAGCTACTTGTCCATATATCATGTTCTATAAAGCAATTTTGTCTTACTGAAATCTGAATAAGTGTTGCCAAAACTAAAGCTCTCTCACTTTGACAATGCTTTCCAAAGTGCCTGAGGTACCTAAGAAACCTGTTCCAGAAAAGAAAGTCACTGTTGCTAAAAAGGAGGTGTCTCCCCCAGCAAAAGGTACAGCATCTTTTGAAAGTGGACTTTTACCAGTCCTATGCTATTGTTTCGTTCTAACTACTGTTCACTTCTAAATATAAGTATATGTAGTCTTTGTGTGTTATGTTAAATGTCTGTTCTTATCTAAGACAAACTCAAAAGCCTTGGAAAGAATACTGAAACATGTTTTAATATCTTTAAAGTGCCTGAAGTGCCTAAAAAACCTGTGCCTGAAGAAAAAGTACACATTCCTGTTCGCAAAGAAGAACCTCCACCTGCCAAAGGTATACTTAGTGATGGAGTATACATGTCCCTCTTGAATATCTTTGTTGTTGTTTTGTTGTTGTTGTTGTTGTTAGCTTGTATGTAAGCATATTTGTGTCAGAACTGTATATATATATATATATATAATATATATATATAAATGTATAATTATCTGTGCATATATAACACTTTTTAAGGCCAGGTAACATATTTAAAAAGCTCTTTCTTCAGTTAAGAAATCAGTCTCAAAACACTTTCCAGTGACTGGTTTAATATATATTTTTTTTCAAATATATGTTGCTCTTGTTGTATATTTTTTTGTTAAGTGTATGATTTATGTGTTATGTGGTGTGTCTTGATATTCTTATAAAGGGATACATTTCTATAGATAGATCTCCAATAAATCTTAGAAATACAGAATTCAGTTGTCTTACGTTTTACCTTTTTTAAGTGCCAGAGGTGCCCAAGAGAGCTCCCCCAGAGAAAAAAATCGCTGTTCCAAAAAGAGAAGAAGCTCCACCACCTAAAGGTACACCTAAATAAGATAACATTCTTTTCTTGTTATCTTAAACATCTTGATTGTGTGGTTTAATTTTGTTTTTGATTGTTAAGTGAATCTGGTTTTAGTTGTACTTCAGTTATATGAGCTATGTATCTTTTGTGTCAGTTTTGTTGATAACTGTCCTTTAGCTGTAGTCTTAAAACACCTGTAATTTCAGTTATTTAATATTATTTTAATTAATATCTCTGAAGTGCCAGAAGTACCTAAGAAACCAGCTCCAGAAGAAAAATTACCATATGTTCCTAAAGTAGAAGAGGCTCCACCTGTAAAAGGTACAATATTGTTTATTGTAGTCATCAGAACATTAACATTTCCTTCAGTTTGCTCAGCTGTTGTGTTTTGTAAACAGAATATGTCCATGTGTAATCTTCTTTTTGAATAATACATATCTGTTATGTGTTGCCTTTGCCAGTTCTGCACTTTCTAGATCCTAAAACTAAACACTTTTTTTTAAAGTGCCTGCAGTTCCGAAAAAACCTGTCCCTAAAGAAAAAGTACTTCCTGCTGTTCCTAAAAAAGTGGAGGCTCCTCCAGCTAAAGGTATGCTTTCCAGTAGAATGAAAGAATATGCTGTATCTCAACTTCTATGTGTATGTTCTGTGTTGTTATCAGTCATTGATTTGTGCTTGCTCTGTGAATTCTGCTGTACTGATTTTGTGACAATGAATTAATGGAGTATTTTGTAAGTAAGTGTTGTGCAGTACTTACAAAAATACTATTTGTAACTGTTGAATCTCTGTTATATGTTATTTGCTCAATGCCATTAAGCAATTCTTTGGAAACTTAGATTTAGCATTTCGCAACATTGCTTCCACACTGGGATTAGAAATTCATCTATTTAATATTATTATCTTTCAAAGTGCCCGAAGTGCAGAAGAAAGCAACTTTTGAAGAAAGAGTATTCATAACAGAAGAAAGAATATCTGTAGCCATTCCAGAGGAAATTCCATCACCTGAAGGTACACTATAAACAAACACTAGTGAGAAACTTGTGCTTTTTCTAGAAGTCTGTTATTCTAAGGCCAAAATCAAAATACACAAAAATGTTGTGTTAGTTATTATGAATGAGCTTTCTGGTGGAATATTTTACAGACTTGCAAGCAGTTAAGACCCTGTGAGTGTCACTTACCATTTCAGTCCTGAATGCCAGGATCTTAACCCATTGACATGAATGGAAACTCCACCACTGAACACAATGATCTAATTAGGATCAAGCTCTCATGAAATCATAGTATGATGTATAGATGCAGAGTGTTGAGGTTAGATTCCACTACTTAGGAGTGTAGCTATGCATTTCTTACACTCCCTACAATGTAGCCCTGCAGGTAACAGTACTATTCTCTCTGCAGCATTAGCTTCTCACTAGCTCTTTTAGTTCAGATTCTCATACTCAAGGGAGGTTGAGATCAGTTATTTTAAGTTAGCATAATTCCAACAAAGATCTGTTTCAAGATAGCTGAAATCAACATTTTGACTGTTTTTATAACCCATTAACAACTTGCCAGTCAATACAATTGACATATCCTATTGAAAAATACAAATGCATTTTTTAAAGGAGATATGGAAGTAATGCATCTTAAAATATGAACATGCATATATACATATCCATATGGATAGATATACTGTTAATTTCTCTCCCCTGCAAATCAACCTTTTACCCTTGAAAAAGCTGATGTTTTCCCTGATACAGTCATATTTGTAGATATACACATGCCAGGCTTTCCTTTCAATACTTGACCTACCGTTCTCATCTTGTTTGTGTCCTTAGTTTCGTGTAGCTGGATCAAGGAGCAACATCTAATTCTTTGGCCATTGTTTCCCCACATCAGCTGTTGTGATGGGGAGGTTTGGGCAGTTGAGGCATTCTGATGTACTGACCGTTGATCAGTGAAAGATATTTTTGAGACAGACAACAGCACACAATAGGGTACATGGGGCATATCTGCCATTGTCATACAGAACTTTTAAAGTTGATCTTCATCTTGCCCGTCCATTGATCTGTCCATCCATCCACCAAAAATACTAAAACTCAGTATTTTCTTTAAAGAACCAACAGTTGAAGAATGGGCTGAAGATGAAATGGAAGAAGTGTCTATTTCCATTCACAGAGAAGAGATTTCTGAAGGTATGACCACAATTAAAGAATACTAGGCAAAAACAAAACAAAAAAATTTTTGTTTTGTATCAAAAATAGCATAAAGATCTACTCTATTTAAAAGGGAATTTTACAACTGCATAAATATTCCTTAAGTTTCAAATCTTACAAACTTTAATACTAAGAATGTCTACAATGTTTCTCTGACTTGCTTTTGAGAAGTGTAGTTAATCCTGTTTTGATACAGTGAAAATAATGAGGTATGTCTTTGATGTTGAGAATTATCAGCCCTTCATATTTTTTACAAAAATTCTCTGTTGAAAGTTACTCTTTCACCTTGTTTCCTGGATGAAGTAAAGAATTATCAAGTTCAGAATATCATGATGCATTCTGGTTCTTCAGATCATTTCATGGTAAAATGACTAAATTGCTTCCACCTGTAAATTTATTGGTGGTAACATAATGCTGTGAACAGCGGTAACATACGCTGATTGTCTTAGTTTCCTTTACAAGTGACACCATAGAAAGTATTTACAAGGCATGGCTTTAGCCAATGAATTTTCCCAGTATCTGGGAGAGAGGTTTTCTCAAAGTAGACAAATTCCAACAGTAGTGAACTAGTGGGCAGAGGCATGGAAAGTGCTGATTTGGCACTTCAAATACTGAACATTTTCAAATTCCACAGAAATACGAGATAAGAGCTCAATCTCTGTTCCATTTAAGTTGTTTGGATTTGTTTCATTGGCTTCAGAGGGAGCAGGAGGGTTTGAATCTAGTTTTTGTAACCTAGTAATACCAGCGGTGTGTTTTAGTAATGCACACTGCTTATTCTTGTCTTATCAAATATTTTGGTACTTCCCGAGGCCATAAAGACAGTAATGAATGTCAAATACTGAAATTCAAGTATTTTTATTTTACTATTTTCAAGTGAGTGAAGAAGAGTCTTACTACATAGAGGAGAAGGTAACTGTTCCTAAAAGAGAGGAAGCCCCACCCACTAAAGGTACACATTCTTTTCATTTACAAAATAGTGGTTGTTTCAGTTTCAGTGTTTCTTGTTTCATCATTCTGAGTGTATGTTGCCACTACACATTTCTCTACATTTGTATTTTTTTATATTAAGGAAATGTGTGTGTGTTAAAGTGATACTGCTCCTCCTTGTAAAACTATGTATTGTAATCTCTTAAAGTGCCTGAGAAGCCTAGGAGAATTGTCCCTGAACCAAAAATTCCGGCTGCCCCTAAGGAAGCTCCAGCAGCTAAAGGTATAAAACAGTTCCTCATCTGAGTCATGTATTCATGCCTCTTCAAGGGGTTAATGTTTGTCTTACTGTCTTTTTGTGTTGACATGTGTAGTGTCTGCTTCCAGTGATGAATGGTTGTCTCAAATTCCATCTTGTACTGTGAAGAGTTTGTTAACTTAGTAAAATGCTACTATTAAAAAAAAAAAAAAAGTAACGTAGTAGACAATTACAAATATTGCAGTTTAATATTCTTTCTCATCTTTCCATCTTATTTATTTTTCTAAAGTGCCTGAAGTTCATAAGAAAGCAGCTCCTAAAGAGAAAGTACCAGTCCCTGTTCCTAAGAAAGTGGAGGCTCCACCATCAAGAGGTATACGAGCGGTTTGTTCCTGTTGCAAAAAAAATGCTTTTACTGCTGCATTCCTTCTTTGACATGCATCATGTTGATAAATAGATATATATCTCATATCAAATTTCTTCAACATTAAACATGTACTTATGTCTGTTTGTCTACAACGTGGACTGTGACCCATGTCTTGCTGTCGATATATATATGTTATTTCATCTTTTATGTTATGCCTTTTGGTGATATCAATCCAATTTTCTAAAGTTGCACAATCTTTTTTAAGAACCTCCAGAAGAACAGTTGTCCACTTTTGAGATAGATGTTGAAGAACCACCACCACCCAAAGGTAAACAAGGAGAGAATGACATCATGGAGCATTTTTTGGTTGGCCTTGCAGTACTTGTATTTAGGCGTTTTACATAAAGACATTTTTGTTTGTTAGTATCTGTAATCTCTGTCTGCATCTCCCCTTTCTTTTGACTATTTACTTGTTGTTTGCACTGTGCCTGTAAAGTACACTCTTTAGTGTCTCATTTTTGTTATATGTCTGCATTTAAAATATTACAATTAAATATTCTTATTCTTTTTAAGTGACTGAAGTGCACAGGAAAATTATCACAGAAGAAAAAGTTGCAGTTGCTAAAAAAGATGAGGCTCCACCCAAAAGAGGTATATAATTTTTCAGAGCTACACAAGAGAAGTCTTGTTTCAGAAAACTGATTTATGTTTTTAATGTCTAATTCTATAAGACAAGTTGTTTCACTGTTTGCAGTCATTTCTTTATTTGGCTTAAAGAATTGTCAGGGCTCTGCTTTTGTGTTTTGTCATCTGATCATGTTTGCAAACTGTGAATAATTCAAAATCTTTTAAAATAAAAACATTTGTTTAAAAAAAAATTAAATGCCAGCAGTGCCCAAGAAGACTGTGCCAGAAGCGAAAGTTCCTGTTCCAGTTTCACGGAAAGTGGCAGCTCCACCAGCTAAAGGTATATAAGTTCTTCTGAAAGTAGAGAAGTCTTCTAAATATCAGATGTATGCATGCATCATACTCATTATCTGCCTGGCTAACAAAATCCCAGTCTTTCCCAACTTGATTATAAATGAAAAGGAGCTTTGTCTTCTCCCTTGCAAAAACATGCAGATGGTGATGGAGAACAGTTGCACACCTGCATTCCTTGCATTTTCTAAGCTACTAGTAACTTGATTACACTGGCTGCTTAAGAGCTTTGGAAAGCTGAATGAAGACATTTACTCAGTGAATAAATATCGACACATTTAGAAAAACAAACTATCAATGTTTTATAACATAGTCGATATTCAGAGTGGAAATATGTCTTCTGCTTCTGTGATCTTCTTGCGTTTTTTATAAATAAGTTTGTTATGTATGCTGGATATGTGGTGTTTTGTGATTAAATTATGTTTCTGAAGAGCCTAGAGACATCTTACTTTCATCTCTATCTTTGTATCTTCATGTTCTGTAAATATGCTGTTTGTTTTTTGATGTATTTTGCTCTGTGTTTCTATTATTCTAATATTTTATGTATTATTTAAGTATCTTATAATATTATTTTAACACTTGACAATATTTCTGCTGTTACTAAAATTGCAAGGTGTTTCAAAGCATCTAATTTACCGAGGGAATTTATTCTTTGAACACCCCCAAACTAATGCTATCCAAAATAGTTAATGCATATCTAGCTACTATGCATTACAACTCCAGCTGGTCATTTTCTCTGTGAATTTAAATGTCTTTATGTTTGTATGTTCAGTGTGATTGTTTTGTTTATTATAAGTATCTTTGATATGTAATTGTGTACTATTTCCCCATAATTGTTTGCCCATAATTCTTTCATATGATCTTTGTATGGAAGTGTGTTATTTGTTTTAGAATTTAGTATTCTTACAACTACTATCTTTAAAGTGCCAGAAGCGCCAAAGAAAATGGTCAGTGAAGAAAGAGTATCTATTGCTGTTCCAAAAAGAAAAATGTCGCCGCCACCACCAGAAGGTACTTCTGCCCGTGGATTAATCTATGAACAGACTTCCCTAAAGCAATACCACCAGAGCTTCAAACCTGCCACTCTGGCACATTTCTTATAGTTCTACTGCTTCAGCGTCATAACAAGTGAACCTTAACGGTGCCTTTGAAAAATATTAGAGATTTTCCCCAATTACTCTGGGTGTGGGAGGTGTCAGGAAATAATAATTAATTTTCTAAGAAACACTTAATGGGATATTTATTATTGTACACAATATTGCACCAGAGAAAAATATTAAAGTTGGACTCTGTCTTTGAAGTACCAACAGAAGAAGAACACTGGGCTATGTCAGAAGAAGTATCAATTTCTCTTCACACAGAAGAGGAGATTTCATACACAGGTATGAAAAAACTAAAAAAGATTCTATGTCCAAATTTACAATTTGTCAGCTACTTACCCAAAAAAAAAAAAAAGACAGCAAAACATAATTTCTTGTCCTATGCAGATCACTAGTGATTGGTTTATCCCAAAGATGAAGTTTGTAGAATACCAAAGGGATACCAGAACAGCATTCCATTCTCACAAAAGGCTTAAATCTTTCCTCTTGGCTTATTGCTGTTGTCGCAGTGGAAGACCAACCATTTCACTAGCCCATCCTTTGCAAATCTTGCCACCTCTCAGACTTTTGAGGGAAAACAGGGTAGCCATTTCCTTTATTTATATTAACATGCTTTCCTCTTCTGAAAAGAAAGTCTGTCCTTTCCTGTTTTCTGTGACAGCAATCTCCCACCTAAATCTGAAAGTCAAAGCAGCATTACCTCTGCTTTGTTTCCCAGCTGGCTAAGACACTTAGCACAATCCCATGTATTGGACCTGTCAGCTCAAGGGCTTTGAAGAAAGTCCATGGCTCCTAATTCATTACCCTATTACTTTTGGGAAGCAGTCTATTGATTTGTGGAAAATGAGTCACAAGATGCCTCATACTACTTTCAGTCCTGTTGCTGTTGATAAACATTATCAATCACCCTGAACATATCAGTATGAATTGAAAGATTAATATAATCACATCAATGTGAAGTTAAATTATCTATTTAGTCTCTCTACTGGAGAATGATGAGGGGACAGGCAGATCATGAGTATTATGAGGATAGAAGAGGACCTTTGACTGTCTTTCTGTAAGGCAGGAATAATATTCCAGCTGCTCTTGTAAAAGAAGGGTCAAAGCAAAACAACATCAAACTCAACAGTTCTCCCGTGGGATGTCAAAGACACATATTGTAGCTGGGACTAAACAATCCAAAAGAACCTGAGTTTCCTGGCAAGGATACTGATGCACGGTGCAGGTTTTGTAATCAAATCAACCAAAGTTACCAGTTGCAATCAGTTTTAGTTTAAGGTTTCAAATGCAGACGTACCTGACCCTTACTATTAAACATCAGGAAGGGCTCTTCCAGAAAATCTTTAAGGAGATGGTCAGTCTTCACATCGCCCTAAAACTAACACCCACTTAGCAAGCATCAAGACTTGTGGTAGCCATTCACTCCACATCTACCCTCACTGTAGCTTGCCATGAAGAAAGCATGTAGAAATCCTCAAATCTGTCAGTGACAAAATGACATCTCTAAAGATCAAACAGATCTCAGATCTGTTAAGAAAAGGCCAAAGTTATTCTCTAATTTAGTAAGCCTAGCTGTCTTCCAGATGTTAAAATGCTACGATAATTTTTTGTGCTGTTTCCCTTGATAATTGGTCACAAAGTTCCAAGAGACCTGCCTCAGAAGACAAAGCCCATGTACTGTTGCTCTAAAAAAAAGAGAATGTGCTGCTTAAACAAAGTCCCAAGAGACCTGCCTCAGAAGACAAAGCCCATG